>VSDK01001703.1:13644-71524 GCA_009767595.1 Symbiodinium kawagutii | reverse complement strand
ACATTACATTACATTACATTACATTACATTACATTACATTACATTACATTACATTACATTACATTACATTACATTACATTACATTACATTACATTACATTACATTACATTACATTACATTACATTACATTACATTACATTACATTACATACATACATACACATGTATATGTATATATATATATATATATTCCTCTCTACATAAACAAATAAGCATATGTATATGTATATGCATGTATTCTATACTTAAATACACACATAGACAAATAAACACATGTGTATACATACATATGTGAGTATATATATATATATGTAAATAAATATATACATCTATGTACTTGCCAAGAAAATCGAGGCATGGCATTGCCGCATTGTGTTAGGTGGTGAGATTTCCTGGCAATCAAACACGGTTTGTGGCCAAAAACCGGGATTAAATCTGGTCATGGATTCCCCAGATTCATGGCACAATCAGCTGATCCTTTGTTCGATGTCACCCCCGGTCTCCATGGATCACCAAGAAGATTGATCATATGGTGGTTTCTCAAGCCATAGGGGTACCCCAAAATCATCCCATGTTAACAATTCAGAATTACTAATAAACCAGCCACAACTGTGGGGTCCCTTATTTTGAGAACTATGATAAACCACCATATGGGTATGTGCCAAGGCATAGTGTAACATATGGACCCCACAAAAGCTACTGATCGTTTTACAAATGAAAACCATTGGCTGACTGGGGTTACCACTATGGCTTGGCACATATCGATATGGTTGCTGGCCATGATTCAATTAGCTAGTGTTTAACCACTACTTGAGGATTAGCTACCATTGGTGGTTTCTCAACATAGGGGAACCCCCCAGATGGTGGATTATTACCATAAATGATTAATACATCTTGCATTTGACTGGTTCCACCGTCATTGATCATTGTTTTACCTACTTTTGTTGGTGATTGTCACCCATTAGTCTGTTGGTTAATAAACTATGAATCATGAAGCAACATGAGTTATCCCTTATTAGTTGATTAAAAACCATCCCCCGTAGTCATCCCTATTGAGCATCATGAATCATCACAACTCTGCTACCTGAGACTTTCGCCTGCATAGACTGAAGGCTCGTCCGAAAGTCCTCCACGCCACTGCACTTTGCCAGCTACGACCACCAGAAAATGGCCACCCAAATCGACCCAGAACACGGCATGGGGCGACCACATGTTGGATTTTGCACAAACCTATGCAACAAAAACCAGGTACATGCAGTCAATTTCTGCAATCATCTCCACTTGTATCCAGGTTGGGTGCAGTTATGTCCAGCTATGTCCACTTGTGTCCGGTCCTTCACTGTGTATCTTTCCACATATATGTTTATACATATATATATACATATATGTTTATTTGTTTTTTGATATATATATATATATCTGTCTATATATTACATATGGAATAATGAATTCATGAAGCGGTCCACCTTATACCCCTCAACGTTCCCAATAAGCAAAATGTCAACTCTCAGAAACCCCTTCATATAGGCATTAATTTGATATGTTTGATTCTGAAGCACCCTAATTGGGAGGCAAAAACAAAAAATGAAGTTGCTAATTGGTGCAAAAGTGTTTCTGAGTTGTTCTTAGTTTGCTTTAATTGGCTGTATTACTGCAAAGTGTTTTGTCCATGTTTCTTGATTGGCTTTTTGGTTCTTCTTATGTTTCTGATGTGTAATTGTTATTGGTTTGGCTCTTGCTGTTGTTTGCTCATTTTTGAAAACAAAAAACATATCAAGCAAAAACCTACAGTATGGGTTTCCAAAGAAATGCGCACTGACCAACCACCCAGTATCAAAGATAGCGAGAACTCCAAAGATAACTTGTAATTGAGAGAAAACTAGTAACATATTGTCAGCGATTATGATGGTCATTGTGACAATGATAGTGGTGATGATGATGATGATGATGATGATGATGATGATGATTATGATTATGATGATGATGATGATGATGATGATGATTCCGAGACCAAGGGGACAATCATCATAGTGCAACCATTACACAAGTCCAAAATGGTAACGATACCAAGCTGCCAATCATATGGCTTGATTCAGACACCCAGCAATCGGCTGTGGGTCAACAGCGCAGGACTTGGGTCCAGTCATCCCTTTGCAAAGGTCCAGCCTTCTAAAAATCAATCAACCAAACAACCAATCAAGCAATCAACGAATCAATGAATCAATGAATCAATGAATCAATCAATCAATCAGTCAGTCCGTCAATCAATCAATCAGTCAGTCGGTCAATCAATCAATCAATCGGTCAATCAATCAATCAATCAATCGGTCAATCAATCAATCAATCGGTCAATCAATCAATCAATCAATCAATCAATCTTGCAACCACGGTCACAAGGATGACTTGTCAATCAGAAGGGCCAACCACAAGGATGATTCACCGCTTCTAGCCACAGTGAATGACCACTACAAGAATCAAGCCACCCTGGGCTCACGGTTTGCGAACCATTTATTGCTTCATTACAAACAGTATAGATACCATGACTAGAAAATGTGTAAACAATGGACCAATCATTATTCTGCATTATCAACCCTTGAAAGAACCGCCCATCGACGACATTTCATCCGTGACCATTAGTTAAATGATTGCCGTTTCATTTGAGGACGGCCAGTGGTGCATTGCGTATCCCATAACTATTACAAACATTAGTATACCCTGATCAAAATGCTTCATCATCAAGCGTATCCTATAGCCACTGCACTTTTTTCATCAGTCATTTGGCGGTTTCTCAATTTAGGGGACCCCAAAAATCGTGGGTTCAGTACTACAAATGACTATTAAAGGATGATTTGGGAGTACCCCTATGACTTGAGAAACCAGCATTTTGAGAAACCATTGTTGTTGGTGATTATCCCCTATGAATCTCGACTATTAACCATTATTAACCACCATCATTATCCCCATATTTTTGTTGGTAATGGTGATTATCCCCTATTAAAGGTGATTCTTCACCATATTAACCACCATCATTAAGATATGGTGATTGTCCCCTATTTTTTTCAGAGCAGCACCGGGACGGAGTTCGTCGCAGCCGCGGGCAAAACGAATTCAAAATGCAAAGTCTGGTCCAATCTCCTGCCCATCCTGCATCTCAGTGGCACATAAATCATGGAACAACTCCAAGAGATCGGGGGGAGGATAGCAAGGAGAGGGAGAGAGAGGAGCATGGAGCCAGTGCAGCTGAAAGATTTCCGCCAGGGCAGCGTTTAACGCTGCCGGGTACTCCTTGAGCTGGAACGTTGCGTATTCACGGCCTCCATGTCGTCCCATAGCCAGCGGTGGCGGCAGCGTCATTCTTGTTTGATGCTTGCGCCCAGTGGCCTCGAGGTTGTCGGTGTGGGCCCCCATGAAAATCGTCGGCTTAGGGCTCGGAGCTCCAAAAAGCCCTTGGTAAATGCAGAAGCTCTGATTGGCAGGCAAGGCGTCCAATAGCGTCATCACTGCTAGGCGCCAAATGGAGGGCGCATTGGGGTGTCGAACTGGATCAGGAGGATCTGGATGCTCCGTCACTGCGGCACGACCTTGAATCCAAAGCAGCACATGGACAGCAACTGCAAAGCACAAAAGTGCATTTGCAGTGTAAACTTGTCGGGCCTCCTTCACCAAAAGCGAGCTGAACCCCCAGGGTTCCTGTGAGGATCTCAACGGCCTCGGCCCTGTCTTCTCGATGTGCCAGCGTTCCCGGGCAACACTCCAGGTTTCGCATGGGGGACCCATGAGGGCCCCCGTGACGAAGCCCCTCCTGATCGCATCCAACCATTGTCGGCGGACTGCCAAGTCCATGATGTTACCTTTCTCCGCATGGATGACGATGTCAAGGGATATCACCAACGGTGGCCAAGCATCTGATCCCCAGTCCAATGCTTCCAGTGCGGCCTGGAAATCTCCTAGGCGGCGGCGGCCACTGTACAAGTGGATGTAAATGGCCTGGCGGGTACGGGGACCATAGGACGGACACGGCAAGTTGGAAACCATGTCCAAGGGGATGCGCTGTAGCTGATTCAAAGCATGATCAGCCGGTGGCGACTCCATGTAGGTCATGTCCAGGTCCGGCAAGAGCCACACATAGGATAGTTGCTGGAGAACACGGTCAATGGCTTGCAGGACAAGTCCAGGACGTAGAGGTCGAAGACGACGCAAAGGAGCCAGGTCCTGTCGAATGAATGCTGACCAGACCCTCAAAACGTCGGCGATCTCTTCCAAGGAGGTCGGGTGGCAACAAATAATATCTCGGATGGCTGGACACAGGGTGCCATTAACGATGTCAGAGGCATCGTCGATCCAATCCAGATGTTCGACTTGCATCAGGTTTTCCAGCAAATCCATTTCATGGGGAGCCAAAGTTGGTAGCGGAGCTGCGTCAAGATCAGGTTCAAGACGAGGTCCGGCAGCAACCAGATACGGGCACTGGCTGAACTGGGGCTGGGCCTGCCAAGTGCGGCTTCCTCTTCCAGGGAGCGGCTCAACAGCAATACCACGAAGTCGAAGGGCCCTATAGCACTCCACGCTGTGGCGGAGATGCAAGTAGAGCCGGTGCGGGTTCAGGTAAGTGTGGAAACAATGCTCACAGGTGACAGTGTCGGCCAAGTAGCGGGCAGGAGCTCGACGTCCATGTTTGTGGAAAGTGTGGGTAGCCCATGCTGTGCGGGTAGCAAAGACCTGCTTGCAGGGGAGGCACACATGTAAGCCAGCCTGGGAGTCCACATCCATTGATGCTGGCTGCAAGGTTGGGTGAGCTTCTTGTAACACTTGCAAAAAGTGCTGGCGGAAGACCATGGCCTCAGACTGGATGCACTGCTGGATCATAGCATGCTGGCGGGCCTTCTTCAACAAACCCTTCCAGGAGCTGGGGTGTTGTCTGATCAGCTCGTGCCAGTAAGAGTTGCCATCAGGTGTAAGTGGGTTCGGTCGGAACACCAAACTCTGGACGTTCCGATACAGCCAGGCAAAGTCATCAGGGAGTTGTTGAAGCCAGGTCTGCTCGCCTACAATCAGGGCCCAAAGTGCATCAGGTCCTTCGCGAACAAGCCGTGCATAGTACCTCAGACGCTGTAGTCGAAGCTCGTCTTCCAAGGGAAGCACACCTACATATGCAAAAAGGCGTTGGTCCGACCATTGGCAAAGGGCATGGAAGTCAAAGTCCTTGACCAGGAGCCTGCGTACCAATCGTTTATATGCTCCAGAGATGTGCCGTGCTTCTGCTGCTGCGAGTGGCGACCATGTACCGCTGTTCCAGAGAAGGACTGACAGCACACAGGACTGAAAGATCTGGAGGCGTTTGCGCAAAGCCAAACGTGGGTTTGCATAGATATTGCGACCATGTTGGTTGAAGGCTGTGTGCGCAGCTCCTACCCGGACTCGAAGTTCACTCGCCAAGTGCCCATTGGCATGAACCTGGAATCCAAGATGCTTGTACTTGTCGACCAGGCGAACATTGATGGTTCCAAGGGCAGCCGTCTCCACTGAAACTGACGGCTGAGGTTGTCCAAAGAGGTCACGTCGAACTTGTCGGGAACGAGGTCCTCTCACAAGAACCAATGCTTCTGTCTTGCCTTCTCCGAAGTTCAGCAAGAGGCCATGACGTGCCAGCTCATCCACATAGGTGGTGATGGCTATGTCCAGTGCCTCGAGCAAATCCTGAGCAGTGTCGTGGTGAACCAACACCGCTATGTCGTCCGCCCAGGCAACATGCAAGGCAGCGGCTTCACAATCAGAGCCAGGGGCAGCAGTGAAGTCCTTGCGTCCATTCCAAGCCACGGAGATATCAAAGCCTTTGGCGGTGAGAAGCTCTTCAATTTCCAAGAGGATCTTCCCCATCACTGTGTTGAAAAGGAGATCGGCGAAGCCATCACCTGGCCTTGTTCCCCTCAAAGTCATTGTGGTGGTATCATCATGCCTGATGTGGAACCAAGTGTGGCGATGAAAAGTCACCGCAAAGGATCGCAGCCAGTCAGGGCATCCATTACTTTCGAAGGCTGACGGTTCAAAGATGGCCTTACACAGGTCAGAGTGGACATCCTGTGGCAGCTGAAAGGCCTTCAACACTGTGACCAGCTCCTCCTTGGAACAGGTTGGGCCGATGGCAAGACACCTGAGGAGCCTATAATATGCAGATTTTATATCAATAAAAAATACTGCGCACGATTTCTTGGTGGCTCGGGCCACACTCAAGAATGCTCTCAACGTGTGTGATGCTTGATCCACACCTTTTCCAGGAGTTCCACCGTATTGAAGCGGACTTGCACTGGAGACATGCCATTGAAGTGCTTGTCCCCGGAAAATGTTGTGGAAGCATTTCGCCACGTGGCTTGAGACCAAAATCCCCCTGTAGGTCGTAGGGTCTGAGGTTGGGCCCTTGCGCTTCCACACCTCATGGAGGACACCTCCTTTGAATTGTACTGGTTCAGCACAATACAAGCTGCACTTCAAAAACAAGGGTGCCAAACAATGACTCATCCATCGGGCTGCATACTTCAAGAGCTCCGGAGGGACAGAGTCAGGGCCTGCAGCACGATGAGGTCGACAGCGTCTCATGGCTCTTTCCAGCTCATGGAGGGTTGGGAGTCCACGGAGAAACTGCTCGTTGGGGGCAAACTTGTTCTCGAGCTCCGTATAGATGCACAGCTGTAGAAGCTCTGCATGTCGCACTTGATGGCCGCTTTCGATGTCCGCAAAGTATGTCCTCCAAACCTGCTTGAGTTCTGTAGCCGAGCTAACCGCTGTTCCATCAGCATGCTTCAGCCAAGGGAGAGGTCGATCATGTTTTCGGCGTGCAGAAGTCAAACCGAGGCAACGGAGCTTGGCATAGATTTGATCAGGATGCGCATGAGATGCTTCATCAGCGACCGAAGAGATGTAAGCAATACGGCTATCTCGGAGTCCTGCTCGAAGATCTCGGTGGACAGCTCGGAGTTGGAGTAGTTCACGTCTATGGTTGCGTACACAAAGGAGTAGCCATTTGAGAGACCTGAGATGCAAGACTCGGAAAGGTTCATGCCCACGCAGCGCATGGAAGGAGGCCACAAGTTCAAGTCGGGGGCAGAGATGCAGCCTAATAGCCGCCTGTCTGCGAAGGGCCTGCTTCTGGTTCCGAAGTGTCCACAACTCGTCAGTCAAGTATGGCTTGCGAGGTTTGGACTTGGGTCGTGGGAAAAGTTTTGCAAGCTGTCGCATGACCTGTTCCTGAAGCAACTGCCAATGCTCATGTACATCAAGACACCAGGGAGGTTGGTCAAGGTGAGCAAAAAGCTGCCTCCATTTGGAGTGATCACGGCAATTGCGAACGGCCTTCCAGTCAATGCGTGCTTCTGCTCGTTGAACTCGTCGACCACGATGAACTTCTTGAGGAAGGTCTCGTACTGCAAGGAGTAGTGCGAAGTGGTCAAGGCTACCTTGACCAGGATCCAATTCAGGCAATGACATCGATTGGATTTGAAGGTGTTCCCATGAGGTTGGGATGACGATGTAGTCCAAGCGGAGACCTTGAGGGCGGTGGGCAGCTTGACTGTACCATGTAGCCGAAGTACCGCTGTGTAGCCCAGGGAATGTGCTTGGAATCCAAAGGTCATGTCTTTCACAAAGTAGGCGTAGTCGTTCACCATTGGTATCCTCATCTTCAGGTGCTAGAGTGCCAATGCCAGGTCCTTGAATCGAACCAAGGGCAGCATTGGCATCGAAGAATCCGACCAGGTACTGCTGAGCGCCATCCTTGCAAAGAATAGAATCCAGGTGTTCCCACCATGCTAGCTTATCCTCCTGCGACCGTCCTTTGTGGGGCGCGTGGCCAACAATGAAAAGCAGCGGTGGTAGCGGAGCAGCATGGTAGTGCACTACGAGGAACTCTGCGGTGGCGTCGATGACCGCGGCCTTGTTGAGGTCGAAATAGATAGGCGATGCTCCACTCCATGCGATTGGCGAGTTGCGTCGCACCCAAAGTTCTGTACCTCCTTGTCCTCGGTGTGCAGCACTGCGGAACTTGAAGAAAGAATCTGTAGTCAGGGTGTCCTTGTTCTTGCAACGGGTTTCCTGTAGTCCTGCCAGGTTGATGTTGAGCGAGATGAGCTGGTCCTCAAGGTAGCGCATGCGTCCTGGAAAGAAATCTGAGGCTTCAGGTCCCTCAGAATGTTGCTCCTTCAAACTTCTCACATTAAAGGTGAGGAGACGGAAGTCAATAGCTGGAGCATTCTGTCCAGCCGAGTGGGTCGTCTGCCCATAGCCAAAGGTCCAAGGAAGATCGCTGGGGGCACCATGGAGAAGATGTCGGCCAGGGACTTGCAAAGAACCTTCACGTTGAACAGGAAGACTACGATCTTCATGTTGTAGTCGCACCCTAAGCCACAACCATCGAAGCGCGAAGTCGAGGTCCACGAAGAAGGGTCGAAAGTCCAATGAAGGTCGTTCGCAAAAGTCTCGAACCAAGGTGCCCTGTGCCAAAGTGTTGACCAACTCATTGAAGGGGTGGCCTGTGTGCGCCTTCACGTGCAAGGTATAAACATGCCACGGTTGTACCAGGGCTTCGAATCCCTGCATCAGCATGCGGAGGCGTACAACGGCTGGACGCGATGAGTTGTAGTCCGCATCCATGGCTCGTCCCACTGTCAATGCATCGAAATGGAAGACAAAGTTCACAAATTGCTTGTTGGAGGAGTATCCATAGCAAAGTGCCCACCAAAGCGCACTAGCTTCTGCACTGAGACTGTGACAGCTAGTAGCTCCTATAAAGTGCTGGTCGGTCTCCTCCAAAATCAAAGGCCCCGAGAGCCAGCCAATAAACACATGCTGGTCAGGGTCGTCATCGATCTGGAAGGATGAGAAAGCTGCAAAAGCCCAAGCAGCCTTGTCCTCATCAGGAATGGCAGAACCATCGGTGTAGAGGTGTAAAACCTTTCCATGTCCATGCGGGTGGCCAAGGTGCTCACTCACTCCAAAATGTTCCTTCAACCAACCCTCAGTTGAAGGGTGCCAAACACATTCTTCAGGAAGCTGGCAACAAAGCACTGGACTCCATGGGGAGAAAAGGGTAGAGAGAGCATCAGGGGGAGGAAGAGCGACATCCAAGGATTCGTCCATCTCACCAACCGGGGGAACCAAAACACTCAAGGAAATCACTCTACGCGGAAGGCCGGAGCTTGGAAGACTGTCAGAACCCCTTTGGTCAAATTCCGTCTCCAACAGATCCTCCAAGGAAATGACCGTGGGTATCGTGTGCTCTTTACAGTCATCTGAGTGAGACAGCTGTGCCAAGCCATGGGAAACCCGATTGGATACATCATGGCAAGTTGAAAAATTTTCAGGGCAGCGCGTCTCAGTACCCGGCCTTCCGGTTCTGCTGTCGTTGTCATCGTCTGGCTCATTCGAGGATTGCTCATCAAAGTCGCTAAGGTGCAGGGAACTATCAGCGACTCTAGATGAGGATTCGCCATGGGATTCCTGAAAGCTTCGTTCATAGTAACCTTCAGGTGTCAAAATTGTTCCATCACTCGAAGTCTCTGTCCTGTAGGTAAACTGCAAGTAAAGGAAAGCTCCATGCCCGAAGAAGACTGGCGGATCGTGCGAGCGCATCAGCTGACCATTGACCTCAAGGTAGCTGAGAGCCCTCATGCGCAGCATCCCCAGCTGCGACAAAAGATCCAGTTTTCTCATGGGCGTCCTGATAGCCACACTGATGATTGAGTTCTCCTGGACATTCTCATCCTCGTCGAAGTACTTGATCTCGATGAGGGCACCCCTCCAGCTGGAAACAGCCGGAAACCATAACTGGTTCACAATCATCAGTTGTGGAGTATTGCGATCCAACAAGATTGAAGACGTCCATGAATCGTGGACGTTGATGTGGATCCATTCATCATTTTCCAGCTCTGGCCATACTTGAAGGATTGCTGCTCCAAATTGTTCATAGTCATGTTCATCAATGTAGAGCAAGGCCTGAACTGGATTCGGGTGCGGAAAGCTTCCATGGCAAGCTCGCCACACATTGGAGTGCCCGATGGGTGGGACAAGGTCCGGAACTTGTCCTCCAAAGGCCGGCAAGACATCCCTCTGCTCAATGGTATCTGCTGGCGCCCAACCATTGATGTTGGGGGCAATTCGAATTGGTTCATCCTCATCCTGTTGTAGGTATGCATCCATTGTCACACGCACATCTTGCTCAAGAGGGATATTGAGTGAATGCAGTGGGAATGGAAGACCTTCGGGAGGACGAAGAGCAAACATAGTAAGCCATGGCATCGCAGTGGTCATCATGCCAGGCGATGCTAAGATCCAGCTGCTCCGGCTTGGGGCTCCTCGGCTTCCTCCTCGATGTCGCTTCCTGGAACGGTCACCACCTCTGTGCTGGGCGTGTCCTGTTTCTTGGACAAGCTGCCTTTGTTCTGCTTTAGCTGGTTCTGTCTCACTCCTCTTGGCATCTGTGGGCTGCCTCCCAACTTGGGGCGGTTGGCCATTGGGGTCATAGCTGGAGGTGGTGCTTGGACTGGTCCTGTGTCGGAAGCAGGCATTGGTTGAGCATGGGCCTGCATGTGTTGGTACAACCCAGCCATCTGTTGCATCTGGTATTGCAACTGTTGTTGTACCATCATCATGCCTTGCTGAGCATCTGCAGCAAAACGTTCTGCTCGAAGTACCCTGTTCTCGAGCACATCGGAGGGCTCGGTCTCCCCAAACAGGTCCTCGTCGTCTTCCATCTCCTGAGGTCCTTCTTGTGGTGGATTCTTTAGCTGGGCAAGCTCCTTCTCTAGCTTGGCCTGTTCTTCTTGGAAGCGCGCCCGTTCGTGCTTGACGAGATTGCGCTGCTTTTCCATCCACTCTTCGAACTTCACTTGGTTCTCTTTGATCTTGCTTTCGACAGCTCTCTCCTTGTTGAGTCTTTTCCTCTTGGCGTTCAATTCTTTCTGCTCTTCTCGCATGGCCGACCTTGGAGAGGTGGTCAACATGGCCTGCACTTCCGGGGTCAGTGCAAGTCCATTTTGGCATGAGAAGTCCTTCAAAGCAGACTTCAGGATAGCCAGTTCCGATTCCGCTGAGGTGGGATTCGATGTGGAAGATGACGCACCAGATGACCATGATCCAGCATCCAACTGGACAGGTCTTCCGTCGAATCCACGAAGTACTGGCTCCTGGTTCTTCTTTGGGGCTGTCTTGGCATCTTTCTCCTTGGGACCTTTGGGCTTCCTCTGTGGGGTGGCATAGCTCCAGTAGTCCCATTCGAACTGCTGCTGCTGCTTCTTCCATGACATCTCCCGGTAGCAAGGCCTGGAGTGATGTCGTTGTAATAGGTCAATGCGGTCTAAAAGACCGCTGCCCAATGGAACGTTGGCAGCACGATGCCAATGGACAGCTTTTCGAATTCGCTGTCTCACCTTTCTCGCACGACGATGCCAAGTCGGCGAGGGCGCAATCGTGGCTTCGCACGGCCACTGGGGCGATCAAAAAGGCGATCTGACTAAGCAGTGTTCCTTTGAGCCCTTTGTCCCCTATTAACCATCATTAATCATTAATCATGGTAATGATGGGTAGTGATTATTAATCACTAATCATGATCGTTAGTCCCTATTAAGCATTGTCAATCATTTTAACCTGATTAATCATCAAGCATTTAAGAAACGGTCAATGATGGTTAATCATTAATCATCAAGAAATGGTCAATTAATCATCTTAACCTGATTAATCATTAATCATTAAGCATTTAAGAAATGGTCAATGATGGTTAATCACCACTTGTCATCCGGTCAATGATTGTGACATCCCAAAAATTGGTCCCTATTAAGCATTGTTAATCACCACTTCTAAAACCGATCCTTTGACATCCCAAAAATTGTGACGCTCCCCGAGACGCGGTCGCGTTAATCGCCTCGTCAGATTCGGCGGTCAAGTTGCCAATCGTCAGGGACGGACACCTTAGCGCCAGTAGAAGCTAAGCAGCAACCGCTTGGTGATTGGCAATGGTTAACTAGTGGTTAATAATGGTCAATAATGATCATATAGTGGTTCATTAATAGTTATTTATAGTGGTTGGTAGTGGTTAATGTTTGTTTGTTTCCACACAGTCTGTGTCACTCTCGCAACGCCAGCATGCGCGCAGCCCAAAAACCTTGGTGGGGCCGCCTTGCACTAAATTGCTCAACCTCATCACATTGGATGAAGGAGCCTTCAGCTGGGATAGAGACCCGGCTGGAAGTCGGACAGCATCTTGGTCATCTCGGAGTCCAGGTAAGGGTCCCAGGGCTGGCCGAGGGTGTGCAAGATCGAGGTCAAGGATGCTGGGATCTCTTCCGGCTTGTCCATGCAAACGGCCGAGGCATAATCAGCAAACTCGTCGGCAATGATCTCGCACAGTCGACTGGGATATTCTTTGGCAGCTGTCGTTGCCCACCCGTCTCCACAGCGTCCTGCTAGGATCTGTGAGGGCCGCCAATGCGGCTGGTAGGCAGCATATACACGGTGCGCAAAGTGCCGCATCCTTGCACAAAGAAACGTGGTCGGCTTGCTGAAGGGGCGCCCTAGGGGCCCCTGTAAGAACGTAACCAGGCGGATGGTAGGCGAGGTGAGGAAAAACTTCACCATAGCACTGTGCCATATGGCCCAACGCTCTCCTCCTTCAGCAGGGCCACGAGGATGCTCCAGGCTGAAGCAGCCACCAGTCATGTACACCATGGCCAACAGAGTGATGGCTCTCATCATCAAAATGGAGCCATAGAGGCACTGTCTCACCTCCGAGAGATGCCTGTCCAACATACCCCAAGGGCTGAGAGTGCTCCGCAAAGGCCGTGGTGGTGTAGAGCCAGTAGTCGAAGGATCCACCGGGTTCCCGCGAGCTTCGCTGTATGTCTCACATGGTGGAGCCGCGTGTGCGGCCACCACCGTTCGACTTTGGATCAAGGAGATCCAAACATGGCTCTCGAAGATGTTCCCTGCCACTCGATCAATGGCGGTATCCACGCAGATTGGGTGGAGAGAAGTCTTCCACCAAAGCCAGCATGCGATGTCATGGGGCCGTCGATGACCCGAAAACAGCAGCAATACGTAGCGACAATTAAGAGCCAAAGGTCGTGGGACATCCTGAGTGGGTGCCGTCCAACATCCCAATTGCTGACAGTAATGCCGCTCCAAGGCTTGCAGGTCCCGATGGGCATGGGGAACATCTGGATCTCGTTCTGGATGTACCTGTTGGCTGCGACCACGGTAGCTAGGTGGAAGGGCCCCAAGGTGCAACCATTCTTGTTCTTCAGCAGGAGTAACTGGCCCAACCATCTCCATGTCAAGGAGAGGAAGCGCCTGCGACAGCTCTTCCGGGGTGCACCAGCGCCACACTCGATCCTGATC
The DNA here is from genome assembly GCA_009767595.1 of Symbiodinium kawagutii. NCBI lineage: Eukaryota > Dinophyceae > Suessiales > Symbiodiniaceae > Symbiodinium > Symbiodinium kawagutii. The sequence continues at coordinate 58,145 of VSDK01001703.1, read as the reverse complement.
CATGGTTCTGGGTCCTTTCTGATGAAGGGCATGACCTGCCTGACGATCAGTCTCATCCAGCTGAAGCAGCTGGTCATCTGAAAGGGGCCGATATCTGCGGAAAATAGTAATCCAGCAAGCTGTGTTGCTGGAATGTAAATGTTGTATCAGACGAGGTCTCGAATGGAAAAACTTGCCACAAGCACGACAGGCTCCATCCACAGCAAATCGCCGGACAGCGGCACCTCGAGCATGGCGATGTCGACAATGAACGGCTAAGGCAGTGGCACTTTGGAAAACCAGGTCACATTCAGCACAACGCCATTCCTCCAGGGGCGAGTCAGCTGGCGGCGCATCTGAACGGCAAAAACGCCACCCAAGGGCTTCAAAGGAGGTTTGCTGGTGCCTGGTGGCAGTCTTCAATTCGATATATACTTGGAGATGCATCTGGTGCACCTTCTTGGCCTGGGTGAGATGCTTCTTGAGAGACATAGCCCGAGGCGCTAACGCGTCCCATGCCTCTTCCAGATGCAACTGGTCAAGCTCACTTGGCAGGGAATCAACCCCAATTTGCTGGCGCCACCATTGAACAGAGCGCTGAATTCCCGCGAGCCAAGAGTCATCTTGTGCAACACGCCAATTGTGCAGGATAGCCGAACGGATGCACAAATCATTTTGACGAAGAAGCTGAATCAAAAGCTGCAACCGATGCATGAAAAGCAGTTCCATTGGTAGAGGGGCAGCAGCATCATGAGCCAGCTGGTGGATAGAAAGAGCCGGCACCTCACCATCAGCATTGCGAGGGTGCAAACTGGAATACAGTTTGGTCAGTGCAGCTTGCCATTGTTGAAATTCACCTTTGTTGAGCACAGTCCAGGTGCCAGCATGCAAGGTCAGAACCGAAAGTCCACAACTGTGCATGACTGTGCGACGGTGATGCAATGGCAAATGCGGATGCGTCAAGATGCGACGAAGGGGTCGAATCTTGGAGAGAGCAGTGGCAGATTTGGTGCGAATCTCCTGCAAATGGGATCCTCCTCGAACAATCACGCCACCGAGATGTCGATATTGGTTGATCAGTGGGACCTGAATCACGCCCTGGTGTTCCGAGAAAATGCTAAGATGATGAGGTCGTGTGGCCTCCACATGGCGACGATGAGCGACAGAGCCTTTCCCAGCATACTCCAACAAAACAGCAGTTTTGTGGGGGCCACTAGACACACGTAACCCAAACTCCACCAAGGTGTCAAGGACGATGGTCAGGGTGGCCTCAACCTTGGCAATAAGAGCTGCGGCGTCTGCAGTCACAAGGAACGTGGCATCGTCAACCCATGTGGCACTGGAACTGAGACACCAATTCTCCACCACGGGGTCCTCAATCAATCCATCTTGGAGAAGTCGTGCCTGAATGCGGTTCAACAACTTGGCCATTATGAATGAAAACAATGCATCTGCATTGGGGTCGCCAGGGCGACTGCCAGTCTGAGGTCGTTGGAGGGCGTCACCGTCAGGCACAATGTACCATGTATGAGTCAGCAAAGATGCAACACCGTCTGCCATCAGTCGAGCCCCTGGGGTATGGCGAGGCATGCAGCTATCACGAAGGTTGGCACAAAATTCATCCCAAGTGGAAGGTGGCAACTGCAATGAATCAAACAGTTGACGCGTCTGGGGTAGGTCAAAGGTGTCGGACGACAACATCTGCTTCACCACGGAATAAAAAGCCGACCGAATGTCCAGGAAAATCAGGGCATGGGAGCGGTGTTGGCGACGAGCAGTGTGCTTCCACAACTGCACCTGCAAGTGCAAGGATTGAATGGATACTCCTGCATTGCCACCAAATTGCGCTGGAGCTAACAGCGGGGTAAGCTCGACCATCATCTTGGGTCTCCACGCTCTGGAAAAGGCTCGAGAGATGGTGGGCTCCAAAAGGATGGCACGGAAGGTGCCCATGTCTGAGGGGGATCCTCGACCCTTCCACAATGGTATGAGCCATCCTCCAGTCAACTCCACAACACCCTGGGCTCGGACAGCACACTTGAGCAGTAGGGGATACAGGCGTCGAGCTGCTGTTGTGGCATCCATCCGAAGCAATTCAGAGCCTAAACCATCAGCCCCTGGAGCCTTGCCCAACTGGAGAGAGCGGATGGCCTGCTCCAGATCATGCAACGAAGGCAGCGATGCAAGTGCGTCGGCTTCAATGGGTCCACAACGAGGTTGGGAACATGCCCGCAGTTCTGCCAACGTGGTGGGAGTGGCATGTTCAATGTGGCCAAATTGCTGTTGCCATGCAGCTGCTACCTCACGAGGGGTGGTGCACCAACATCCATCCGCAGTGCGAAGGCCAGGAAGCGCACGACGATGCTTGCCTGCTTTTTGCTCAATGATGCGTTTGGGTTTGAGAATGCGAAACATGTCTGTGCTGGAAACATGAGAAGCGTTGGCCACCTTCTCATCAAGCTGAGAACGAACCCAGGTTCGCCACGCCTGCTTCTTATGGGAGCGGTATTGTGTAAGAACCTTCATCCGGGCTTCCACCGTGATGGCAACTTGGGATCGAAGAAGATGATTCTGTAAGGCAGCATCCTCTACTTCCTGCATCAAAGTGGCATCCACAGTTGCATCACGGGCATGAGAAAAGGCAGCAAAGCATGCTTTGACCAGATTGCAATCAATGGCTCGTTGAAAGGCCCGAATTTGTTTCCGAAGGTCTTTGGCTTGGCAGACCAATTGCCAGCACGTGGCATCAAAGTAATGTTGACGGCAGGTGCGTTTCTGGACCGGGAACGCTGTCTTAGAGCGGTCTTGCAAATTGGATCGGATGCTGTCCCAATGGTCATTGACATCCATGGACCAATCACAGGCCGGCAGGGATGCAAAGAAATCAATGGGTTGGGTCTTCTGGGCATCCAATGCAGCTGCACGGCTATACAAGGCCTTTCGTTTCATGCCATGATCCTGCCGGCGCTGCCAATGCCACTGCATGGTCAACATCAATGGTTTATGGTCAGCTGCATGGTTGAGCAAGTCAAAGTCATCATCAACCCATGCGGCACGAATTCCCGAGGCCAAATCACCAGAGACCACAGCATAGTCCACACGGCTATGGCACCCGCGGGGTCCTACATACGTTGCACTGGGACCATTGTGCCAATGCGCAAAGGTTGATGGAATGATCCAATCATGGTGTTGGCACAAATCATGGAGCAAAGTGCCAGCAAGATCTTCAAAATCCATGTGAAGATCGCTGACATGATGGTCGATCACATTACCGAGTTTGGCATTCCAATCGCCAAGAAATACAAACGGTGCGGAATTGGGGCATGTCTGAATGGTGCTGGCAAATGAAGTCCACCATTTCCGGATGTCTGCGTCTTCCCGGCCTGCCTGTGGAGCATAAACACTCACCAGATTCAGCAAGAAGCCCTCAACATGTAGACTCACCGCAATGGATGTGGATGAGCTCGCCCAAACACAGCATGAACTGGGAGTGACAGGTGCACCAAATTTGGTAGCAAGCTGTACGGTGTTTAACCACACTTCCACTCCACCCTGGCCAGCATCCGCAGCTGCAATCAAGCGGAGAAATGGTCCCGTGACTAGGGTTTGAGTGAATTTGGCACGAGTCTCTTGGAAAGCAATGATGTCCAAGTGGGCTGCCTCTGCCTGGCGGGCAAGTTCAGGGGCTTTACCAGTCATAGTGCCAACATTCGCGGTCATGAAGCGCAAGTCAATGGCCAATGCAGCATCTAAAAGCTGCTGTGGGATGATCGGTTGCAACAACGGGTCACCTGCTGTTTGTTGCGGTAAAGGCACGTGGTTCTGAAGCACATCAGAGAGAGAGGGCAACTCTCCACACGGTGCAATGTTGAGCCAGGCCCACTCCCGCAACGGATGCTTCAAAAGACCGGATGTTCCCAGGCAAGAGGGAATGGGTGGTTGCCATCCTCGTCTGATCTGACCAGCTACACTGTCAGCAAACTCGTTCCAGGGGTGCCCATCATGTGCGAAGATATGGACCGCTTCTGTGGATGCAAATTTCTGCTGTACCAGAGTCATCATGATGCGAGCTTGGAGTTGGCGGTCTGACTGGTGTCCTTGAAATGCAGGGATCTTCTGAAATCCGACCGCTCCAAATCCAGCGGCGGTGGAGTCGAAGTGAACTACAACCTGCAGACCCGGAGATATATGCCGGGACATCAAGTACTCAGCCGCAGCAATCAAAGCAGTGGCTTCAGCATCAAGGGCTGATGTGCAACACATTCCAAGATCTTCTGTGACCCAACCTCCAGCATAACCAACCTTGAAGAAGAAAGGGACACCATTCCATCGCCATTCCATCAGCAAGACGAATGCCCAAGTGGCCGAATCCAAGCCACAAGAACCATCTGTGAAAATGTGATAACGAAATCCAAAGGTGGGTGCATCAGGCGTGGAGGCTAAGGCCCATTGTGCAGCTGGATGGAGGGGTGGGAGAGCATCAAAACTCACATTCATGCCTATCCAGGCATGATGTTGAAGTCGGTGAAGACATGAATCCAAAGATGTCAAGTCACAGTCCTGCCGCAACAAGGGTGAAGGCAAAGTATGACGTGCCTCATTACGAGGGGATGTCTCCAAGCGTTCTTGCGCTAAAAGCGATCCGAAATGCAGACACACAGCCTTCAGCGAAGTGGGAGCCACATGTTGGTAGCGGAGCTGTAACTGAAGCGCACTGGATTCATCTGCCTCCTCATCACTGGGCATGAAATATGAGTCGACGCCATGTGTGTCGAAGAGCAGATGCAAGAGTTCTCGGCGTGTTTCGACCACAACATTAGTGTCGAAAACAGTGGAATGATGCCACGGATGCAAAGGACGGCTGACAGGCCGATGATCACGAGTCACCACAACCTCAAGATCGGGAAAAGTCCAAAACGGAGACTGAGCAATCGCGGCTAGCAGCTGGTCCTGATCCGCCAGGGGCGGAACTCTAGTAGCAAGATATTGCTGATGAGTCAGTCGGTCATGAATGGTATGAATCACCTGATTGAAGACCACGGGCACACTACGATGGTCATCCGAATAATCAATCACAAAGTGCAAATCGAGACCTTCATCTGCAACATCAGTGGATGGGTTGTGTTGACCGAAAGCAAATCCAATGCTTACACTGACCCCATCAAATGGCCATAGCTGACGAGCATGTCGTAACCAGGTCGGATCCCAAAGGTCTCGAGCATGCAGCAACCACTGGCGTGTGCCAAGGGGTTGGTTGGTGGGTGCGATGCCATGAAAGAAGCAGTGAAAGGTCATAACTGCATCTGGTTCAGCCCGCGCCAAAAACGCACGCACCACTATGGCCATGGCTTCAGTAGCATGCAAATGTCGCGACATGTCCAGGATTTCGGAGGGATAACGATGCACATGAATCCTCCAAAACTCCCCGGGGTTGACATAAATTGGTTGGTTCAAAGGACAGCGACGATCCCGATGTCGGATATCCACATCTCTCACCGAAATAGGTGTACAATGCTGCTCCAAGGACAATTGGTAGAGCAATTGAGATGGCATGATGGGGACTGTGACACGGTGTGCATGCAAGTGAGGTGAGGCAATGCCCTCTTCTTCTGCCGTCTCCTGAGTAAGAATCACAGTGCTGTACGGCGATGGAACATGGCCTGGCATTTTCACTTCAATGATGAGGACCACGTAAGGTGCCGGTAGCAGTAACCATGGTTGAGGTCGAACCCAATAAACTTCCAGTTGTCCATAACGGGCATGGTCATGCCAAAGTGCCAGCAGATCTGACATCAGTTGGTGCATGTGACGAGGAGTGAACTCACAGTCACGGCGCCCCAATGGAGTGAGACCTATACCATAAGTGACAGCTATCCATGTGAGGTCTGCATCTCCGTCAGCCTGTTGTGCAGTGGCGACATGATTCATGATACAATCCCAATCCTCAGTGACGATGTCATCCTGTTCCTGAGCCAGAGCTGGATCATCTGGCAATGACATAGCAGAGGAACTACTCAAATCATGATACCAAACAGTGTTGTGCGTCATGAATGAAGTACTGTCATCATCCAGGTCTTCATCAATGTCCAAACGGAAGGTGGGCACAGTAGTGACAGAGGGGCAGGTGGAAAGAGGAAGGGAGGCCGCATCTTCCTCCTCCGATGGATTGCCTGCTGTGGTGTCATCCTCTGTGTCACTGTCGGTGCCATCATCCAATCTGCGAGCATCACCTTCCAAATACATGCCTGAGAGTAGGATGGGAGTATCATGCGTAGCCCAAATTGGAAGTGTCCAATCATTGGCAGCAACCAGTTTAAGGTATGCCGAAGATGATCCCAAACCTCGAGCGACATCATGTTGGGCGGTGTGCATGATATCCAAGACAGAGTCATCTGCACGAGTCAACACAGCACGATGCATGGCAAGGGCGGGCCAAGTGGGACAACGTAGCAACACCATACGATGCTGTTCAAGCATGTGTTGACCGATCAAAACATGTGCACATGTGGCTCGAAAGGTGCTTGGATGCGGTGTGACCATGGAGTATTGCAAGTCCCCAACAGCATCCATGACGTCAAACCATACACGTCGGCAGGAGGCCTGAAATTCTGGCGAGGTCATGTCGGGACGAATGCGAATGCGTCTTGAACGAATGCAAACCTCATGATGATGTGGCATGACAAACCAGGTCTCCACATACAGGTGTCTGCGATTGGGGAATAGCTCAACACATCGACCAGTGATCTGCGACCAAAATGGGAGCTCAACTGGGAGTGGAGCACAATCCACAACAGCTTCCTGACTATTCGACTTCCATGAACGTCCGACACACGGAATGACTGGCATGGCACTAACACTTCCTCCATGGGTGAGTGGCATGGGAATGACTTGAAATCGGCGCAAAACCCTCAAGCAACGATCTGCATCCATGCATTGGCCAGTCATGTGCCAAAATGTGCGACAATAACCGTGGAACATGTTCATGGGGACGGTGGCCACAGCAGACGAATGAGCTTCTGGTGTGTGCAAAACAAGGTCAACCGTCTTGGCAAAAGATACCTTGGCTGTGGGTGGCTGACGTCGGGCTGGTCTTGGCACTGGCAACGGGAATGGAACATGGCCGCAAAATTCCACAGCATCTGCAATGGACGGCCTGTTCGGATGGTTGGGCAAGGTGACACCAAGGGGTGGCATACTGTCCAATGCAACAACAGCACTTGGGTCACACTCACAATTCGGCACAGGATGCGATAGACTTCTGGAAACACTGCCACTAGATGAGTGACAGGAAGCCCAACTGTACTCACCGTGTGCTGGATGGAGCAGGCGACTGAGTCTCGTCCACACATCTGGAAACCCCAAAGTCCAGGTGGGTGCAGAACGGATTACCCTTTGGTCGTCTTGGCCTTCAAACCTTGAACAGCAACCTTGGTTGGTGACCGGGGTGCTCTGAAGGTGGTGTGCGGTCGGGGTCGACTCGGTCGGTGACCAGGTCCCTCTCGATCCTCCTCCTCCTCTTCGGCATCCTCCTGTGGTGCACCATGATGTTCCAGGTCTTGATCCATCTCGTCGTCTTCCACGTTGATGACGTCGTTGCTCATCTGAGTCAAGGTCTCCTGGAATGCTTTCAGCTGCTCCGCAACTTCTGGTGGCTCCTCTTTGATCGCAGGTTCCACTTTGTTGTCGGTCAACTCCAGGGACGCTTCTCTGATAGCTTTCTTCGCTTCCTGCAATTCGCTTTGTTTCTGCTTGTAGGCATCCAGTAATTCCTGCCGGTGATGCAGAAACATTTGGGAGTGCGAATGGATCTGCTCCCACATATCTCTTGCAAATCCATTCCATTCTTGATCGAGACTTTCCACCTTTTTCCCAGCTGTAGCCACTTGATGTCGCAGTTTGCTCAAACGATTCAAGTGAGAGTGAGAAATCTGAGGCGGCTCGATGGGCTTGATCTTGGTCTCGAGCTCCTGATACAAGGACACCAGATTGTCCGGTAGAGCGATGTTCATGGAGCGGAGACCTTTGAGATGTTCGAAGGTTTTGTGATCTTCGGCTGACACTGTCTCCCGGTCCACTGACAGTTTCGGAACTGGGGGCGGCTGCACAGGGGGATTGGGAGGAAGGGGCAGAGTATCTCAGCCATCCACGATCTCCTGCCTTTCCACCTTGCGAGCAGTGTTCCTGGAGTGGGGTGTCGAAGTCACCCAAGGCAGTCTGTCCGAAATAGTGATTGCCGTTGGGGTTGCCGTGTTCACATCTTGCGGAGCTCGATCTGCTTGATCGCGGTGCTTCTCGGTCCGCTTGTCCTTCTGCTTCTCCTTGGTTCGTCGGCTCTTGCTGCGATGCTTCTTGCGAGACTGCAACCATACTTCCGACCAATGGCGATGGCAGGAGTTGCAAGTCTCCACCGACGATGGGTTGTTCTTTCCACAGTTGCCGCACATCCACGTCATCGTTTGGAGAACTCGCCTGATGACAAAGGGAAAGTTGTGGAAGTGAGTGGAATGGTGTGACCAAAGCTTGGCCACAAGCAAGCACACTCGCCTCCTCTTTCGTTTCCCAATGTGACCCCCAGCTAGCCGATTCAGTTGGGATCGAATGAGAGACCGCCGCTGTCTCTCGGAGCGATGCCAACGAGGCTCCGTGGTGGGCCAGGCCAGGTCCAACGATGGCGATGAGCAGCCACCGGAATCGAGCGAGGTCGCAGATGCCCATGCAAGCACCCGGACCCCTAAGGCTGAAGCTAACTGAGTGCAACGGGGGATCTGTTACACCCAGTCGGAGCCGAAACCTTAGTGGTTAATGATGGTTAATGATGCTTATATATATGGTAATAATGGTTGATAATGATCATATATCTGGTTGGTGGCTTCAAACTCTATGAAACATATTTGTCAACCAACCATTTGTGAAAAATTACCTGGGAAAATAAAACATGTTTCAAACCACCAGCCAGTACATGTATATGGTATATTCACCAACAGGCGAATGACATGTGGTTCATTTTATTACAAAGCAACCGGGAGATATACCATACATGGAGTATCTGGGGTGGACAATGATTGCACAATTAAGCACAGAACCAATCTTTTAGTTGCTGGAAATGACCGAGATACATCACCGTTGAAGGAACCTATACCTCAACATCCTGTCAGCTTTTACCCTTCCCAAACTTGGCTTGATACAAAAGAACCTCGCTACTCAGCGAAACATTCTGGATTTGGCTATGGGTCAAAATTAACCAACCAATAATGGTGGTGAATAACCAACAATAATAAGGGAAACAATGGCTAATGATAGGGGAACCAGGGGTACGGGATTTTGACCCACAGCCATGTCTGTGCGTCTGCAGCGGGGAGCACATGTTCTAGGGAGTGTACATGATGGTTTCTCACAATAAGGGACCCCCAAATCATCCAATATGAACCACTGGGCTCCCAAACGGTTTGTTGGTTTGTGTACGTATACCATTAGTGGTTTGTTTACTTTTACCAAATATACCATATAATAAATGGCAAAAGTAAACAAACCATTTTTTCGGGCTCCCTGTTTTGAGAAAGCACCATGTTTGTGCGGACGGGTGGGTGCTTGTGGAGATCCATGACCCTGCCGAGCGAAAGACTCATGCTCAGTCGCAGCCGGAGAAAGGCTCACTTTCATGTTGCCGTCGGATCCTCAGGTTCCAGGAACGAGCAATCAACCTGTAACAAACGGATTCTTAAATAGTAATAATAACTAATAACAATGATAATAGTAATGTTTGACAATAGGGATAATAACCAACCACAATGGTCAAACGACTATTTGGAGGTTTCTTCATAGCTGCGGGTATCCCCAGCCATTATCCTTTCTATCAAACCATTTTTTGGGGTCCTCTATGTTGAGAAACCCCCACATAGATGGGCTGTTGCAAAGACTTTACCATGAAATACCCAGGGTTTGCTTCACTTGGACCTATGTCTGGCCAGGGACCGTCTGTGAAGCATCAGCCATCTGCTGATCATTGTGGTTGAACGTGGCTAATGAGGTTCATTTCTGGTTACCAGTCGTGAGAAATGGTTATTCATATGTGTTAACGGTCAATCATTCAAGTCATGTGTGATAGTGGAAAGCCAAAGCCAGCAAATACAGCACTTGCCTATAACTGAGAATGGCAATCCTGCTTGAGAGCGGCTAACATCGACTAAAACAAGTTGATGCGAGTCCATACGGAAGCAGAGTGCGCAACAGCGACTGATGACTAGTGAATGATCCTGCATAATGTGAACAATGAACATGTGTAGCAAAACAATAGTTGATCGTTTGCAGTAATATTCGCTAACGGTGCCTACTAAGCAAATAATGTTTCATCATTTAGAATGGCTGGTAATAACAGAATGTATATGGTTGACAATGTCTTATCTGACATGGTCGTGACTGATTAAGTAACGATGGTCTGCAATTATTTGAAGTGCTCAATATTGGTCCAGTAAATTTCCAGAGGAAAAAAGGCTCCGGACTATCAAATAGGGATGGGTCTATGAAAGTAAATCCAGCAATGCAAACCATGCAAGCAAGTTGGCACGTTCAATTACCAGAAAAAAAGGAAGACATGCTCACGAAGAACAAACAAAACAACACTCAAACCACAATTGCTCATTGATACGGAGAAAACAAGTGAGAAACATGATGGTGATCTGTAAATGGAGATCAAACTATTCACACCCTGTCAACATATTGGAGGAACCCAGTGACTGCAGGATTCTACAAGAACTGTCCAAAGTGGTCGCATGTGGGGCGATAAATCCGAAGGGATTGTAAACCTGCCAAAAGTTGAGAACGAGTTTCCCACGCCTGGAAAAATCCGGCAGTTCACTTAGTGGCGGCAAAACTGCTACAGCTACATGAAGCTTACTGGGAGACTTGCCAGATTGAGGTGCTGCATCTCATTTACAGGAAACTTATCCACAAGAAACATCCCAGGTTGAAAACAAATCCACTGATCTGGGACCCACGATGGCAGATCCACCAGGGCACCATAGGACCACTTCTCCAAGCACCACTTGCATCGCTTCCAAAAAACCTCCGATATCTGCTGTCCCCGCTGGAGGATTTCAATATCGCTGATGTGGTCAACGACAGCCGTAAAGGGAAGGAGAAATGTATGTATGTACAAGTGGACCTTACAGTCCATACAACGTGTATATATATATAAATATATATATATATGTATATATATTAAATATATAGAGAGAGAGCAAAACAATGTGTACATCTACGAGAGGGCGCCGTATATCTACAAATACAAAAATGAAGAAACATATGTAATGTAACCATAAATATAATATATATATATATATAAATATACATGTATATGTATGTGAGTGAGTATAGCAAGTCAGTTTCAATATCATTCTCTGATGGATCATGATGGACAACCCCTCAAAGCTGACAGAATGCGCGCAATACGTTTGCAACTAAGCAACAGCTGTGTTTTCAGCAACACTTGAACCAAAGATTTTAACCCAAAGGATTCACATTCTTTGAGGTTGGAATTCCTGGTTGAACACTTAGAAAATCCATGAATCAATCAACCCAAAGTTCAATTAGGACTGATTTGGCCAAAAATTCAGCTCCATCAATTCAACTCATTGATGTGTCTGTTCAGGCAGGAATCACTTGGCATGGACCAGCAGACTGTTCGTCCTGTCTGAGGCCGCTGCAGCGTTAACCCAAGCACCCTGTGGCCGTGTTTTCGGCGGTCGACCAGCGACATCGAACGACAGTTTCACACCGCTTGAACATACACACAACGACACCAAACCATCAGCTCGTATCCCAGATGCTCCATGTACAGCATATTTACGTACATTTGGGCCATTTGTTCGGTAAATGTAGGTGAATAGGCCATACATGGAGCCAATGGGTAGTGGATAATAATGAATGGTGATGGGAGATTCATTCGTTATCCCACCCCCAGTTTCACCACACCATCAAATATGGGGAGATCTATTTATGGATCTATCATTTGTATGGTTGCTGATGGTTAAAGTCACCACCTCCCAATGTGGATAGTGATCATGGGGAGTCAAACGAGTCAATAGTGGAGCCAGGTGCCAGCCTGGTTTGTCTTTCTGAAGTAATTTGCCCTGAGAACGAACATCGACAAACAACCAGCGGGAATGCACTACCAGGGAATGAATAAACCAACTTGGGTTACCTGAGAACGATTTTTTCGGCACAATCTGTTGTAGATCAACCAGTAGCATCAACTCATCAATTCACATCTGGTTGGTGGTTGAACCACCCCTGTGAAAAATATGGTAGTCAACCAACGTCCATTTGTTAATAACTACTAGGGAAGATAAAAAAGCTCTGAAACCACCAACCGGGAATGGTGGTTTCTCAAGCCATACGGGATCCCCCGAAGAATGGTGAACAGTAGGGGTAATAAGCAACAACAATGGTTCAACCACTACCATTTGGTGGTTTCTCAATAGCTGGGGTGATCCCAAATCATACAATATCAATCATGTGTAGTAATAAACCATCCATTTCTGAGATTCCCCATTTGGAGAACACCCAAGTACAAACACACCAAACGCTATCACCGAGTCAACTGGCCGGTTAGTCGCTGTCTCCTAACCAACAAAATTTGCTTGTCAATTGGATGTTTTCTGTTCGTCAATGGAATGGTCAAAACATCTAGTTGAACTTTCTAGCTTACTTGTAGTCTAGTACTTATATATGGGAGTTTTTCACTATAGGGTTCCCCCAAATCATCTAAAAATAATCACTTTTACTAATAGACCAACCATTTTGGGGGTTCCCTATGACTTGACAAACCACCATATGGTAGTGGATCAAAACCCTGTACCCCTGGTTCCCCTATCAATAACCATTGTTTTCCCTGTTATTATTGGTGGTTATCCCCCATTAGTTAGTCGCTTAATATTGACCCATAGCCATACAGCTCGTATACATCCCTTATAACTCTTGCTTATCATCCCCTATTATCAACCATTAACCAACTATGAAATTGGTTGCTTTACCCCCATGAAATTGGTTGCTTAACTGCTTGACCCATAGCCATATATAGCGTTCACATAACCACCGGGCGAAACCACCGGGCGGGCTCCTCGGAGGAGGGCACGACGCACCAATCGAAGTCCTGGCAGCGCACGGAGAAGCGGTGCGTAGCACACGATTCGCTGAACACCGATGTTTCAGAACGGCTCATGTTCATGTTTGAAGCTGGGGTGATGATGAGATGATGATGATGATGATGGTGATGATGATGATGATGATGACGACGATGATGATGATTATGACGATGACGATGACAATGACGAAGGCGATGGCGGTGATGATGATGATGATGATGATGATGATGATGATGATGATGATGATGATGATGATGATGATGATGACAATGACGATGGCGATGACAATGACGATGGCGATGGCGATGATGATGATGATGATGATGATGATGATGATGATGATGATGATGATTACGATGACGATGACGATGACGATGACGATGACGATGATTATGATGAGGATGAGGATGAGGATGAGGATGATGATGATGATGATGACGACGATGATGATGATTATGACGATGATGATGATGATAATGATAATGATGATGATGATGATGATGATGATGATGATGATGATGAACCTATTCTTGATTATGCTGGCTGGGGGGGCTTTGGAAACAAACTCAAGTAAACACCAGGTAGGTGCATGAATACCATTGAACACCGACCGCCAAAGGGTATAGACCTGCCCAATGAACCCAGTGGTCTTTTAGACACTGATCTATGGTCAATCTTGGTCAACCTGCAGGGGAATACTGCCCAATCAACCAATCAACCAATGAATGATGTAAACCATAATGAATGCTGATTGGCCGTGATTGCTATATAATGTTGTTGGGTCAATGAACCAACAGCTGTGTTGACACTGTCTCATTTTTCATGTGTGTGTAATTTCCCATATGCCACCCAGGCATTTGTGCATGACGGGTAAGAACATTTCCCCATCAAAAACAGGGAGGAAACTTCCCTAGAAAAAAACATCTTAGATCAGTTTGAGCCCGAATCATCAGCCTTAACTCTACAACAAGCAGCCAACCAACAAGCTTTGGAAAACCCATAAGCCTGCAGAACCAACCAACCAGCTACTGGCATCTGGCCACATATTTTTCCCAAGCAACCAACCAACAAGCCGCCAAGCCCAGCGGTTTGTGGCCCTGCACTCGATCAGGCAACGACTTCCTGCTTGGTGGTTGAACCACCCAGTCATGAAAAATATAAGTCAACATACCATTTGTTAATAGTTCTATGGGTGTTTCTCAAAATAGGGCTACCCCTGAATCATCCAATAGTAGCCATGTATAGCAATAAACCAACCAGTGTGGGGGATCCCCATTTTGAGAAACCACCATATACTATGGAAACTAAAACATGTTTGAACCCACCCACCAGTTTTGGCTGGGATGAAGATGGAAGAATCATGGCTGGATATGTCAAGCATTAGAAGAATTACCAGGGAAACTATGCAAAATGTTTGAAATGGTGCCCGTGGCAACTATGCAAAATGTTTGAAACTATAGTTTCCCTGGTAATTTTGCCATATGCAAAAATAATTACCAGGGAAACTATGCACTATGCAAAATGTTTGAAATCACCAACCAGCAGCCGCTATGGTGGCCCGTGGCCCCGTCTCTCACGAAGATCGCCTGCTTTTCCAGTCTCTTGATCATGTGATTCAGCCTCTCACTGGAGCGGCGAGCTACCATCGTTGTAAGGCTGAACAACCAACAACTGACGATGAAGCCGCCATTACTTGAGCATAGCATGCCACCATCAATTTCTTACATATCAAAAAAAAGCATGTGCAAAAACTTAGATTCCTTGATATTCTAGAAAAAAACGGAATTTCCATTAATAACAGGGAGAACGAATCATCGGAACCAAATGGGGCTGTCCATAAATGGTGGTACCCCTTTACCAACCTGGTTAGTATAGGTTAATTAATCATGGTTGGAAAGGGTTGAGAATGGTCAATAATGGTTAATATCTCAAAAAAAACAAACTGTAAAGCACCAACCTTCAATCCTATGAACTGACTGGGTGAACCAAGCTACGTGAGTATTGATTGCAGGCTCCAGATTCTTCCCAGCTTCCCCAGGAGGGGTTGTATTGAGGGGGTTTTAGTGGGGAACAAATTACCACCGAATGTGTTTATTCCGTTAGCATTGTGCGAATTGATGGTCCCAAGTGCTGAGAAGGACCGTAGATTCGGCAATGCCAAAAAATCGACCAAGGTCTTTCATAGAGCAGTACTAGGGTACTGAGTCTATGTGAAGCAATAAGCGCTTCTTATCCCTCCATGCGCTGTAGGTGGAGGCTTGAAGAAACCCGTGTGATGTGAATATCTGACTTGGCTGAACCAAACCTTGACTATCTCTAGTGATTGCCCACAGCTGAATCAACAGCTTTGTAGTTTTTGCTTCTTGACAACGGTATCATGATCTATCATGCAAAACAGCTCGTGTTTTTGCATCTCAGACATAAGGATTTGACGGTCTGCTACAAATTTGAACATGAATATTGATCATTGACTGTTTGTGGCTTTCCAGCTTCCCTCTCCCAACAAAACAAGCTTAAGGTAGCGGCTTTACTGTTCACAATCCTGTAGTGACATCGATGCTGGTTGATCACCCAAACGAGTTGATTATCCATTATGATGCTCCCCACTATGGTTGATTATCATCACTTGGTGGCTGATCTAGATCCCTTGCTAAAAGTTTAACGACTTTAGTGGCGAAAAATGGTAAATCAATCATATCATCATATTCCAAAAAAGCTCAAAACCTAGGGTACTAGCTGGTTACGCCGCCCAAATGATGCCTTGCAACCAGCGGATTTTCACCAGCTGAGTTCGTCAGGTCGTGGCCCTGGCAAGTGCCACCAAGATACAGGTCCCCCCTGCTGGGCAGTTGGACCTGAACGAGCTGCGCGAGCTGCGCAGCTCGGCTGAGAGCGGCTGTTGGTGGTAGACCTTGTGGTTGGTGGTTGAACCACCCCATGAAAAATATGCGCAGGTCAACCAACCATTTGTTAATAGCTACTTTATAAAGGAAAAAACATGTTTGAAAGCACCAAGCAGCCTTGGAATTCTTCAAAGTCTGGGACAATCCCATGGATTTCAATGCCGATCTGCGGATTTCATGGCCGATATCAATTCTCAAAGACTGATTTTCAAGGCCCACGGCACCAGCCAGATCCTGAGGATTTCACTGCACCATCCATGCCTGGGCAGTGGCATTTCTTTCAAGAAGCCATCAATGGCAAAAGGCCTTATGGTACCAGGGAGGCTTATCCTCATGAGAATGGCTGCTACTCTTGCTACAATCCAGTTTAACCATTGCAGCAATGGGCTGTAACAAAACCTTGGTTTATCCTTCATAGTGCTTGTTGTGTCAAGTTTCATGCTGAAATTGTGGCAGCCATCACCGAACTGCATACAAACCAGCCCACGGGAATACTGAAAATAATTGGATGGTTCATATATACGCTGGTAATCTAACATGGCAATGGACAATCAACCATTTAAGTAGATGATTTAAGTTTTCCAATTGGGAATGGGGCCACATTTTCCATCCAGCGACAAGTAGTAAGTAGCTAGTCAACAAAGGTTGACCAGCATCATCAACCATCGTCCACAATGATTCACCATCATAATATGAACATCATTATTCTGGTTAGTGGTTTCAACGACTATGAAAAATATTTGGCAACCAACCATTTGTTAATTATCACCGAGAAAAATAACAAATGTCGATCAAACCACGAACTAATCAGTTTAACCATTATTGTTCCTTCTTATCCCCTACTATTGCCAATTATTAATCCTTACAACCCCTATACAGTCCCTATAATTGGTCCTCATTCATGAACAAAGATTATCCATTGGGGCTTCCTCACATCATCACCGTCAGCAATTTGGGAAACCACCATCCACAGATCGGTCATGGACACCATCCCATCAAAAACGTGTCACGACTCTTCCTGATGGGTACATGCATACATGGGAGTACAGGGCAACCACGCAAACATGCACAGGTTTGTATCGGTCATACTGTGATTTGGGGCTAAGCTTGTGAACATAGACATGTGCTCTTTCAGCAACAAAAACTTCAAAACATGGCCATTGATGCAAGACCATTGGATCCTCCCACGAGAACCCTCATACTCATGAGCTCATGTTGCACTGCTGTTTGTTTCCTAATTGTTCGACTTGATCATAGGAAAAAATGACCAAGATTGGCTGAATTAGCTCTGCCCTTGTGAGCGCTGTCGAAAAGTCCCGGTCGTTTCCCAGATATCCCAAATATTGAATTATAGATCGCCAATGACGACTGTTTGCCGACTGATATTTTGCAAGAGCACGGATTAAAATTGTCGGTCACATCGCTGTTGCGATAAGGAATTGTATCCGGCTATCATTGCTGTTGATTGTCCATGAAGGAGTTTGAAAACCCGCTCACTGATAGCTGGTCCATTGGCATTCTAATCACATTTCACGACTTTCGAACGCCTCAAAATGATTGAAACGACTCAACTGCTCATGTCAACCACATGCGAAAAACCACGGGTGTGTGCCCTGGGCGCGCCTTCCCGGTTACAGAACGATGATGGCAACTCGGCCTGGCGCAGCAAAGCATGGCGGCCGACTGCTCCCGCGACTGCTCCCGGGCCTGCACGTGTTGCAAGCAGATGATGTCAGGGTAGTACCTGCGACCACAGAACCCCAGGGTGCTGGGACCCCAAGTCGTGGTTGGTTTATGACTACAAGATGCTATCATTGGTTAAAGGATGATAACTGGGGGTACCTCTACTTGAAGAAACACCTACTGTATATGCTTCACGTGTAGTGAAACGAGTAATTTGGGGGGCCCCGGTGTCTAGACGAATTCATTTCAGATATTTCAGGATGCAAATGATCAGGTACTGCTGTGACCTATCGCACACATTCTGTATCGAATTACAGTGCAACGTTGCTGCGTCATGATGCAACGTTAATGACATACCCAGGCACAAGCAACATGTAACATGCAATCGCATCTTATCTTAGATGTTGTTTATATGAGAACGAAAAAGCCTGGGCTTTGCCCAGTGGTTGCACTGCATGTGGTAATACCTGTCAATTGAACATTGCCCAAAGAAATTGCAATAGACACTGGCTATACGCAGTGATTTTGGGTTTGGGGCTTTAGGGTTTATCGTTTAGAGTTTGTGGCTTACGGTTATTTGGTAAGGTTTCAGGGTCTGGAATTTAGGGTATAGAGTTGTTTGCCTCTCAAAGTCTGCTGCGCAGGGGTTTGAACATTTGACAGGAGTAACTTCTGGGCAGGTCTTGTGAATCCGGGCAAAGCCCAGGCATTTGCTGCTATAAACTATATGACTATATAATATATATATATGTATATATAAATATGTAAATACACTATATACCTACATACAAAATGTGCACGTAATATAATGCAATCAAATGCACAGTGACATAGCCATACATACCACAAAAAAACACAAGTAGTTCACACATAGCCATACCATCTAAATGCAAATCCAAATGTATCACATCATACACCTCGTAAGACAAAAGTGTGGGTCTGTCTATAGCCATGGTGCACACCCAAGTTACTCGTGAGTTTCCGCATTAATTATCATCACATGTCATACATCATCGCCGAAATCAGGTTAAGTTATATAAGTTTCATCTATTTCCATTAAATGGCTATTGTTGGATGATGAGACCTACATAACCTGCATAAGCTATAATTTAGTCATTTCTTCTAACAGTAACTCTTTATAACTTATAACCCCTTAAAAACAACTCTTAACTTCATCAAAAACAACACTTAACTTCTATCCAAAATGACCCTTAACTTCATCAAAAACAACACTTAACTTTATCAAAAACAACACTTAACTTCTATCCAAAATGACCCTTAACTTCATCAAAAACAACACTTAACTTTATCAAAAACAACACTTAATTTCTATCCAAAATGACCCTTAACTTCATCAAAAACAACACTTAACTTTATCCAAAAATAGGGCTTAACTTGTACAAACTTTATAATTGGTCTCCACAGAATGATCCAAAAGTGGTCCAAAAATGGTCCAAAAATGGTGCTCCAGGAGGAGAAAAAAATGACACTTAACTCCCAGACTTAAGTGTCATTTTTGGACCCCAGACTTTCGTCTGTGCCTATGGCGAGAGCTCGAAAATGACACTTAACTTTCCTCCCAAAAACGACACTTAACTCCCAGACTTAAGTGTCATTTTTGAGCCCGTTGGGAGCTCCAAATTGGAGGTTTGAAACACGAAAATAAAGCTCCAAAAACAACTCTTACAGGCTCCAAAAAACAACTCTTGCAGGATCCAAAAACCACTCTTACAGGCTCCAAAAAACAACTCTTACAGGCTCCAAAAACAACTCTTACAGGCTCCCAAAACAACTCTTACAGGCTCCTAAACACAACTCTTACACGCTCCAAACATGTGCCTTACCAGGCTGACATCCTGAGTGTAAAGAAGGTACCCTAGTTACTGTTAGAGGCAATCCATAAGCTATAATCTTATTTGAAAAAATGTCGCCATCTATTTTCCAGGTTCGGTTGGATGATGGCAATGGCTGGTGCTCGTAGGTCCAACAAAAGTGGCCATGGACAGCCATCTCCCACTGAGCTTCGGGCGCCAGCAGCTGCCGCACGATGCGACAACGCCACCTTTTCAACGCACAGTCGCAGAAGGCCGCCCACTCGACAGCCATCATCATCATCATCATCATCATCATCATCGTCATCATCATCATCATCATCATCAACAGCAGCAAGAAGACAAAAAAAACAGCAACTGATTTTCGGTCAACTGCAAGACGACCATAGGAAGCATGGAAGATGATTGTCCAAACACTCCCGTTGAAACAATTTTGGCACCACTAAACCACTAAAGTGTGTGGATAATGCTGATAATCCTCTGTTTGGCACCCGAATATACTTGTGACTTTCATGTGCCTGACACCAATAGCAGCAACCAAAATAATAGGTCTTCATTCAGAAACTCTAGTGACAAACTGCAATACTGCTTGGCCGTGCAAGCTACCGCAAAAAACATCGAGATATAGTTACAGGCAATTACCAGGAAAATGGTTCATTCACCATCATTTATGATGGTTTCCTGGCATTTTTCCGGTACATCAGCCGGCTGAAAGCATGGATGTCTCCGTTAACGGTGCACTTCGAGAGTTTTGACACCGTTGGGGTACCCCCCTTTGATGACGAACCCAACTGTACTGGTCTCCGGTCTCCAAACATCTACCAGGCCAATCTTGTCTACATCGAAATGAGATGTTTTTCCCTATCAGGAATACCTATCTTGGTTGCGTGTTAACTGTGGTCTTTGTTCTCAAGAAGAATCACAAGTGCCAAATTTGTTCCACCGCATTTGGATACCAAATAACCTGCCCAAGCTAATAAACAATTGTTCCACCAGTGCATTTGCCTGAACTCTCCTCATTTCAGACATTGAAACTGGCTGACTGGCGCGACCTGAGAGATCAGCTGTCGCCCACCTGTCCCGAGCCAAACGGGGCTTTCCATCGAAGAGCTCAGAGCCAGCAGCTTCTGCCGCCAACTGGTCTTCGCCCTGGCTGACAGCCAGCTTTGTCACAGCTTGAGCGGACTAAATCAACCAGGTGACTATGAACCTGCCACACCAATCCTTTCACAGAAGAGCAGCACAAATCACACAGCTCACCTCAAATGTATACTTCAAACTGCTTAATGAAGGTCAGGGGTTGGATTCTTTTCGCCATCACGAAAGTTCACAAGCACCGTTCACCAGCCGAGGATTTTTGCCGAAGCCTCATGAACTCAAGTCATGTTTAGACCAAGGAAGTCCAATGAAATTGGCATCATGTGAGTGTAGGTCACAACCATATGGCGAGCTGGGTCAAGCAGTTAACCAACCAATAATGGTGGAGAATAACCAACAAAACTATAGGGAAAACAATGGTGAATGATAGGGGAACCAGGGGGACTAAGGGTTTTGACATCAAAACAACTACCCGCCCAACCAAGATTTTCTGCTTATCTTCTTGATCCCAATAAACCTGGGTTTGGGCCTCATGAGAAAACCTCTAGGTCCGACAATGGAATTGTATTTTGGTAATGTGGTCCCAGAATGACATGATATTGAATTGGATATCAACGTATCAAGTGGGGAAATAGGATAAATATGTTTATCATCCTATGGCCAGTAGCATCAGGAGCTATTCGACACATTTCTCCAAAGATCAAGTTATTGTAGACGTATGTTTCCCTCTCTCCTTAACTCTGTGTGTCTTTCTGTCTCTCTCCCTCTTGATGCATCAAAATACATGTGTATTTAAACCAACATGAATAGACAGTATATATATATATATACAGTAACATATATATGTATATATTTTGTTTCATATTTGTAAAAATAACTAAAATTATAAATGCACATATATATATATATATACACCTACATGCACATTTGTGTAGCACAGCTATTGAATTGATACCTAACTTGGACGGTACAGTATTTTTGTCCGCAGCACAGCCAGCTGTTGTCCTGCTTGCATCGCAAGTTGTAGGACAAAATCACCGCTGCATCATCTGGCACTCGAGGCCTTACCTGATGCGAAACGAATCCACCATGTCGCAGCTTTGAAGGCGACAGCTGGGTGCGGTGACCCGGCGACCATTGGGACATGCTTTCTCACGGAAGGCACTCCAATGGTCCAACCAATCCTGCATGAATGGTTGTTATGTATATTGCGGATGGATACGAATCTTAATCCGTGCTGTACTTACATATAACATATAGATACAAACATGTTGATACTGTGTCTGCACATCAAGCACATCAAATACCGAACTGAGCCAAGATCAGCCGCTATCAGCATCGGAATCAACTGCACAAATATGGGAAACGATGAGGCACTGGCTCCAGTGCGTAGTCAGCAAAGATCAACATCTCTATGGAGTCCTATCTGGAGGAGGTACTGACTCTCAAGTAATACTATGCTGTGGAAGTTTGCATACTACTCAATTACTACTCAAAGTGGAGCAGTACGATGCAGTACTTTACATCTCATCAACTCGGAGATCATGTTGGCAGCCCAGAGATGAGCTTCATGCTACCATGGTGGACTGGTTCTGGCAAGACTTTGCGGAAAACCGGGGGTAACAAGCAGGATGCTTGTCAGCCGCAACCATGTAGATGAAAACAACGTAATGATTGCTTGTTGCTACAATACACCAGCTTAAGCCAGCTGATTGTTCACGAATTTCATCTATTGTTCTCGCCCATTACTTGCCAGAATTTGAACAACGATGAATTCAATCAAATTCATCCACCAGTAGGTACAACAACCCAGCAATCATTGACCGTTCTATCTCATTAACCATGGTTATATGAGTTAGTTCAGCTACCTTAACCAAACCATATAGACCTTCTAGAGCCAAACTTTCAGCTACCTTATAGACCTGCTATAGGGGTTACTTCACCTCATAGTTCACCCCTATATAGATCCAAAATTCCAAACCGTCGCGACAGGTCAACCGCAGCGGCCGCCCAGCACGTCCACCTCGATGTCGGCAGCAAAATGCTTCGAAACCCAGCTTTCGATGCCGGTGCCCACCACGGGCATGCGAAAATCTGACCGATTCGGAGCTCCACGGGATTAGGAGATCCATGGGAGATCTATGGGAGATGCATGGGGAGATCTATGGGAGATCTATGGGAGATGCATGGGAGATCCATTTGTTCATAAACTGTTTGATGGTGAAACACCAGCTATAACAAGGCTTGGGGTGGTTTATTCAGAGCTGGATCTCCCATTCTTGCTGTATACCCCGTGGATTATTACGTTTGTTGCATATATGGTTGCTGTTTTGTTTATACCCTAGAGCATCAAGCATTCACCACCATGCTATGGTTAAAACATTTTGTCAAGCCATCAATCGACGCAACTGCAGCCCTGAGGTTAAGTTCCCGTAAGCTGAAGAAATGGCTGGGATTGTCCGGCGATCACTGCAGGCTACAGTAGCCTCACCAACCTTGCCAGAATGTAGATCTGCCAGCTGGATTGATCAATTCAATTGAAGCCCACTGATTTTTCATCAACTTCCATTGATCTTCTGGCAGGCTGGCTAGCACTCCTCCGTCCATTGGCAAGCTGGCTTAATAGAACTGGCAGGCCCCAGTCGATATCGCTGGGCAGATTCTGATACACAACCAGCATTGGTCCTGTCAGAACTCCAAGCAGGGCACCACTGGCGACCCGCCTGGGATGTATTTCAGCTTCACCACAGCCTGATTGGTCACAACATTGGAGGCAATCTCCATATACTCTGCTGGCTCCTGGAATCGTTTCACCGCACGCAAAATGGACCTGGAAGTGGTGCCATGGCAGCAGTCATACAAGCCCGCCAGAGGGATATCTTGAAAAAGTAAACAGCTTATGTCAATAAGCATTAGGACCACAAATAATATTGGTTCACAGGGGTTCACACTGCTTGATCATGTTTCAGGATGATGGTTCATGTTTACAATAATTGGCAATCGTTGACAATGTCGTGCCAATGCTTCACACTGATTGCTAATGATTCATAGTCATTGCCCATGATTAACGATGATTGCAAATAAATTCCAATCCTCAATCATTCAATATTGACTGTAAATGATTTGTACTAATTACATTCTGGTCAAAAGCAATGTGCTAATGGTTAACAATGACTATTGTTTGTCATTGATTACTGATAGTCAACACTGGTGGTAGGCGGTCAATAAAGAGTCCCAACGGTGAACAGCGATCGTGAATGCTCAATGATTGCTCATGGCTGGAAATGGGCAAACATGATTGCTAATGGTCAACCATATGGCTAATGATTAAGAGTGATTGCCAACTGTTGCTAGTGCTTAATGAATTGTGAACAACAATGAGTGTGAAGAATTGACATTGACCGATAGTGTTTGTGGTCAACACTAATCAAATCTGATTAACTATATAAATCTAACTGACTAAATCTAATGGTTTGAAGATGTTTGAAGCGAGTCACTTAATTTGCTACTCATCGCTAATCCATGCAGGTTAGCTATTAATCATCTTCAATCATCGAAGGGCAGCCCAATGGGTTCAATGTGTTGAAAATCTCAACCCAAGAGCTAGGTTTTGACGCTTCAATGACCGGCCTTAACCTTAACAGATTCTAATCATTACTAATGATTCATAATTAATAATCATAAAACATGGTCATTTACTATCATTGGCCATTTTAGTATTCCTCATGATACATGATTGTGAGCACCAAATGATTCACGCTATACGAACCATACCGAGGAATAAGCAAGCAACAATAACCATGCATGAGTAATTAATGTTTCTTCAGCATCATTAACAATCAATCCAACAGTAAAATGATGCATGATCAACCTCCTCAAAACGAAAAAAATAGATGCTGTCAGGGGTTGGAAGATCAGTTTGCTATTGGTTTTCCGCCGAAAAGCTCCGGCTCAAGCTGTTTCCAGATGTTTCCAGCATGTAACCCTAAGCCGCAAGCTGTTTCACTCCTCATAACCAACGCTTCACCAACCATGAACACACCACTGCTACACCCATGGCAGTCCTCGCAGAGAGCCTGCAAAAAGCCGTACATCTGCGATGGGTTCACCATGGCGACTAGCACCTCCAAGCCAGGTCGTTAGGGCCCGGCTGCGGGGGTTCTCAAGCAGAGACTACCGCGTCACCATGGCTATGAAATGATCATTGCGTAACCCTTCACATTGCTTGGTTATGAAGCATTGACTGATAGTTCTGGTCCATTATTAATTGTGAACAAATGGGACGTACTCATAATTCACTATTTAATATGTATTGCTTACCATGAACTAAGCGTGCTTAGCAATTATTGATGATCAATCACTGTTAGCCGTCAACCACTATCAACCCCCAAATGACGAAGTGTCTGTGAAAAGAGTAGGATATGGTGCAGCAGGCGGCATATTTTGGTGATATGGAGCACTCTACGATGCGCAAAGATGCCGCTGAAATATGCGTAAATTGGCTCGCACTTGTCTGTGTGTGCATGTCTTGGGATCTAAGATGTGCATATAGACATGTATATATATATATATGTATGTGTGTGTACTATGCAAAACCGACATGTTTTCGATAAATGTCGTAGATAGAAACGTATATCTAACACATCATATGTAAAAATATATGTACATATTTATTTATATAAATATATATATATACATAGAGAGAGCAAGTGCACAAACCATCGACCGGTTGGCCGAAAGCTCGGCCTGCACTCGTGGAAGGTTGGCGGCCAAGCGGTTCAATGGCCAAGCCCAAGCAGCCTGGCGGAGCAGGGTCGGGCCCATGGTGGTTTAGGACGGGGTCAAAGAAAGGTTGGGAATGACCTTGGTGAATATGTATGGTTAAAAGGTGAATATCTATGGTACAAAAGTGAATAGCTATGGTTCAAAGAAAGCTTGGGAGACTATGATTAAGTTTTATGATATGGTTAGTGAATATCTATGGTAATTATCACGTATGATTAATAGATATATATTTGGTCATAGTCATAGATATAGTTTCTCTGTCGGGAATGACTATGATTAAGTTCTATGGTTCAACAGTGAATATCTATGGTAATTGTGAATATCTACGGTTAATATTGAATATCTAGGGTTCATAGTTCATGAATTTCTATAGTGAATAGTCAATCTCTATATGGTTGATAGTTCATGTCTATGGTTGATATTGTGTATATACATAGAGACTGTATTATCTGATTGATAGTCAACGTGGCGGCCCTAGGTCGAGTCATTGACCAGCCATTGATACTAGTTCACATCCCATGGGCAAGACTAGTTCGGTCGTGTACGGGGAACAAACTCGGGTAATTACAGGGTTTTGACCCACAAGCCTTTCATATAGTGGTTGAATGGGGGGCAGGTGTCGGAAACTATTGGTCAAAGATGCTCAAATCGTGGCTCATAGAAGTTGGTAGTGACTAACGATGCTAATGGTGGTCGAAGAGTGTAGAATTCAGTGATCAATGCCTGATAATTGTCTATCATGGATTATCGTGGTTTATACAAGGGGGATAGCAACCAACAACAAGCATGAATATATTGAGGACAAATTGTACAGGTTGAGACAGGGAAATTCCCGTACGATATGAGAATGGAGCCAAGTCAGGTACAAAGAGCTCTTTCAGCAATGACCAAAGGATCTGGTCAGCGGACCACGTGTTCTGAGTTGCTTCAGAGCGAGCACCAGACCACTTCCGCAAAGGCTTATTAATAATCATTATAAGAGTGGTTAATATGATGGTTGATAGTGGTTAGTAATAGTGGTTATCAATAGTGGTTTCTAATAGTGGTTACAAGCAGTGATCTGCTTGGCAAATTCTCCAATGACTGGTAGTCATCAAGTCACCCGAAGGGATAGCTGCCATGATCTCCAAAAGTGTCAATGCTTTCCGCCTCGTCCAATATTCCTCCTTTGATAACCCATTTCAGCAACCTATCATCGTTTTGGACGTTGCAAACAAACTGTTTGATACGGAAGTCAGCATTGTATAAATCTATATCTGACATCTTAGGCATCCTTGGTTCAAGCTCATGTCACAGCGAGATGCAGCGAGTTTCACCCCAGCTTTGACCGCAAGGTCCATCGAAATTGGCTGAGCAAGAAGGACGCATGGGCCCACTGGGCAGTTTGTTGGCATGCGGCAACCTCAGCATCGTGCCGTCAATGGAAACATTCCTGGAAACATGGGATCTGGCAAGTCCAAAAACTGGAGGCCTCAAAACTAAGAAAACCTGTGGACAATAGGTATTATCAATGTACCTGTTGATAATCTACTTGGTGTCAACAATAAAAACTGCGATAAGAAAAAACTACAGTACTGATTATTCTATCAATCTGGCATGTACCCTTTGCCGTTCTCAATCTACTTGGTGGTTTCAACCCCTCCGACAAAATATTTGTCGATAAATCACTCACCGGAAAGTCATGGAGAAAAATGATGTTTCGTCAATTGACTGTATCCTCACTGTATCCTGAGCCATTTTGAACAACTATTATTCAAGTGCTATCATCTATATTTCTTTACATTTCTATATATATTCTATCAAAACAAATTAAACTAACTATCCGCAAGCTGTGCACCTGTGCATTCACCGAAACATCATGCCTTGGCGAAATCCTTGGCCCAATTGCGGTACAGAACTAGACATATCCTGCCGTACTCCATGCTTGCTGGATGGAACCTGGTCATGTCTCAGAGTTGAACGACATCAAATGCTCGACGGACCTGGGACGGGTAGTTGAGCCAACTAGAAAGATCCAGCTTGAAACCACACATGGGATCTGGTGCACCATCGCTATGGATACACTCTGGTGATCTAACATGGCTGGAAAATCCACCATTTCCAATGGGGAAGTGTCATCTAACAAATGGTGGGGATTCTCCAGCTATGTTAGAGAGTGCCTCTGGTCCACCATTCATTGATGCTAGCTTAGCCATGGATAGACCCCTCATGGTGCCTCACTGGCAATGGACAATCCACCATTCATCGATGCTAGCCATGGATAGCCCAGGCCCCTCATGGCTTGACCCTTCAGATCCCTGGCTCATCACCGACCGCCAAGGCACTGCCGCGTGGTACGTGGCTTCGTTTCCGGTGGGTCCCAGTGCCATCGCTGCCAGCACCGCTTCCCAGCGCGTGGCGGCAGCGCAGGCACCGGCGCAGGCGGTGAGCGAAATGACATCGGCCTGGCGTCGATCCCATGGGATCCGTTGTGGGCGCCTGAGCCACCAGGTGGAACCATAAAGAGCTGATGACCCGGGCGGTTCATCCATGTCCCACCGAGGGGGCAACGAGTGAGCGGAACTACCGGTGGAAGAAATGTCAAACAGCAGGCTATCGCTTGATCTATCTTCTGTACTATCCAAGTTCTGCAAGCCAAGCGACCACTGTTTGCATTGTTGATTGCTGTTCCGTTCGTATCCACCTTGACCATCATTAATCAAGTTTTGCTATCCTTGACCATCATAAATCATGATCATCTTGAAAGTCATCAACCATGATTAATATGATTAACTATCATTAACCACAATTCACATCAATTCACCACTACCGAATCACTACAAATCTGATCACAATTTAACCATCATTAACCATGATTAATATAATTAATTAACCATTAACCACAATTCACACCAAATCACTACATTTAATCACCATTTAACCATCATTAACAACCCCCAACCACCATGAACCATCACGACTAAGGACCACAGCGGGGCACCTCCATACTCCTCTGATCCAGTTCCACCAAGAGGTGCAGGGCCTTGCAGTCGAGCGCACAGGGATCAGACTCAACTCCATAAGGTGCTGGATCAATAGGGGTGGGTCAAGGTAATGATCAATAATGGCAAATAATTGTTGAGCAACTTGATTATTGTGAATTGTTATTCTTGGCTGGTTCTAATGAAATCACCAACCAGTAAAATGTCCAATGTTATTGCCCCACCGCTACACATAAAACGTTGATTTCTGACGAAACTTCTCCTTAAAGCAACAGGTGATAGTATACGACCTTGTATGATCAGTAACAATGTTTGGGATTAATTAATAACCATTGTTTGGGGACTTCAACCCAATTTTAGAGGGGAATTGAAGATCAAGATATGTATGTGTGCATGTATATGTGTGTGTATATAATCTATATCTATCTATCTATATATCAGTATATTGATATTGCCGTGTCAAGACTAGTTCATATGAATCCCAAAAGAAGCAGCGGTTTTTGGTTGATGCACGTTGCTAGTGACTAATGATCAACCCGATTATAAACAATGCAGGTTCTAAAACAACTGACTACCTCGCAGAGTACCAGCCATACCAACCAACAAGCCAGGTACTATGTCAAAATGATTGTGGGTCACAGAAATCTCTCACCCAGTTACAGCTTATCCTACCGGACCACCATCACTTATCCATTCCTTCACAGCAATGAAGACAGCCAACACCAGCAGCTGCGTCGCCTGCTGCCATTGACTGCCATTCTCACAGGCAGTCATTGTCGCATTGAAAGATGTGAGATCACGTTCCAATCCTTGGACCGCCGCAGCTTCCAAGAACCAAACCTCTAACCAAAACATGTAACTGGAAATGGCTATCCGTTGAGATCATCATGTTGGATACCCGTGACCGGTGACCTACAAATGGTGAATATAGGATAATCTACCTGTCAGAACATTCTCATTTAGTCACTAATGTACAAATGGTGGATTATCCATCACTTTGTCAAATACCGAAGGATGAATCCGACCATTATGATACCACTCGAAACCTAATATGACATACATTCACTATGAAGCATATAAATTAGCCATTAAACGAATATCGTCAATCTCATCATCAACGATTACTAATCATCATTAACCATGATGAACCATCAGTAACCATATTATTTGCAGTATCTCACTTGACCATATCAAATGTCAATCAACCACTCATTGACCCTTCATCAACCATCCATTCATTAACATCATCCAGCCATATCACCATTCACCAAGCCTTCAGCAACCATTCATTCATCCATTCATTCATTAACCCTTCATTCATTAGCCATTCCCTAAGCCTTCATCATTCAATAAGACTCTTCACCAAGGGTCCCATTAACATCACTCGGCTATGGGTCAAAACCGTTAGTCCCCCTGGTTCCCCTATCATTAACCATTGTTTTTCCTATTATTGTTGGTGATTATCCCCCATATTGGTTGGTTAACATTGACCCATAGCCACTGATCCCCCATGGATCACCACCCATGGGACCCCTGCGACCATCCCAGGATCGCCATCGCGTCATCCGCCCGAAGAGCCACCAGGCCCAGCACCAGGCGCTCGCTGACCCCGCGCAGGCGCTGATGGCGGCGTTGCAGGTCACACAGCTGCACCTGAGACCTGGGCGGCGACGGATGTGGTTCTGGGAATGATCGACGGGTAGTGGTTTAGGATGGTTAAATAATGGCTGAATTAGTGGTTAATTGATATGGTTAAATGATCATAACCACTAGTAAGGGTAGTGGTTAATGAACTAGTAATGGTTAAGGAGTAGTTCATGAACATAATGCAAAACCACTAGGGGTAGTGGTTTAGGAGTAGTTAATGAGTACTTGTAATGATTAACTAATAATACAACTAATAGTTGATGAACATAATGATTGTATGATTAGTGGTTAATGAACAAAATAAATGGTTAATGGCTGAATTAATGGTTGATGGTTAAATAATCATAACCACTAACAATGGTTTAGGAGTCGTTAATGAAAAGAATGAGTTACACCAATGGTTAATGAACATAATGGTTGTATCATTAGTAGTGGTTGTATTATGTTCATCAATGGTGAATTGAGTAGTATGATAAGGGTGACCTTAATGAAATGGGTGTTAATCTACTAGTGACTAGGTAAACTGGGTAGTGGTTTAGGAGTAGCTAATGAACATACAACCACTAGCAATGGTTAAGGAGTGGTTCATTGCTGAATTCCATGAATGGCAAATTACTCCTTAGATTTAAATGATGTGGTTTACCACTCCGTATCGTTGATGGGATTGTCAATGATTGAGGGGAGATTTACCATAATAATATAACCACTGATCCATTCATGACTATGATCATGGTTAAGGAGTGGATAATTGATTCGTAGTAATATGAGATAATATGAGAATTGACTACTCATATGAAAGAGTAGTATCGTCATGGTAGTATCATCATGGTCAATTGATAAAAGTAGTGGCTGATGATAGTCATATAAATTCATATAATGATGGTGAATCATGGCTGATGATAAGGGTAGTGGGTAAGGAGTGGTTGATGAATGATTTGATGAATGGATCAAATATGATCAGGGCAATGGCTGATGAATGGTTGATGGATCAGTTCATCAATGGCTAATTAATCGTGAATGATTGTTTATGATGGCTAATGAATGATCATGAATACTGGTTGATGGTTGCTGAATGGTGAAAGAATACTTAATCAGACCTGAGTGGTTTGATACAGACCAGAGATATATTCACTGGAATGGCTCATGGGATTTCAACCTGGGAAGACCTTCAGCGGTTATAACCAAATGTGATTAAAATAATATGCTGTATGGTCAATGAATGGTTCATGTTGACTGGTAGGTTCGTCACAACCACAACCCTCCAACCCTTGGAACTACCCAACAGGCTCCAAGAAACTGGTTCCAAGTGCATCCGCCAATAGGCTGAGGGCCTCTTGCCATCGCTGACTCTTCTCGCAAGCGCTGATGGCCGAGTTGCAGCTGATGATGTCCTGGGATGCCATGGCAGCATGGCAAACACGTAGCGAGCCGAAGAGGCAGAACCCGTGCCCTACTAGGAGAATGGGGGAGACCAGTCGACTCTGGGGCTTGGGCTTGGTATTTCTACAGCCTACAGCATCAATCTACGGATCCGCTATCATGGCCTATATCGATCCCTTCCAGTTGCCTATATAGAACGTAGGGAACCTGAAGTAGGATGGTTACTTCTCCTAAACGCAGCTGGAAGGGCAAGGTATGTTTGCCCAAAAATTCGCTACAATTCTGGAGCACTGAAGCTGCCCCTCCAGGCAAATATCAGGTGCCAAGATGTGCCAAGCGTCAATTTCGAGGGACCTTGCAGTTTTCAATTCCTCAAGGAGGGCGAGGGCCTCGTTCCAAGCACCCCCGTTGCACGAGCTGATAGCCGAGTTGAATGAAATCACGTCCAGCTGCAGCCCTGACTCACCAGCCATGGTGAGCAAGTCGATGGCACGTTGCCACCTGCGGGGTAAGCTTCGTAAGAGCGTCATTTCCGGTGGATTCGAACCCGGATATGGCCTTCGTTGGGATACCATTCCTGCACTTCACCAACACTTTTGTGTCACAGCCGTTGTTGCAAACATCTTTTGGTTAAAGCTATGCAATCCTTCCCAGCTTTTGGAAACTTCCGACCTGCCGCTCCGCTCCGTTGCGCTGATCGCAGCATTGCATGACAAAAGATTGGTCTGTACCTGACGGGTGCGGTGCAAGACCTGAACACTTCAACTCCAAAGCCATGTTGGGAAGCCAAGATCCCAAAGTGATGGCTTCCCGCTATTCAAGATCCACAACTTCAGTCATTTCATTTCAATTTATCATCTGTGCACTCCTTCACCCCAACTCTGAACGCTGCCACCCACCTGTTTCCTCGAGCAGGAGATGTACAACTGGACCGCTGTTTTCCAGCGCTGTTGGGTCATGGCTGACGTGAAGCTGATGACGTTGGGAGGCAGCTCCTGATGATACAAATCCGCCAGGTTTTCGAGGGCTCCACGCCATGAAGACATCAAGGTACTGTAGGAGACCACCGAACGCTCCAGCTGCACCTGGTGGTCTCTTAGAATTAAGGAACACCCCAAAATAGTTGGTACACTACGTAGAAATGGTTCTTAAACTGGATGACTTGAGGGTACCCCTATTTTCAGAAACGCCCACCTGTTGAATCTCCTTCAGGTTCCACCAAGCCCTCCTCCATGCATTGAATTCCGCTGCCATGGCATTGTAAGTAACGCTGGTGCATTCCAAGCCACAGGTCCTCAGCTCAGAAAAGAGATCCACAGCCACGCGCCATCCTTGCCATCCTCCAGCGCTGGAGATCACCGCGTTGTACAAAACCACGGAGCTTCGCACCTGCCGTGCGTGGCAGTGCTGCAGTAGCCATAAGGAGATTCTCCAGCTCATGGAGATCAGAGAGCCGTAGGACTGACAGCTGGCTCTCAAGCCGGTGACTCCAAGCTCTCCTGTCTTTGGTTCGAAATGCTTGACTTCATGGGTGGTTTACAGGTTGAAAATAATCTGGTGGCCCAAAAAGGGTTGAAAATCATCTGTGGAGGTCGCAAGTGGGGATGACCTCTATGGATTTCGCACAAAAATGACTGGTGGCTACTGTTTTGGTGAGTTCGGGTTCAGAAATGTGGTCCAAAGCGTGCTCGACAAGATGAAACATGTTGGAGAATCGGACTTTGTGTGGAACATCACTTCATACTGACAGCCGACAACACCATCAAGAACATCTGCATCCGTGTGAATAGAGGAGAATAGCTGAAGGATACTTCATTGAAACACTCTCCATCCAGTTTCAGTTTTCCAAGCTCAACTCCCGTCCTAGTAAACTCATAGATATCTCCCATTGCTGACATCTGGTGGCTGCCGAAGTCATGGTGTTACAGGCGATGACCGATCGTCTGATCTGGCGCACTGACAAGCTCCGAAGCAGCGACAAGGTCGACTGCCAGGAGCATCGAACAGCGGCCATCGCAGCTCCATAGGTCACGATATGTTCCAAGCCCTGAGGGAAGGCAGAGTCACTTCCAGATTCACCAGGAGGTCGTGTTGTTTTTCGTTCCTGTGACAAAAAAATAGCACTGGCAATGATGACCATAGGCCCTTGAATAGGTATCATTTCTGATATGATGATATCGTTAAAGTATGGTTGCTGGAGGGGAAGGACTGCTTTGGAAATGAAACAGAACCAACCGGTGAAGCAGAACAGGCTCATAACTGCAACCCCTGCAGGCCGATTCAACGCTGCAGTCCAGTGCTTGACCCAGATTCTTCTCGGGGGATATGTTGCGCAATGGGCACAAGATGTTTCATATGGTGGCTTCTCAAAATTGGGGACCCCTAAAAATTGCAGGTTTATTGTTATAAATGGTCAATATTAGATGATTTGGCGGTACCCGCATTTTGAGAAACCACCATAATATCAACGTACCGGTATAACTTATATAACTGATCAACTTCCACCTTTGGATCAAGCGCCCATCTAAGCAGTTGCAAACTGGATATGGCTATGGGTCAAAGCCCCCAGTTTGTACCAGCATAAATCATTGCATTCCCCATTATTGCTAGATATAGTTGGTTACCTCGATAAAATTAAGTATCAACTATTAATATTCATACTTTAAAATACCGACTAGTAGTAATTCACCATTAATGGCTAACATCTTCCCCAATTTATTGTTGGATATTGTTGGTTGCCCCCACAAGATTTCAACATTGATCTCAACCCAACTCGCCAAATGGTGATTTCTCAATTCGTAGGGTACCCCCAATTCATCCAGTACTAACAATTTCTAGAAAGGAACCATCAATTCTTTGGGTTCCTATTTTGAGAAAGTGTGGGTCCCAAGTCATCATAACTGATATAACCATCATATTTTAGAATGTGGCACATAATTTCAATGTACCATAACTATGATTGACATTTTGGCGTCATACTGACCATTTATCTTTAAACCACGATATCCAGTTGTGTTAGAGATGTTTGTTAGGTATCATCCCCTATCATTAACCAAAATTATTGAAACCATATACTTAAAAGTTAATGCTTTAAAATTATAGCCTTGAGCTGAAACCGTTAAGTAGTCATAATCAATGAAAGCCATTTGGCTGTGGGTCAAAACCCTTAGTCCCCCTGGTTCCCATCATTCACCATTGTTTTCCTTATTATTGTTGGTTACTATCCCTCAATACTGGTTGGTTAAGAGCTTGACCCATAGCCATATGTAGTTAGTATATCCCCTACTATTGTTACTTATTATTATACCCTATTATCAACCAGCTTAACCAGCTAGTCAACCATTATTTGAAACCACTGATCCAGTCGTTGATCCAGTCGTCCCCCAGTGGCACCTCGTTGCGCAGGCGTTCCAAGACTTTCAAGCCATCGGCCCAGGATTCCACAACGGCGCCCTGGGCGGTACCCGCAACGGCCATGTGCCACGGCAATCTCCAAACGACTCATCACCTGAGGCGTCTACCGTTGATGGTTGGTCCGTGTTGAGTAGTCAATGGCTTATAAGGCAATCACGTGATCCTTTGATGATGGTGTCATATCACGTGATTGATGATGTGAACAGTTTGATGAAGGCAATCAAATTCCATGTTGATCTATTTACTGTTTCACGATTGTGACGGAATTGTGGCGGTGACATTCAAAAGTGTGCTTATCCCTGCGAACAATTATTATGTTCTTCTGAAAGAATATTCACACCCAATCGCTACACTTTGACATCATATGGCAATGAATGTACTATGTGCTTAACAACAATGGCCATTGAGGAGGAGGTGCCCAAAGACATCCGAAAATGTTGGATTACCCTCTGAGGTACATTGGGTGTTTCGAAAAATAGGGGACCCCCCAACTCATCCAATATAAACCATGTATTGTTATAAAACAACCATTTTTGGATCCCCTATGGCTTGAGAAACTACCATTAAGCTATGGCAGCTCTGGTTTCAGCATTCTTGGTGGGTAAATCCTCCCAACATAGGGGCCGAACTGCCCCAGCATCTAGAGTTCTTTCTCTGTACCAGGTGAACACAGAGAACGAATCATGAATCATAGACTGGTTGGTGGTTCTAACAAGGGGTTAGTTGACAGTTGGTTGGTAGTCAACCCCTCTATGAAAACTGGTAGGGTGGTTCTAACGAATCATGAATCATCAACCACTGGTTGGTGGTTGAACCACCCCTATGAAAAATCTTAGTCAACCAACCAGTTGTTAATAATTAACCGATATGGAAAATAACAAACGTTCAAAACCGCCAACCAGTAGATTTGTCATCCCCCTGTGAATTCAGGGGGGGTCCTTGGGGGGCGCCATTCTATAGACATAAAATGCGGTACCCAACCTGAATTCAACAAAACATACTATAAAATCACAAAAAAACATGTAAATACATTGCCTGTATGAACCACTAGCCACTATAGAAACATGGGACCCAAGGGTCTCAAAAATATGTTTTTTAAGCAACATCCATCCTATAGAATCATGCCCCTCAAGGTCCATCAGCCAAAAGGTGTCAATTTGGTGTCAATCAAAATGGAAACGGCAGGAAAATGGCTCACCCTGTTCTTGATTCTATAAAGGGGATGGGTTAGGACAAAAAATCCAGAAGCCTGCTTGTTTAGCAGAAACAGATTAATTCTGTAGTGAATGACTGGCGCATACTGGAGCATCCCTATTCATTACTTTTCCATCATGTTCCATCCACCGTTTGCCTTAGAATCCATCGTTTGCCTTAGAGCGGCAGTTTGGGAAACCTGTGATGGCTCAAACAAAGTCTCCCAGCGGGATGGTACTGTAGGGCATTTGAGATCCTGTAGAAACGTTGTCGTGTTGTTACCGGGATCCAGCTTTTGGCAGCGGGTGCCTGCCACAACGCCTTATTGGACATGGATATATTCTTGGGCTGGAACTGGTGCCCAACCTTCTTTACAAATCCACAAGGGGATAATGGCACGATAGTGTCCACTATAAAATCAAGGAACTGGCACATGGAATTAGGGCCACATATCCAACAAAAATATTACAGAATTGTGGGTCAACATCGTAATTATTGGGAAAGAGGATTTTTCAACCATCATCCAGTTATCTGCCAGAAAACCAAGCCATTTTATAGGAAAGTATTGGCTACCATGTTGGCTGCTGTTCTTTGATTTTATAGCCAACATGCTTTTTGGTAATTTTTGATTCTATAGGGCCCTATAGGTGGTTCCTGCTGGGTCTGCAATTCAGACACTATAAAATCACAACCTCCAGTGTAAAGGGGTAATTCCAAGGGGTATGGAATGTGTTGGGTTTTGCTGGGTTGTTCTGTTTTCTTTTGTTTTGTTTATCTTTTTTTGATTTTATAGAAATAGAGTGGGGTAGGATGTCAAAAGGAAAGAATGATCTTAAACCTTACATTTATCTGCTTCATTCTGGCTCCATATTTACTACCTTTATTATCCTTCATCATCCTTCATCTATATTCTATAAAATCGAAAAAAAAACATTGAAACATGGTTTTACCTCTGTCCTTTGTGGGCCCCCCCCTTCGTGGACCCCAAAATGGTTCAAAATCAACACTTTTGCATCTTGCCCTGAACAAAGAAAAGTCTTCCATTTTCTACACAGTGGATTATGAGGTATACCCCTCCATATCCCTGCATATTTTAACTTGTGATTTTATAGCAACCCTCCATTTTTGAAATATTTTTTCAGGTTTTGACCGTACTTTTTTTCTTGGGGTCTTGATTTTATGGACCATCGAAATATTTTTCAGTATGGATTAAATACTAGCATTTTGTTGATTTTAAAATGAAATCATTACTCGAGGCTGGGGGTCTCTTTAAAGTCATGGTACCCAACATGGGGGGGGAATCCACAAGGGGATCCTTGAACTAAACTCGAAACCTTGTGCAAAAATGTCCCAAACTTTTCTACAAGTACCACCACTGTGGCTACGGCAACCCGGATCCCCGAATCTCAGGAGCCAGACTACCACCAAGCGGAACAAGAGCAGCAGCAGGAAGAAGAGCACGAAGAAGAAGAAGAAGGAGAAATAGATAAAGTAGAGTACAAGTAGAGTTTGGCCAGTAGAAGAAGAGTCGTGGGAAAGGACCGCAAAGCCCAAGAAGCCCCAGGCGCGCTTCGAAGATGCCGACTCCGCCACGAGGGCGCTGAATTTAGATGGTCCGCAGTTCCTAGGCTACAGCCTCCAAGTCAAAGCCCTCGAATTGTTTCCAGGGTGGCGGTGAAATGATGGGGCACCAAAAAGATTTTTTTATCATATAAAATGAATAGACACCACCCAGAGGTTGCCATATCTTGACAATGACGATAGTAACCTGCTTTCGGTAGGATCGGCCTGCGGAGGACAGGTCTCACACAGGGCCGATCCTACCGAAACCAGGTTACTATCATCATTACCAAGCTATGGCAACCTCTGCGTGGTATCTATTCATTTTAAAGTATCTTCCTTGTGGCAAAGATATCTCCTGTAAAATCAAGAGCGCCATCGCCTACAAAGTGGTCGCATAAAACTATTTTCTCTATAAAATCAAGGTCTGACCCCCTAGTTTTGAATGAAGAAAAGATTTTACACCGGGCCTTGACCCACTACATTTCATGCGGCATTTGTTAACAGGTGAAAAACTTCCACTTGTGAGTAAATTCTGCCAAAACATAACAAACATATGCCTCCATAAAATCATACAGACCAATCATTGCATCCAAAAATCATCAAATAATACTTCCAAAAAGTTGTTCTCTATAAAATGAGCTGACTTAAGGGACCCTGTCTTAGACCTCAAATACCCAAAACAATGCTCTATAAAATGAATTATATTTTGGGAACCTAGGTTCCATGATTTCATATAGATAACTCCTACCGGGATCACTGATGTACAAAAATTGTCTACATCAAAAACATTCATAAACTGCTCATAGATCCTATAGAATCAAGGTTTAATCTTTGGCTCCAGTTCCAACATGTTTTCTCTGTAAAATCACATTCAAAGATGACGGGAGGGTGTGCACCAACTTTCACTCTATAAAATCAAGGAAAAACATCTAAAAAACCTACTTTCTATAGAATCAAACTTATACATGTTCACCTGCAACCAAAGGGGTCTCTATAGAATAGTGACCCCCAAGGTATATTTCCTAAAGAGCACCCTGGAGCTGTATAAAATGGAGCTCTTAAACGGGCCTCAAGGCCCCCCATTCTATAGAGGGAATTCCAAGGGGGATGATTTGGCCACTCGCGCCTAGCAAGACCATGCGGCACCAGCGCCCTTGCGTAGGGCATCAGTGTCTCCAGATTCCATGGCGATTCCCCATCACCCGTTGGGCCGCCACAGGAGGTGCGGACGGGTGGAATGGGTCTTGAGCCAAGGACTGCCGCATGGCACCAGTTTCCGCGGCTGAAGTGATGTCTATTTTTGGCACTAACAAAAACAGGAATTTCTTAAGCATATATTTTCCCATAGGAACACGTTCATGGTTTGGTTGAAGATACCCAGCATTCAAGAATGTAACATATGTAACCAGGTCAGCCGCATCATCAAACACCAGGAAGATAGGAAGCGCAAGGGTAAAACCAGCGGGTGATAGCTACTATCCGAATGTACCTGCCGGATTTCATGGGCGGAACCACCATGTAAACTTGAGGGTCACAACTCGACACCGCTCACGACTGTGCACTCACCAAAGACTGTCAGCTGGACCCCCCAGCATGATTTCAGTTGAATGTTGGCACCTTCGATTGCGCTGATAAATGTTAAATCCCTACCTAGATATGCCTAGATTAAGAAGGTACATTGACATTTAGTCCTAAAACGGCTTGCCTGACCTACCCATCTAACGAGGATGATGATGTTACACTAGATCTTTATTTAGTGGTTTCTCAAAATAGGGGTACCGCCCAGTCATTCACTAGCAACCACTTACAGTTCTTAAACCAACCATTTTTGGGGTCCCCTATGACTTGAGAAACCACCATTTCGTAGCTTGTTAACCAATATTGTGACAGTGATTATCCCCTATTATTGACCACTATTACTGTAACCATATAATATTGTCTATTTAGGCATCATTTGCTACTTCGCCAACTTGGAAACATGCCCCATAGTAGAGCCAGAAGTCGGTGCCGCGCCAGTGTCGTGATTCAGAACCCGTGGAGAAAGGGGCTGTGCCCCACCTCTTCCGCTCCATGGCGCAGTAGGGAGTTGTGTTGCACACCTCGTTTCGTGCGGTGCTGATGCGTGATACGAATCGCCAAAAGATCCGAAAACAAGCACTTCTCCAGCAGCATTCACTATCTAAACTGGTTGGTGGTTGAACCACCCCTATGAAAAATCTTAGTCAACCAACCAATCTACAATTACTATAGGGAAAAAAAGGGAAAATAAAAAATGTTTAAAACCACCAACCAGTAAACATCACGAACCACTAGCAATTGTAGTGACCATCATTCACCGATACTGCTGTAGACCAGCTTATCGGCCAGCACCAATCACGGTCGAACAGAAATCACCTTCACTTGGCTGCATTTCCAAGCGAAGAGGCACCCTTTGCAGCCAAGGCAAACCGATCCTTTCAGACAGGAATCGTGACTGGTTGGTGGTCGAACCACCCCCTCCAAAAATATGTTTGTCAACCAATCATTTGTTCGATCATAGTTACTAACTAGTGAAAATAGAACATGTTAAAAAACCACCAGCCAAGTGAAGAGTCTTGTTCCAATTCTTCGCCCCTCCTCACGGATGAAAGCCTCAAGCCCAGAATCTGCTCTCATGGACTTCAGTCACCAACCAGGTACTGAAAAGGTTTGGACTGAACCGGGAGATTTCTTCATGAGGTTTTACGTTGGGAATCCTATTGAACCTGCTGTGCATAAAAACAGCGAGTTGTTGAATCTGCTCGAGTTGCGGCTGAATCTTGTTGAATCCTGAGTTCTCCCTGAGTTCCCCGCTGAAGGGATGCATGTAAAAGTCCAGAATCTCTCGAAGTTTCCTGGGGCCGAAGCTCCGCATCAAGGTGCCAGGCGCCGTGGTGTTTTTTCTCGAGCGAAGGGTGCCATGGGTACCCTTGATGGTCAAAGGTCATCATCTGCCCTGCAGATTTGTGAAATTCATCCGCCAGCTCTGAAAGAGGGCCAAAAAACCATCCCCCTTTGCACATCTCTGCGCACTCTGAGGTCAAATGGGTTTGAACCATCCCATGTAGGGTGAAAAATCTTGGGATCTGCGCGGGTCCATTGACGCAAGTTATGGGAATCTTCAGCCCGATATTGCGTTGCTGTGGATGAGAACCGCAAATTACAAAGTGAAGGATGATTGCGAATGATCTACACTGTGATCTTAATCATCAACATTTGTCAAATAGTAAATTTCTCCCAAGTAGGGCCGGCAAAAATCCCAACAAAGAGTAGTCGGTTCTTTGTTCTCGTGTGAACAGCCCGTGTGTCGACGCATCCGGAACATCTATACCTAAGGCTAGGGGGAGGGCCTAGAAGGAGCTAAGGGCCATCCCTTGAAAGCAATTGTTGACAGGTTGGCTACTAACATGATTGCCATGGCTGATAATACCTCGTGAATTCTTAAAATGCAGGTACCGCCAAAATGCTTGGCTTATAATTGCATATACGTGAAGGATTGTAAAGGGATGATTTAGTGGTACCCCTACGACTTGAGACCCAACTCAACCACGACTGGATCCATCTCAAGCGACCAACCCACACCCACCATCGCTGCGTCCTGACGTTCCTCATGTCCACTCCTGACCTTGGAAGCTATGACCATTGGACACTGACCCAAAATTACCCAACATTAGGCTAATCATGGCGAATCAATAATTACTGTCAACAATTGTCAATACCGGGTAACTGGAAACTAGTAATCAATATAGTAATGGCTACTATTAATTTAGGGTAATTACCCAATCAATTACTATTAGCAATTTTCAAAATTAATTACCCAGTATTGAATGCATGTTCCTGACCGCCATCCATCAACCAGGAGTTATGAATTGCCCAAGAATTTATCAATCACACTGCTAGTCTGACTGGTTGTTAGCCAAGAATCAACCACCATGGGCCACCATCAACCATTATGAGCCATTGTCAACCATCATGAAACATCCTGAAAAATCATTAGCCATCATAAACATCATCAAGAACAATCAACCATTACAAGCATCACGAAAACCATCATGAACCTTCATCAACCGCACCACAATAAAACACTATGAAACACTATTGACCATCATCAACAATCATGAACCCCCATCAACCATCATCCTGCACCATGAACCATCATGAACCATTAAAACCTATCAAAAACCATCATCAGCTGTCATGAACCCCTATGAACCTCTGGGTCAAAACCCTTAGTACCCGTGGTTCTCC
This sequence comes from Symbiodinium kawagutii, assembly GCA_009767595.1. Classification (NCBI taxonomy): domain Eukaryota; class Dinophyceae; order Suessiales; family Symbiodiniaceae; genus Symbiodinium; species Symbiodinium kawagutii. The sequence continues at coordinate 16,278 of VSDK01001703.1, read as the reverse complement.
CATCATTAACCAGGCTGTTTTCCCTATAGTTTTATTGGTGATTATCCCCCATGAAATTGGCGGTTGGTTAACTGCTTGACCCAGCTCGCCATATGAACCATGATCAGCCACCGTGAATCATCATGAACCCAACTCAGACTCCAGCGTGTCCTGCCAAGGTCGCTGATGGACACGCGCCTTGCGCCGACCTCGCATGACCCGCACCAGCTGTGGCCATAGCCAGCTGCCGCTAGCGTTTCGTGTAGCTAACCATCGACTGTAGCCAGTTCTAGCTGCTTCTTGGAGTTATATATAGCTATGATTAGGTATAGCCAGCTGTAGAAACAACAAGAAGCAGCTACAACTCGCAATGAGTCTTCTCTTCACCAACTACATCACCAGCAAGTGTCAGAGTTTTTTAGAGACCGACATGGTTGGTTCACAAGCATTCTCATACTAGCGATGATTCGCCAGGCCATAGAAACACCAGAAAAGCCAGCGAGGTTTCTGACCCTGTGCTATGTCACGGCCACAAACGACTACAACCTGGTTGGTGGTTTCAACCCCCGGTGAAAAATATTGGTCCACCATTTGTTAATGATTACTACGGAAAATTAAAGGTTTGAAACGACCAATCAGCAACCTGTCTCATGTTTTTCCTTGAGACCAGTCCAGGTCTCTCGAATCATGGGATGCATAACCTACCTCAAAGCCATCGATTTGAATTCGCCACCGTGAGTCATCAGCAATGATACTGTCATTTTTTGAGAATGTGCAGGAAATATCTAGGGGAGATATACTAGATATCCCCGTAGATATCCCCTAGAAACCACCGTGTGCAGGGAAAAATCTGGCGCCCAAAAACAGCTGGGCCAGGCACCTCCGCGAGTGAGCGACAGCCATAGCAACCTGCCAAAGAGATCTCCCGTGACGGCTGGGCAGCTACAGATTCGTGGCTATGGGTCAATATTAATCAACCAACTAATGGTTAACTAGCTGGTTGATGGTTAATAATAGGGGAGAATAACCAACAATACTAGGAAATATATACCTATATTGTTTTGGGTCAATATTAATCAACCAGCGAATGAAGGATTTCCACCAACAATAATAGGCAAAATCATGGTTAATGATGGAGAACCAGGGGTACAGGGTTTTGACCCACTGCCATGTGGCTTGGAAAATTAACAAAGCAGTCCAGTGAAAGAACTTCAGCAAGCCAGGGTAACTTACACAAAGGTGACCCAAACCCGCAAATACGAGGAACTTATCGTGGGTTTATGCTGTTCCCACCAGCCATCAACATGAAGTTTCATATTTCGCATGGGCATCGAATCAGTTCGGGGATACCTCACCGTTGGAGTCGGTACTTCTCTCCTCACTTTCATCGTCACAAGGTCACAAGTTGATACAAGTTGCAGGCAGCTTCGAAGGGCCATAGAACTCCCAGGTCGCATCCCTCCAGCTCGGCATCTCTACAGGTCGTCAGTCTTGATGAGGCAAAAGACATGCATGTTAGCGTACAGCGCATTCACAAGGTCGCATCCCACGTCCTGAGCGGAGGCCTGCCTCAAACTTCGGGAGCTGCAAGTGCGGCTTCGTGGAAACCCTGGAGGGCACGCACTGCAGCTCCTTCCCTGCGGTCTGCAACCTTTCGAATCTTGGATCTTGAAACATCAATGCATCTGATACGACAAAGATCGACGAAGTGCGTGCGGAGTCATTGCCCCAACCTCTGTGAAGGATCAAAGTTGTCATGACCGATGGATTCTTGTTCAGATCTCAGCAGGTTCAGCCAAAAACTAGTGCAAAGGCACCTACTATCCATGGATACCGAATATCACCGCCACAACAACGGTTGCACGACAATCACTGATGGAGGTGGTGCCCCGCAAAAGTATATTGATAGCATTCCTCAGCAAGCATTCAGCACATGGTTTAGGAGTCCCTTTTTAAGCGCAACTTTGCACAGTTTCAAGTCGCATCTACCTGCAGCTTCTGACATCAGTGGAACCTTCGAAAGCGAACTTAAGAACTATTGTTGTCTCTCCCAAAGAACAGCTGATCTTGATGATTGAAACCAAACTACAAACAAAAACATGGTACAGTAGAGGTATTTGTCGGTCATGTTTGAATCATCACCAAAGCAAATGGGTCAATTATTTGTTGAATGAAACCAGTCTTGGTACCTGGCTCCTAAGTTTTCATCCATTCTTGTACGGCAGGCAATGCAAACAAATGTTGATCAGTGCCTTGCGTGATTGCCCAACAGTTTATCCACTTGCAAAATCTCGGGATGATGCTTGCAGAGGCGTGTATCATCAAAACATATCAAAACCATCTACCACCTGGCAATTTGATCTGGAAGCAGATTCCCATGGAAGTTAAAAGGTTTTACCCACTGAATATCGAAGGTACGAACTATTCTCTTCGTTGTGGCTGTTGCTGCAGTTGGAGGTGAGGCGCCTGTGGCGTTTTTGCCGATGGCCCCGCAGGAGTCATAGGAATAGGAGCAGGAGCACGAGTAGGAGGAGCAGCAGGAAAAGAGCAGTAGTGGTAGTGGTAGTGGTAATAGCAGCAGTAGTAGAAGTAGCAGTAGCAGATAGTAGCAGCAGCAGGAGGAGGAGGAGTAGCAGCAGCAGCAGCAGCAGCAGC
>VSDK01001703.1:373-13594 GCA_009767595.1 Symbiodinium kawagutii | reverse complement strand
GTAGTAGTAGTAGTAGTAGTAGTAGTAGTAGTAGTAGTAGTAGCATCCCCTTGTCAATTTACCCCCTGATGTTGGGCTTTTAACTTTTGTAGGGACAAATGAGGAGCACACAGGTACACTGCCTACAAAGCAGGCACTCACAGCAAATTTGAAAAATACAAAATCAGGGCACACACCTGGCTCCACTACATATTGATACTTCTCAAGATATGCTAAAATTAAGTGTAAAGTCTTAAGAATCTCTCTCTCGAACGGGTGTTGCATTCGCTTGTTCGCTTCCCTTGCAAAAAACGAAACTGATTTTGTAGGGGCAACATGGTCAAGGGCCTTACGCTCATCAGTCAAGGGTTTACGCTCTACAAATTGATTTTGGCAACATAAAACCGCTCTACAAAATGATACCTTCGTTTCTGGGTACGATTCGAAAGGCTTACTTATAAGAGCCACAAGGGCCTCTACAAAAAAGGATGTTCAGGTTCATGATAACTTCAAGCTCACCTCAGCCTACAAAAGTAAAATCTAAAACACCCATCTGCCCGACAGTTTTGTCTTCTGTCAGGGACCTAGGTCCCTTGACTTTGTCGTGGAAATTGGCTAGGGGATGTAGTAGCAGTAGTAGTAGTAGTAGTAGTAGTAGTAGTAGCAGTAGTAGTAGTAGTAGTAGTAGTAGTAGTAGTAGTAGTAGTAGTAGTAGTAGTAGTAGTAATTAGTAGTAGTAGTTGATGATGGTGCTCCTGCCGGTTTGACTGTGGTGGTGTTCCGACTGGTTGCATGTCTGTTGTTGGCTCGAACGAACACCGGGCAGGCGCGCCTGTCGCGACTGGATGGCACATCTGCAAAGGTCTCTGGCCTCAGCGACTCATTGGGCTTTGAAGGCAGCGCCAATAGCAACATCACAATCCTCATCGTAGATCATAGGTGATCATAGTAAGTATAGCATCATTCATCACCATCATACTCACCACTCACCACCATCATCATCATCATCATCACCACCGTCATCATCATCACCATCACCATCATCATCATCACCATCATCATCACCATTGTCGTTATCATAATTACACCTAAGTTGTCATCAACATTGTCCAATGCAATGATCATCAGCAGCTGGTCCGTTGATGCACATATATCTCACAACAAACATGTGTAATGTGTAACAGTAGATCCACATGAATCAACCACAATCAGTTGCTGGCGATGAAAAACCTGATGATTTACCAGCAAACAATACAGTATAGGGGGTTGATGAACAAATAGATCTTCGAATAGTCATCAACCTTATGTTTGCTTATCATCCCGTAATATGTACCATTATCCAAACACTCCGTGCATGGCATATTTATCTACATTTGGGTCATTCTATGAGCAAATGTGAGTATACCGTACATGGAGCATTTGGGTTGTGAACAACTCCCATCACATCTCAACCAAGTGGTTTGTAGGCAAAAGACCTGGAAACCAGAGGAAATCACCATAATGCTGGCCGTTTTTTTCAGTAGGAAACCACGAGGAAACGAGGAGGAACCGTAGGAAACCATCATAGTTGCTGGGAAAGAAACCACTTTCCTGAAGATTTTGCGGCAAAAAAATCCAACTGACAGGACCTTTTGATCGGACCCGCGGGCCGAGGCAACGGACAGACTGACAGGTCCGTTCATCCTTCGCCTCAGGGTCGACCACAGCTCTGCCATAGGAGACTCTGGTGCAAGTATACATGTTTATATAACGTATCACATATATATATATACACATGAATATATATACATATATATATATATTTATTTATTTATAATTATTTCTACATTAAAAAACATATACAGTATATATATATATATATATATAGCATACATGCTTAATCTATAGACACCAGCCTGCATATCTTGATATATAGTGAATGTTCCGCCAATATGTTCCGTATGCCACTTACTTGCATAGATTTTGAAGACCATCATCTCTATCAAAATGAAAAATGCAAAAAAAGTGCTACCGTTGCCAACGCATTTATGGTCCCCACACGATCCCATGCCTGTTTCTCGGGTTCCTTTAATACGAGTGCGTATTGATTGTCGTCCAGATCAGTGCTAAGGCCAGCAATCAGTTGGCTGTGGTGTCTCTGTTCGAACGGCAGCGATGATGGGATTTCCAGCCGCTGTCCAATACGAAGAGATACCGTAAACACAGCATCTATCTATCCATCCTGCTATCAATCTGCCTATGTAGGTAAATAATAGTTAACCAGCCATTTGTTAATAATTACTATTATGAAATACATGAGTTAACCAACCATTTGTAAAAAATCTTTGGGGAAAGTCAGCAAAATGTGAATCTGAGAAAGGACCCCAGTGGCTGCAGGCAAAGCGATCAGCACTTTTCCAAGGAACGCGAGGCCCGCTCAGGGCATGTTGGGCCAAATGGCCTAACCGAAAAGAACCTCAAGGTGATCCGTGAGGTGACTGTGCAAACGGCTCTTGGTCAACATGGCAGCTGGTTTGTCAGCTCCCCGAAATTTCTTTGACCAAGAGCTATCGTCTATTGTACCCATTGGCTTTCCTGGCTTCAAGGCGATCACTCAACGTCCTCCGTGATGCCCAATCTTCCCGTACTCAACAAGGACATCAAAGGCTCAAGACGTCCTGTTTTCTTCGTCAAGCAATCTGCGACCATTGTGCATGTGGTCGATCCATCGCACTTTGCCACCAAGCTCTGAAAGCTCCTCACGCAGCATCTGGATGTCCAAGGCTGTTCTTCGATCAGCCCCTCCACCTGTTTCTTGACTCAACAGGTCATACAACGACTTGGCATCCACAATGGCCAAAGCATCGGCCAACTTCTGCTCGTCCTGGACTTTGGTGAACGCTGCGTAGCCGGCACGTTTCACATAGTGCCGCCAATTCCGCAACTGGAATCCATGCTCCACCATCTCCGTGTAGACGATGATGGCCCACAGCAAGTCCCCCACGCCTCTGGCAAGAGACTGTGTGCTAGGGTGCTGCCTACGGTGCGGTGTAGTTTACCGCTTTTCCAATGTAGCAAGTTGCACCGAGCTTGTTCTCCACGAAGAAGAGCTTCATCGAAGGTCAGCACCATGTGTCCTCCTTGAGTCTTCCCGTTCCGCGCATTGCCCCATGAAGCATCAGACATGACGCCCCATTTCATCCTGGACTCTGGGATGGCCTGGACCTTCAAGGCAAAGTCAGAGCTGCCTCGAAGTCGCTCAATGATCTTGTTCAACTCGAAGACGTCGGCCACCGTCATCTCACCAATCATCGATGACGTCATCGATGCTGCTGCAGCGGCATCTGGTCGACCCTCTCGCCCAGCCCAGTTCAGGGAGCCGCAAGCTTTGCGGATCATACTCTTCTCCTCCTCTGTCAAAGGACTACTCTTCTGTTTCTTTCGTTCTGGGCTCAGGACCACAGGCGCCATACGCTCCTCAACGAAGGCCTTCATGTCCACCAGGATAGTATCGCCAATCCGACGAAGACGTCTTCCATTGAAGTTGACACCTTGCTCGTTGATGGGCTCAATTTTTCCAAACTCAAACCGAGTCTGGAGCTTCTTCATCTTGGCATCGTGCACTGAGTCCCCGAACATCAACAGGTCGTCAATCTCAATGGCAACCATCCCATGTAGACCTTGTTCAGAATGAAGAAGATACGTACATGGGTCCAAAGCAGACTGCTTATAGCCCAGCTCATCCACGACATACGAGACCAAAGTTCGCCGCCAATGCATTGGTGCATCGCATAGGCCGTAGCATCCCAAAACGATCTCGCATAGTTGCCCTTCTTCAAGTCCTGGCATGCTCCCATCGCAAGAACGACAAAACAAACGCCCTGCAGGTCGATGTAGTGGAAGACTTTGGGTAAAGGCTGATTTCAGGTCGCCTACCCAACCAGCAAAGCCCTTGTTGACTGCCACCTGAAACATGACTTGCAAGTTCGAAGTCGTAACAGTTGGAGAGAATCTAGCCAGGTCTGCAATGTCCGGGTCCTTGTCGCCCCTGATGCAAAAGCGAGATTTCTTTGTCCTGGGCGCGCCTGGGGCATCCCCAGGCTTGTACCGGCGTACCATCCGAGATGGAAGGATACGCGATAGCTTCCCTTCTCGCTGCAGCTGTCTTCTGACTGCCTCTGACTCCGCCATGGACATCACACGAAGTGCTCCACTGTCGACAATCTTCTTGAACTCGACAGCATCTTGGGCAACCCATTCAGGCCACTCATCCTTCGGAATCTCGTGAGAGAACACTTCTCCTTCTCCACGCTTCTTGGCGAAAGGTGGCTGGCTCTGCACCAAGTACTGCTTGTCCACTTGGAATTCAGTCACACCTTTCCACCACCCAAAGCGCTCTTCCTTCTTGGAGAAAGGTGACCATTCATCTTGAGTCTCGGTCACGCCGCCCTTTTCGCATACCCTCTTTGTAGTTCGCCCCTTTCGTAGAGCACGAAGAGGTACAGGTGCATTGTCAACCGAGATGGGGTTGAACAGGGCCTTGCGCCAATGAACATGGTGTCGTTGAAGCACCTGACGATGGCTGTCAAAAGCCCAGTAGTCGTTTGTCGGCTGCTCCGCGAGGTCCTCCTCAATCTCATCGCCTTCACACTGAAGAAAGAACTCAGCGAAGTACGGATGCCTTCTCCATCTCTTCTGTATCCGCGACTTGACCTTGTCATACTCTTCGGGTATTCCATCCAAAGCCGCATTGCTAGCTGCAGAATCAGCCATGCTCGCAACTGCCTCTTGTTCTGCATCTTCATCAAAGGCAGACTGCTCATCCGCAACGGTCGTCTCTTGGGCTGCCGCTTCTTCATCTGGTTCCATCTCAGATGGCTGCTGAGAACCGTGCTCTTCTCCCATAACCTGCGGTTCTTGTGGCTCCAGAAGCTCTTGATCTTCTTGAAGTTGCTGAGGTTCTGGTGCAAAGGATGGGGTGTACTCCTCGTCCTCCACACGTGCACGTGGTTGACCTCGAGCTTGTCCTTCAGCATCCACCGCATCTTCAACAGGAGGAAGCTCATCAGCATCACGAGTAACGTCTCGAAATCCAGCTCGATGGGAACTTCGCTTGAGACGTTCTTGCATTTCGCTGAAGTCCTCCGCCACAACTTCTGCGCCCATCTTCTCGACAGTCGTTGCCTCTCGAGTCTGCTCCAACGATGCCTTCCAGAGTTCGCCGAACATGTTGATCCAAACGATGGAGCCCTCCATGGCAAGGACGTGTCCGGGGCCAATCCATGATGCTCGACTTCCCACTCCATAGCCGCGTTCAGCTTCATCACTTCCATGCACCATCTTCTTCCGTCTGACCACCCGGAACACGTACACAATGTCTCCGGTCTTGAAGACTCGTTGAATCCGTGATCTCGCCTTCAAGGATCGAACAGCAGCTTCACGGCTGGCCATTTCGGTGAACGCTTCCTGCGCCAGCTTCCGCAACTCCAGGAGTCGATTGAAGTCGTCGGACGTGTGCTGAAGCTGTAGGGCTGGGTCAAGAACTTCGTCGCTCAATAGCGAACCTGGAAGTCTGGGCCATTGCCCTATCTGTCTCTGCACTGGCGAGTAACCTGATCTATTCATGAAGCGGTTCTTGCAGCACTCCACCTCTTGCAACAAAAGCTTCAACTCGGCTTCGGAGGCAATGGACGTTGAAGCCCGTGCTTTGGCGATCATATCCTTCGCCAAACCTCCATGCCGTTCAACTTTTCCCTGTTGCCATGGTGATTTGGTGGCTGCCCGAAAAACCAAAGCACCAAATTCACTGCTCCATCGGGTGAAGTCGCTCCGGAACTCCATGCCTTCATCCACACTGATGTATTGAGGTACCCCGAAGGTGCGACACCAAGTGGACCAAAAGGCTTGCCACAAGTTCTCCGGGGCCTTATCCTTCACCAGCTCCAGCATCTGATAGTTCGTTCCAAGGTCGACCACATTCAGAACCGGCAATGACCGCTGGTTCATGACGTCTGGAATGAAGAAGAGGTCGATCCCCACTGCTATACCAGGCTGGTACGCTTTGGGAACAACTGCTGGACGAGGAGCCTTTGGAAGCACATGGCTCTCACATGTTGCGCAACGAAACTCACGCGCTGCCCATCTCACAAGCTCTGGTCGAACTCGGCCTGCACGAAGAAAACGGACAAAACTTTCTCGAGAGGGATGGCCGATGTTGTTGTGAAGCTTCTCGATCTTCTTCTTCTCCTCCTCCGAGACTTTGGCCACTTCAGCTGCCTTTGCCTCAGCTTGCTGCCGGTGTGCTTCGCGGTACTCATGGACCTCATCAGGAAGGATGTCCTCGAAGTCGTCGAGGGCATTGATCTCTGAGACCGCAACCGGAAAGCTCGACGAGATGGAGACGTCACATTGCTCCAACATCACCGCTTGCTGCTTTTGCTCTCGAAGGTGCTGCTTCAAGCCTCTGACAATAGCTGCACACAATTCTGGAGGATACATCGCAGCCTTGACAGCAATGCCATGGAGCAAAGGTTCGTGGTCATGGTCTCCACTGCATCGCCTTTGAAGTTCCATTGCGATGTGCTTGCTGTTGGTCAGCCACTGCGTTGCCTTTTTGTTCAGCCCGGTTTTCACACGCATATTGTATGCACACATGTCAGTTCTACAGATGTAGACTCCCGGCAGCATCATCAACTCCACCATCTCGGGCTCACGCCATGCCTTTGACGGGAGAGGGTGCTCAAAGAGGAACAACTTCCCACGTTGATGCTGCCACTTTGCAACTCCACATGCAACTGATATGTGGTGGAGTCCATCTGCAACAAGGGCCATAGCTCTCTCCTCCGTCATACGAGGGAAATTCCATTCCTGCAAAGCAGAGAATGGGGTGCACGGAGGGCTGTGGGTGACCAACTCTGGATCATCTCGCCGAAGCTCATTCCACATGCGCTTGAGGTCGGCTTGCTCTCGAAGATCGTAGCCCGTCTTCAAGTCATAGGCACCACCGACCGGCAACTTCTTCTTCGCAGCTTCAGCTGTAATCCTTGGTGGACTATATACTTCAGAGATCGCCACCTGGAAGACTTCGTGCAGCTTCACCATCTTTCGCAGCTGAGTCTTGGTCTTCTTGGGAAGGGCAGTCTCCTGGTATTCGGCCTCAAAGTAGTTTTCCATGGCAGCTTTCCCAGTCTGACGTACCCGAACATAGCACTCCTCCTCGCATGCCAGATCCTGCTTATCGTCAACCAAGTAGTAACCCGCACCATGCTTCACATAGACCTCGTCAATCTCAAAGCACGGAGCATCCTTCATCTTCCGGATCTTGTCCATCACATTGTCCCCATGCACACGCACCATCATCGCCTCGGTGACACCGAAGTCCTCCTCGGTGACTTTGACGGTCGTCTCACTCTTCGGACCGAAGAACTCGCACTCAACTCTTCGTTCGCCGATCTCATCTCCTGCTGCGCATGGATCTCCTGGGTGAGTCGCTCCAACTGCTCCAACTCCTCGAGGTCCGCAAGGCGCTTCTCGGCATACTGGCACATCTCGGAGTCGTGGTAGTCCTTGTGCTCCACATAGGACTGCCCCATTGCCATTGCCCCGTACTCTGTCATCATGGCCTCCGTGATGCGAAGGGGTTTGACCGTCTGGTCGAGCTTGTTGCGCAGCACCGCATTCTCCTGGTTCATCGGGTTCTGCTGTGCGATCCAGAGCTCCTCTCTCAACGTGTTGACCTCCGCCACACTGCGATCCCTCATTTGCTCCATGGACTGACAACGAAGGCCCATCTGCGTGATCTCCAACGACTGCTCCTTGCTCTTGTGCTGGGACGCCTTCAACTGCTCCAACGCCAACTTGTTCTGGGCTTCCAAATCCTCAGTCTTCTGGTACTGGTCCGAAGGCGACGCCGCATTCTGAAGCGCCTTCTGCTTGTTGGTCTTGACCTTGGCCGGCTTCGTGAACTCTGCTGGAAGCTTCCACCGGGCATGACAATCCCAGCATATCACCCAACCTCCATGTTGGTTGGCTCCCGTTCCCAAACGATCCTCTGGGTGCCTGCATTTGTCGGGTTGGATTGTAGGCTTCACCTTGGCCTTGAGGTCGTCCATCTTGGTCGCGTCGAGGATGATCCGGGCCAACTGAGCCGAAGATGGCGGAGAGTATGGCACTTCCGTTGACTCCTGAGGAAGCCATGAATGCACCGAGCTCTCTAGCCCAAGCAAGTCTGAGACCATCAGCACCTTGTCCAGAACTTGACGCCAGTGGGCCACTGCACGTTTCCCATTGTGGTTTCGCGCCGGCACTGCGTCCATCTGAGCATCCTCTGCGGCCCTTCGGCCAAAGGCTCGCCTGAAGAGCGCAAGGCGGTCGGATGCCATGGTCAAAGCTTGGAACGGATAACGAATTGCGATGTGTCAACATGACACAGCCAGCTCCTGAGCCAGAGTTGCATCGAAAATCGGCATCACGAAGTCCAACTTGACATGCTTCTTGAGGACAAACAAAACCATCTTTTCCGAAATCCAAAACATCAACCGCAATGTGTCCACTTGGAAGAGTGCAAAGTGGTACCGACTTGCACAAACGTTTCAACTGCATGCACTGCTCTGCGACATCAATCACAACTTGCAACGACCGAAGGAGTTTGATAGGAAGTAGTAGTGGCACGTCCCCTTTCACCACAGTTGCTTCCAAAATTCCAGATGTGCCTGCTATTCCTAGTGGCACTGCTGCAACCCCTAGCACTTGTGCTGCTCCACCTACTCCATGAGCTCTTGGGTTCCTACCATGCAACCAGCAGCACTGAAGGCCCAGGCCGTTGAGCTTCTCTTTTAGTCGCGAAAGAGCAATGTCGCCAACCAAACCATCTTGGGCTGCGGTGTCAACTATGCCCAAGGAAGGCTCAGTAGTGAGCCCTATGGAGAAACACTGCCGAACATCATCAGGCGGCGGTGCAGCTCCAGGCTGATCTAAAAAGTGAGTCTTCTTGGACCCATCAAAAACCGTTGGCCTCACACCTAAAACCGGCTCACTGGAACTCCCATCTTCCTGAAGCACTTCAACATTGATTTCCCCATCAATGTTTGGTCGAGTGCAATCACCCCTACACTCTATTGCTTCGAGGGAAAAACAAAAACTTTGATGTAGCACAGATGAGGAACATGAAGGACCATCCGAGGCCACATACCAGCTCTGCCCACCTGAGACCGATGTCGCACTGGCCGAACTCTTCGTAGTCCCAGGGTTAGAAGCCGAAGAAGCACCATGTCCTTTGCGATCGTCCGGCATCTTGCATTCGCGAGCCCAGTGCCCCACTGTGCCACAACGCGCACATCGAGTACGAAGTTTCAACTGCTCGATGTGCACTTTCTTCTTGTCCTTGGTGTACTCGCCCCATAGCGAGCCTCGCCCTTTTCCCTTGGACTTGCCACCCTTGTAGAAACTCCTGCCCTTCATCTTGAGTTGGACAGCCTTTCGCACTTCATTGTAGGTGGCAAGCATCACCTGCAGCTCGGACTCGTCATAGATGCGGTCCGCTTGACCTTCAGTCAAGTAAACGAAGTCCTCTTCATCAAGGTCCCCATTCTCAAACTCCACTGGGAAGGCCTCGTGATTGTCAAAGTCAAGCACGTGCTCATCCTCATGCAAGCCGTCATCGTCCATGAGATAGGAGCCAGCAGAGCTCTTCGACTTCCCTTCTGACAGCACCCTGTCTAGCTTTCGCAAAGCAGCAATGACAGCATCCTTGTCATACTTGCCAGCAGTCCAAGCTCCGAAGCGCAGCTCCTGGCTCTCAGTAAGAGCCGCCTGCCTAAAGACGATGTAGCCCTTCGCCTTGTCTGGAAGAGTGACCCCTTCCTTTTCCAGGAGAAAGAAGTTCTTCTCGCAGCGAATGACATACTCCTGAAGTGTCTCCTTGTGAGACCGAGGCTGGCCATAGATCGCTCTCTCTACGGCCTTTGGCAACGACAGCTCAAGGTGTGGGCTAAACTGCTCACGCAACTTGGCCATGATGTGCTTCACACCATCAGCATGAGCGACCTGTTCAAACTCAAGGCTGTCAGCAGACGCCCGGGCTATCCCGGACAAAGACCGGAGGAGTCTGACGCCCCTCTTCCTGGCATCTAACTCAGTCTCAAACTCCCACAGCTTCACGTTCTTCTCGAACACAGCAAATTGGGTAGCGGGGTCGCTACCATCCCAGCATGGAGGAGGCGGCTCACGGCCATACGAAGGATGAGGGCCACCATCGGCAGCGGAGTCAGCCATCAGGCTCCTGCTACCACTGAGAAAGGACCCCAGTGGCTGCAGGCAAAGCGATCAGCACTTTTCCAAGGAACGCGAGGCCCGCTCAGGGCATGTTGGGCCAAATGGCCTAACCGAAAAGAACCTCAAGGTGATCCGTGAGGTGACTGTGCAAACGGCTCTTGGTCAACATGGCAGCTGGTTTGTCAGAATCAAACCAACAGCCAGTTTTGGATCCTGTCGGACATCTAGACACCACAAGCCATTGAAATCAGCACTGGAAACTCCACATGCTGGAGTCTCTCCAGCTAACCTCTGCTCCAATTGATCCATCAAGCTGGTCAGCACTCAATTTCTGAGATTTTTCTTCCCACCAGGTCACCCAGTGCTGAACTTTGTTTAATTTGGCTCCCTACAAAGGAAATGACCAAAAGTTAATGAAGAAATTTGTCTACAAAAGATTCTGATGCATCACTTGATTTCTCTCTTGACAGTTACGTTGATAGGTTAGGTTGCATGTTCACAAAGATCTGTACTGTTACAATGACCTCACGTTTCTTCATGGAATGACAGTGGATATCAAGCAAACAGTTCTACCATGGCCGGATTTGCTCATTCTCATGGCTGGCTTGTAAATGGATGTACTGTAAATAACTATTAATAGTTCACCAGCTGGTGAACAAGATGGCAAATTAACATGCTGATGATTGGACCCCATGATTGTCGTCGTTGGCTCAAGATTGACAATGAAGTAGAAATCATAGTTTTCCCCTCAACTAGCCAAGCGCTTTAGCACAACTGTTGGTTGGCCATGTGAAGCTCAGGTTGTTAGCGCCATGGATCAAACCCACCTCAAAGTGGCTTCCCCACCAGAAGAGCTGATGATCCGCATAGGAGCTGATGGCCTCCCTAACTCCTGGTCTCATGGTTTGTTGTTAGCTCCCACCAACTCATAGATCAACCAACCCATAGGGGTGTTTCTCAAAATAGGGGACCCCCCAAATCATCCATTATTAACCACCTATAGTAGTAAACTAGCCATTTTTGGGGTCCCTTATTTTTAAGAAACCACCATAGATCAACCAACCCATAGACCAAGTCCCCCACACCACCATGGTCTTTGGATCCAAGATGAGTTCCTGGAGCCGCTGCGTGGAGATGGCGACCAAACTGCGACTAGCTTGACGTGGTCATGTTCTTTTTCAGCAAAAAACTCATGGATGTTTAATGATTTTTTGGGGTTGATATCTTTTTGGAGGTTGATATCTTTTTGGGTTGATATCTTTTTGGGTTGATACTTGAAATTGCTTATCCATGTCATCATGGAGTTGCAACGATGATGGATCATTCCCGTCGTTCTTGTACCAGAAATTTGGGCCCCAAACTGAGATTTCATGGGAATTATGGTTCCCAGAGTTTGCAGGAGAATTTGCCTGGGGTAAATAGACCTTGGATGTTGATTCACAAACATATGCTACCAAAATATGTCACGCCGTACTGGTATCAAACATGCAGCTGCCAAGGGAAGAACAATGGGCCTCTAGAAATGTGAGATATTCCTGGCTCCAAAGTGAATTTTCAGGTATCAATCACCGGATGGTAATATCTAACCAGAAAATGAATAACCGTTAAGCTAGTGCAGCTAACCCCACAGCAAGCAGCTAGAGGTCTTTTTGAGCCGCACATGCTAAGGCAAAAGGTAAGCAATGATGTATGCATATATATTACAGGGGTTTTATGTGGTGCGCTTTTACACCCCCCTCAGATCCGCCGCACAGGAAGGAGATGCTTCCAGCTGTCTGCAAGTTCGGGCAAGCAAATGAATGCTGCCAATGTTTTCCTCCTTGCAGTTTTAAACTCAGCTTCAAGCAAAAGTGCAGCACATGGATCCGTTCTCGAATTAAGGAGATTTGTGCCTTTAGCATTGCTCCAAAATGGCTTGAGGTATTAGCGTTCGTGGTACTTGTTCCAGACAGAACTTCCGCCCCAACGCCAGTACCACGACCCTCTCCACTTCTCCCACTCAACTCCCTGCGAGTCTTCACGCTCTGCTTGCGTGCGGTAGTATCCGCGATGCTCTCGCTCAACCATTGCAGCAATAGCTCTTCCAGATCCTGAAGAAGCCGTTTGTTGACGCCATGCATTGTATCCAGTTCCCCTTTGGCGCGGTGAGTATTTGGGCTCAGCATTTAAGCTGGCGGAATCTGCACCTGCGGCTTGGGACGCTTGGGACTTGTTGATGGCGCTCTGCCTCTTCTTCTGCGTGATGTTCTCAAGAACCTTGGGAAGGTTGCTGTCGTACATTTCACGAAATTGCAAGATATCTCCATTGGGATCACACTCGTGAATTCCCTCCCATGTCAGCAGAAATCGGAACTGTGGATTCGCATTGATGAAGTCGAGGTACTCAGTCGGAGAGAAGACCTTGTCATGGTAAGCCATTCCCCAGTGGCTGTTCCACCATCTGAAGGTGCCTTGGATCTTGTCGATCTCCTTCTCAAAGTAGATGAGGCGCACAATCTTGTTGCCGGTCTCAATTCCAGTCGCGGCTCCAAGGGCTACCTGACGAGAGGGGCGCGGTTTCAACTTGTGTCGAGCATCTTTCAGGAAACTGGCTTCCACCCCTTCTTGTCCTCTACCTGCGATGGAGATCATTCCTCTGGCCTTTTCGACCTGTTCTGCGGTCAACCTTCTCATCACATCTGCATCCAACCTGAGCTTGCCAAGGCCCTCTTTTGCCAGAAAGTTGCGTCGTTTGTCGAGCACTTTCTGAACCTTTTTGGGATCTTCAGCAACACTTCCGTCAGGTTGAGGTAGTGGAGAGTAGCCACAGATATCGCAAGCGAATTGCCCTGGTACGTACTCAGTCAAGCAAAGCGGACAGTCTCCAAAATAAATTTCAACTTGTTTGGGCTTGCTTTTGACAGCAGCGTGACGACTGGAATGCTTGCCAAATGACATGGTGTACCCAGGGGCCCTAGCCTCTTCCTTCTTCTCCTCTTCAGGCTCTTTTGC
>VSDK01001681.1:321099-333375 GCA_009767595.1 Symbiodinium kawagutii | reverse complement strand
ACCCTAAACCCTAAACCCTAAACCCTAAACTTTTAGAGCCTTGCGGCTGTTCGGCATAAACTATGTTTTTGTTTGGCCACGGGTGTTGCATCGGTTTGAAAGTTACATTCTTGTTGCTTAAGTAAATTTAAGTGCTTCTAGGTGTAGCATTCAGTAGTTAACAAATGTAGAGATATTCAGTAAATATTGGTGATGCTTTAGATGGTCAATGATGGTAACCATTGATTCATGCCATTCATAGTAGTTTCAGCCAAATGTGCAAAGGGTAAATTATTCAATGAGCAAATATCGAAATAAGAAAATGCAAAACATCTAGTACCGTGATCCCCGGTTCTGTTTTTTAATATCATTTAATATCATTCCTGGTTGAATTCTGGCGGCCGGGGAGTAAATAAATGTTTGAACGGACAATTCTGAATTTAATATTTTTTAGGGTTAAAATCCAACAGGCCTGCGGCCGGTTCAAAAATATTGACGCCAATATCTATGAACATTGCTTTCATGTTCGAAAATTCTTGTTATCCTCCCTTGTATTTTCGTATTTTATTTTCATCCCTTCATGGTCATATCGGTACCAAAACTAAAAAACTTAAAATTCAATGACCAAACAAATCGGGGTCTTTACCGGATGGGTCCCATTTATTTGCCCCAAAAAGGTTTATTGAAACTAGTAAAACTGGCACCGTGCATAGTCACATTTTAAATTCGTTTTCAGCGGGAAACAAAAATCTTTTAAGAAAACCAAAGAATTTACAAACGCCTTTTGACCGGGATTCTCCTAAGGTACAAAAACATTTAATTGTATTTTTGTTTTAGCAAATTGCAAAATCCAATGCGCCAAATCGTTATTCTGTCTCCATACAGCATTCTGTCCTTATATTCGGTTGTGTTAAAATCGAAAAGTGATTGATGCCCCCAAAAAAAACCCAAGTATTATCCCCAACAGGATGACAATTTGTATGCAGAGCCTGTGTAAAGCCCATGAACCCCCTTTCCAATCTCTTAATCATTCAACTGATTTGCAAAAATCGCGCTAGTACCGTCAGTTAAAGATACCCATCCTGTGGAAAAAGAAGCCTTCTTCCACACAGCCCGCATCCCAACATGGCAAAGGGCACGCATCTGCGACCATTTTTTGACCTAGCATTTGTTTTTCCCGTCATGCTGAACATTTTTGTCACTGAGCCCCACCGAAACTTTTCAGAAGCGGACCTGGATGCTGTGCCCGAACCCGACGTACATTCTGCACCGAAACCTGGCAGAACCCGACATGGACATTGACGCAGAACTTGCCAGAATCTTCCCGATTTTTCGGGGCCTGACATGGATCTGCGCTGGTACCCCTGCAGCCCGAAGGAGATCGTGTGAACGTGCCGGCTGCCAGTCTGGAAGCTGCGCCAGACCGCACCGGAGCCAATCTGGGCTGCAGACCCCATTGCAAACAATATTTTGAATTTCGCGGTCGGGGAAAATTCGGCGCACAAAGCAATTGCGCCAGAGCCTGCGGAACGTGACAAAGTTTCTGTACCGAAATCTTCTGTACCTCGCCCGGTACCTGCACTTGAACACTCCGACAATTATAAGAATTACAAAATCTCTTCGCCAGAGCTGTCCGGAAACTTATCGGCTATCTGGACCGGAACCCTCTGAAACATCACCAGGTTGCTGCGCTGGAACGCTCTGGTACCTCGTCCGCTATCTGGATAGGAGCAATTCGGGCGCGCGCAGGGTATCTGTACCGGAACCCGCCCGAACTTGATCAGCTATCTGCACCGGAACCTTCTGGAACTTTCGTGAGCTATCTGCACCGCGGCCCTCCAGAACCCAGCCAAGTCTTTGTACCCCGGCCCTTCAGAACCTTTTGGGCTATTTATACCGAAAGCCTCTGGAATTTCATCTGCTACCTGTACCGGTACCCCCCGGAACCTCAGCGCATCTGCGCCTGAACCCACCAGCAGAGCAAAATTTCATCTGCACCGGAATCCTCCGCAACCGTGTCCGGAACCGTGTCTGGAACCTGGCGCGGAAGCCGCGCCAGATCGCGCCAAAGCTATTATGGGCTAAAAACACCATAGAAAAACACCGCTATCAGGGAACTACAGAAGAACGAATCTAAGTCCACCCCAACAAACCTCTTCGCCCCCAAAACAACCAAAAAACATGCGTCCCCCCCGATTCTCTCACCCCAGGCGCCCCACGAACACCACAGAGCTGCAGGGGGTATTCTTTGGAAAAAACCTCTAAGAAAAGATATTTTTTCGAAATCAAGTAATGATGCAAACTATGGCTGAGGGTAATAATGATACTGCTTTTTCTGCCATATTTTTTTTCTGACGGTGTTTATCTCTGGTGTTTGTCCTTTTCTAATATTTTTATATTGGTAATCTTTCTTTATTGGTATTTTCGCTCTGGTTTTTTCCCTTTGCTGGTGTTTCTGCTCTGGCGTTTTTCTTTGTGGACACTATTTTTTAATAGCATGTTTGCGTTGATGGTATTTCTTTTTCTTGTATTTTTTGGTGCTTTTTCTCTGCCGTTGTGTCTCTTCTGTTTCTATGTCATTTATTTTGCTATTGCCCTGAGCTAGCTAAGGCATTTAATCGGGCTAATTTGGCTATAATACGCATTTGGCACAACATTTGCTAGTTTATCTAGCTGAAATACTCACCCCGCCGTGGCCTTTAACTTGGCCGTAACATTTATTTGGTTAGTCAAACTTATTGGGCTGGGGCATTCACTTGCCCACAATATTTGCGTAGCCGTTACAAGTATTGAGCTGTTATGCTTACTGGTCTCTTGCCTGAGCTTTGCTGTAATATTTTTTGGCGGTACACTTACTTGTCTGTGATGCTTACTAGGTGTAGTACTTTTTCGGCTGCAGCGCTTATTTGCCCATCGCACTTATGTGACTGTAAGTTGTACTTGCTTGGGCATCACGTTTGCTTGGCCCTGGCGCATTACTTGGCTGTCGCATGAATAAAATCGAAAGGAAAAATTAGTAAAGAATAAGTAAAGAGAAAACAAATTATCAATAACATCGTAAGCCCTCCACCTTACAAAAACTAATGCCCGCCATTTAATCGAACCCTTCTGGAAGTAAATTGTTTTTATCCTTAAGATATTGCAAGGGTCAAAAGCCTCAATAATTAAAACCTCCAATACTTAAAACCTTCAATAATTAAAACCTTCAACACTTAAAATCCTTCAAAAATTCAAACCTTCAAGATTTAAAAGTCTTCAATAATTAAAACCTTCAATAATTAAAATCCTTCAATAATTGAAACCCTTCAATAATTAAAACCTTCAAAAATTCAAACCCTTCAATAATTCAAACCCTTCAAAAATTAAAACCCTTCAATAATTAGAACCCTTCAATAATTAAACCCTTTAATAATAAAACGTTTTTAACAATTAAAACCTTCAATAATTAAAATCCTTCAATAATTAAAACCCTTTACTAATTCAAACCCTTCAATGCTTGAAACCTGCAATGGTTAAAACCCTTCAATAATTGAAACCCTTGACCAAGTAAAACCCTCAATAAAAACCCCTTCAATAATTAAAATCTTTCAGTAATTAAAACCTTCAATAATTAAAACCTTCAACACTTAAAATCCTTCAATAATTAAAACCTTCAACACTTAAAATCCTTCAATAATTAAAACCTTCAACACTTAAAATCCTTCAATAATTAAAACCTTCAACACTTAAAATCCTTCAATAATTAAAACCTTCAAGAGTTCAAATCCTTCAATAATTCAAACCCTTCAATAATTGAAACCTTCATTCACTAATTAAAACCCTTCAAAAATTCAAACCCTTCAATAATTGAAACCCTTCAGTAATTGAAACCTGCACTAAATTAACCCTTCAATATTTAAAACTTTTCAACAATTAAAACCTTCAATAATTAAAATCCTTTAATAATTTCAACCCTTCAATGCTTGAAACCTTCAATAGTTGAAACCCTTCACTAATTGACACCCTTTACCAATTAAAATGCTTAAAAATAAAACCTTCAATAATTAAAACCTTTCAGTAATTAAAACCTTCAACACTTAAAATCCTTCAATATTTCAAACCTTCAATATTTAAAACATTCAAGAATTTAAATCCTTCAATAATTCAAACCCTTCAATAATTGAAACCTTCACTAATTAAAACCCTTCAATAATTCAAACCCTTCAATAATTGAAACCCTTCAATATTTCAAGAGAGGGCCTTGTTGTGAGCGGTGAAAACTTAACAATTCAGATATAATCTTAAGGTTTTATATTACATACAATGGTAGCAATGGGTTATGGCAATAATAGTTTACAGCCTCTGAGCTTCCTGAATATATGGAATCTATGGGTTCTGGTGCAGCATCTGAACTTGTATTGTAATATAACTACCCTGTATGTGCATAGTTTCCATTGGGTTGCTTGTACTATGAATAGTTTGGTGATTTGTTCAAGCAAGCTAGGGTAAGAGGATTATTATGTACTAGCCAGCATTTACCAGGTAGTACCATGTATATTGTTTGTAATATTTCCTTGTAAAAGGATGAAATTGTTTAAATAAATTGGGATAGTTATACTAAGTTATACTAGTTTCTTTTTTGCTGAGGGTAGAGCTATTATTGAAAAAAACAAATTTCTTTACACTGAGTTGTAATCCTTTGGTCTGGCATTATCCATTCAGATTGGCTTTATTGGGGTAATAGCCTTTTATTACCACATGCATGATACTAAAACAGATGGTGGCTCAATAATCTAGGTATTATTTTTTTATCCTTTAGTTTTAACCCCCTACAGGCTTATTTACACAGGTTATATGATTATATCAATCTTGATCATAGATAAATAAAGAATTTTGGCACCATTTGATTAATTCCCTAGTAACCATAATCCCAATATTTAATAATACTAAATGACCATAATTCACTGAAAATACCCATGGTTGAATCCATATATACCATATTAAACCTCAAAATGATATTTAATTATAGAAACCCATACAATGCCTTACGAAATTACCAAAGCATCCAGGAGGACAGGCTTGGCATTGATATATGCTAATTATTCTCATTAGATATGGTTATTATGTTTTGCTGGTTTTGGTTTTGAAATTTTTTATGTTTTGATTTAGTAGCAGTAGCCCTTTGCTGGTCATTCAGAATTAGTGGTGTACATCTCTTAATCTATGGGCATTATGGTTTGCAATATATATTCCTGGTAATCATCGATATTTCCATGGTGGCCAGAGTACAAGTTCAAAATAATTAGGAGAAATATCTGTACATCATAGCCAATCATTTGGCTACCATCATCACATATCAGTCAGCCTATTTTATCAGATTATATCCAGAACAACCATCATACAAACCATGACTACTACTGTTATGAAATACTAGCCAGCCAAACACATGAGTATGACTGCTATGGTTTCTATACCTACTAATGGTTACTAATAATTATCAGGTTTGTTGGTAGCCAATGATTATTATTGTGGCTACTAAGGTTTCATGGGTGAATGAGAAGGCATGTTTGGTTATTACAGTTGCTTATGGTCATTGATTATTCTTAATAAAATATAATTTTTGGTAGGCTTACTCATGGCTAGCAGTCTCCTCGTGGATACTAAGACTATGAGGAGGCTAATTACCATTGTTGTGTTTCCAATGTATGCCCCCAGCAAGTAAATATGCGCTGTAGCCACATTTTTTCTATGATGTGTGGCTATTTTCCTATGGCATCATATATTCCATGTGTTACTTGCATTACCATGTTGCTACCCAAACATGATCCAGGTAATAAAACGATATTAGGATGAGGATTCATCAGGCAGCACCAAATTAGAGGCAGAAGATCAGAAAAGAACCAGTATTGAGAGCCAGCCTTGTAATGAAGGAAAAAAATTTCAGATTAATCTAGACTAGATTAATCTGGGAAGAAAAAATCTTATATTTAATTTGATGCCTGGAGTAGTTGCCAAATCTTTGTTCTTGTTTGTTTTTCAAGGATCGGGACTCCCCAGGCTTGGAAGGAACACCCCGAGGGCCAGGAACCAAAAAAACCAAAAAAAACAAAAAAATCAAAAAAACCAAAGATTTGGCAACTAGTTGTGAAATCTTTGTTTTTTTTGTTTTTTTTGTTTTTTTTTGGTTTTTTTGTTTTTTTTTGTGGTTTTTTTGTTTTTTTTTGGTTTTTGGGGCTCCAGATTAATCTAGATTAATCTAGATTAATCTGGACTAAAACTAGATTAATCTGGATTAATCTGAATGCTTTCAGATGCTTGTGAGATTTTAGAAAGTAACTGACAAACATTGTGCTGAGACAAACATTGCATGTATGCAGAAACTCCTGTAATGAGTGTAAATCCCATCAACTCAGTGTATATCTTCCCCAAAATTTCCACAAAAACTTGTAAAATTCACCGCTCACAACAAGCCTTTCTGTATTTCAAACCCTTCAATAATTAAAACCCTTCAATACTTGAAACTCTTCAATAGTTAAACCCTTCAATAATTAAGACCCTTCAATAATTGAAACCCTTCAATAATTAAACCCTTCAATAATTAATTGTTTTCAACAATTAAAACCTTCAATAATTAAAATCCTTCAATAATTAAAATCCTTTACTAATTAAAACCCTTCAATACTTGAAACCTGCAACGGTTAAAACCCTTCAATAATTGAAACCTTCACCAATTGAAACCCTCAATAGTTCAACCCTTGAATACTTAAAACCTTCAGTAATTAGAATCTTCAGTAGTTAAAATCCTTCAATAATTCAAACCCTTCAATAATTGAAACCTTCAAAAACTAAAACCCTTCAACAATTAAAACCTTTAATCCTTCAAATTCTTCAATACTTAAAACCTTCAAGACTTAAAGCCCTTCAATAATTGAAACCCTTCACCAATTAAAACCTCCAAAAATTAAAATCCTTTAATAGTTCAAATTCTTTAAGACATAAAACCCTTGAATGCTTGAAACCTTCAATAGTTAAAAGCCCTCAATATTTCAAACCCTTTAAAGATTCAAACTCTCAATAATTGAAACCTTCAATAATTAAGATCCTTCAGTAATTAAAACACTTCAATAACTGAATGCCTTCCAAAAAGTTTTCCTTCAACAATCCAAACCCTGCAATAGTTAGAACCCTTCGGCAATTTATATTGATAGATATTTTTGTTGAAGAACTTAAATATCATGATAGCTCGGATATTGGAAATCTTCAATGTAATCCAATTTGCAAAAAACTTGTTACTTGTTTGAAATTCTTACCTATTAGTTTTTTTGTAGTTCCTTGAAGTCCCTTGCAGTGCCTGTAATGTTGGATTGTTGTTTCGTGTGGCAAGTAAAATGCTTCGTGCGTTAAGGACTGCGGGTTGGCTTTCTGCAACGGTAGCGCTGCGTCAAATAATGTTGGAGAAGAATTAGGCCTTGATTTTGTGTCACAGGGGCGGCACTTTAAGCATGTTGATGTTGTTTGAAGTTGCCAATAGTCAACGAAGTTTTCCAAGAAATGCGTTTCTAGTAATTGGACCTATCATGAAAATATGTCTTTATCCATGGAAAATGTATGATGTTTGGGCGCAAAAATAGCCTCGTAATGCAACGGCTCCCAAGTGATGTCGGTTTGCATCGGGTTTGCTTCCGGTTTGGCTCGATTTGCTCCAGGCTTGTCAGCTAATTGCCGCCAAAAGATGGATATGAGGATCTGCGCGGTTAACTTTATGTGGCAGGCGTAATATTTAGTGCAACTGGAACTGCTCTGGGATGGCTTTCCGCAATGGCCGTACTGCGCCAGATAATGTTGGAGAAGTAGTCTTGGATCGGGACTCTGTGTGGCAGGTGTGGTATTTGGTACACCTGGAGCTGCTCTGGGATTGCTTTTGGCAATAATAGCGCTGTGCTCTGGGATTGCTTTTGCGGCGGTAGTGTGTCAGGCGATGTTGGAGCGGTGCCTTCATACTTCTTAATATTTAGTACTGCTTTATAATTTGTTGAAATATATTGAAATATTTTGTACTACCTTGTAATTCTTCGCAGCGCCCTGTAGTATTTGGAAACATTTGGCACTATTTCGTAATGCATTTTACTATTTTGCCGAAATTTGTAATACAGTGAAATACCTAATGGTACCCTGTTTTATTTCTTGTAGCTTGTATCATTTTTGATTGCGGTCTAATATCAGAAAGTACCCTTTGGTCTTTTTCCTATTTATGACAATGGCATTTTTTTATATAATCATATCCTGCTTTAGTAAAGAATACTTGGTTATACCTTCTCTACTTGATTACTTATTTGGCATTTTAGGTCCATCCTACTAATATTAATCCTTTGAAATTACATTTTATAACAATATTTTATTTGTTGCCCAAGCAAATTTCTCGTTTCTACTTTGAGGATTAATGCTCCATCTATTTTGGGCCTACCTGCTCATACCATATTTAGTTATATCTAAGATAATTCTATTTTGTATAGATAATTTTTACCCTTGAAAGAAACTGTAGGTTTTTAATACCGAATGACCTTAATAATGATCTATTTTATTTCTGATTTACCGAAATCAAGATATAATACTACCTTTTTGAAATCTATTCATTACAAACGCCTTATTCCATATTACCTGTTCCAATGCGGCTCTGGCTAATAGAGGCAAAAAAGGATATGTCCTAGATTTATGTTATTTGCTTAAAGCCTTTCTGGTCTATTTAATAAAATTCGATTTACCTCCCTATATATTCAAAAAAATTGCTGATAGTTATTTTACCTTACCAAAATATTATTGAATTTTTTGATTTATAACTTGAAATATTTCTAATTGAGATAGTCTTAAAATATTTTTTTTACCTAATTCAATTTATTAGCTATTTAGAAATATCTCTATTTCTGAAATATCCAGGATTTATTTTACCTAGAAATTTAAATAAAACATATTAAAGCAATATAATTGTTTTTTTTCAAAAGTAAGAAAAATTTCATATAAAAACTTCCGCAAAACCGAAATATTTTTCCAAACATTTTTATTTCAAAAAAACGAAAACTAATTTCAAAAACCAAAAGCAAGTATTTTCAAAATATCTTCATTTGGAACTTTACGAAAATACACAATTTTTGAAAAACCCGGTATATTAAAAAACCTATTGGCCAAATCTTGGATTGGATATTGGATCAGCCCAGAAATTATTAAGATATTCGTTGATATTTTTCATGCTTTCCGAAATTCATTTTTCCAATTTTATGAGATTAGTTTCAATACTATTTAGTTAATATACATATTGTAAATTAAAAAGATATACCGAGTAGTTTTTCTATATTAAATTAAGTCTTTTTTATTTTAGTAAACAATATTCTTCCTTTTTGATAAAAATTGGATTTTATTTTAGTTAAAAAGAGAAAATTTAATTTTTTATTAATATAAGATTATATTTTAATATATTTCTTTTTTTTTTAGCCTTGAAAAAATCAATAACAATTTATTTTATTTATAAAAAAAATTAATTATAAATCTTATAATAAAAGATTTTTTAATTTATAAAAATTTAAAAAATTAGAAATTAAAGACATGAATGTAATAATAACTATTATTTTTATTTCAATTACCCTTTAAAATAAAATATATTTTTTAAAAAATATATCTATATTTTTTTATTTTTATTTTTAATTTCAAAATAAATATAATCTCTATATGTATATTTTTTAAAAACTATATTTTTAATATTAAATTATTTTTAAATATAAATTTTATTTTAATTATTAAATTAGAAAATAACAAATATAATTAAAAAAAATAAAGATACCAAATAAATTTAAATATATATTTAATTAAAAATATCTTTAACTAGAGAAAATCTAATTATGTAAAAAAAGGTTAATATTTTTTAATTATTAAATTTCTAAAATAGCATTGATATCTAATTTAGGATTATTTGTTTTTTCCTTAATAATTAATTTATTGAGCAAAATAATAGTTTCTTCCAATAATCTCTTCCATAAAATAAAAATTAAAAGTATATTATTAATATGAAATTATCGAAAATATTGTAATATAACATATATAGACATATACATTTACACACACCTTTGCAAAAGCGATCACAAACACATACACATACACATATAAAGAAATATTTTTTACACACAAATAATTACATACACACACATACGCGTACAAATATACATGCACATACACGTACACATACACATACCCAGACACATATGCATATACATACATAAACACATATGTAAAGATATTTCCAAGTTAATATATGTATAGATTTTCAAACACATACCCTTATATATTTAGAGACAAATTCGTAAATACATATGCATACACATACACATTCACAAGGATAAATTTAAATACATACATATACAAAAACAAAAAATACAAATAAGTAAAAATAAATATTTATATATATATATTTACTTATCAAGATATATAAAGAAATAAATATATATATATATATATATAAAAATATACATTAAATAAAAATATATATATATATATTCAAATATATATTAAATAAATAAGTATATATATAAATCAATATATTAAAAAATTTTTATTTATAAAGGCATATATACACACAAACATAAACATACATAGAGACACAGACAAACACAAACACAGAAGCATTTACATATAGGCATTCTATCTGACATATCTTCTAGCACTCTATTTGACATAAATTTCTGGCATATCTTCTGGCAATCTATCTGATATATGCTTCTGGTGCTCTTTCTGGCATATACTTCTCGCATTCTATCTGGTATTTACTTCTGGCGGAGCACTGGCGGTGAAGGCCCGGCGGTGTTCAGTGAGATCGGACATTGGCCTTTGAGGCCCAAGCGGGGCTCACTGAGATCGGGAATTCATGGTTAAGGCCCAGCGGTGCCCACTAACATCGGATATTCGCGGTTGAGGTCCAGCGGTGCACACTGAGATCGGACGTCCGCGGTTGAGGCCCACCGGTGCCGACTGAGATCGGATATTCGTGGTTGTCTCGCGGTGCTCATTGCTCTTGGACATTCGCAGTTGAGGCCCAAGGGTACTCACTGAGATCGAAATTCACGGTTGAGGCCCAGCGGTACTCACTACCCTCGGGTGTTCGCGGTTAAGGCCCAGCGGTGCCCTCTGCGCCCGGAGATTAGCGCTTGAGGTCCAGCGGTGCAGACTGAAATCGGGCATTGGCCTTTAAGGCCCAAGCGGGGCTCACTGAGATCGGAGATTCGCGGTTAAGGCCCAGCGGTGCTCACTGAGATCGGAGATTCGCGGTTAAGGCCCAGCGGTGCTCAGTGACATCGGACATTCGCGGTTCAAGTCCAGCGGTGCACACTGAAATCGGACGTCCGCGGTTGAGGCCCACCGGCGCCGACTGAGATCGGACATTTGCGGTTGTCTCGCGGTGTTCACTGCGCTCGGACATTCGCAGTTGAGGCCCAAGGGTGCTCACTGAGATCGGAAATTCATGGTTGAGGCCCAGCGGTACTCACTGCCCTCGGGTGTTCGCGCTTAAGGTCCAGCGATGCCCCCTGCGCCCGGAGATTAGCGCTTGAGGTCCAGTGGTGCACACTGAAATCGGACATTCGCAGTTAAGACCCAGCGGTGCTCACTGAGATCGGAGATTTGCGGTTGAGGGCCAGCGGCACACACTGAAATCGGACATTCGCAGTTAAGACGCAGCGGTGCTCACTGAGATCGGAGACTCGCGGTTAAGGCCCAGCGGTGCTCAGTGACATCGGACATTCGCGGTTGAAGTCCAGCGGTGTACACTGAAATCGGACATTCGCGGTTAAGACCCAGCGGTGCTCACTGAGATCGGACATTCGTGGTTTTCTGGCGGTGTTCACTGCGCTCGGACATTCGCAGTTGAGGCCCAAGGGTGCTCACTGAGATCAGAAATGCATGGTTGAGGCCCTGCGGTACCCACTACCCTCGGACATTCGCAGTTAAGACCCAGCGGTGCTCACTGAGATCGGAGATTTGCGGTTGAGGGCCAGCGGCACACACTGAAATCGGACATTCGCAGTTAAGACCCAGCGGTGCTCACTGAGATCGGAGATTTGCGGTTGAGGTCCAGCGGTGCTCACAGAGATCGGGCATTGGCGATTGAAACTAAACGGTGCTTACTGCACTCAAATATTTATAATTAAAAAGATAATAAGATATATCAAAAAATATTTAAATATATTAAATTTAATTTTTTTTTTTCAAAAATAAAAAAATTAAAAATAACAATTTTAAAATAAAATTTTAAAAAATATAAATAAAAAATATCTTTAA
>VSDK01001681.1:244809-315294 GCA_009767595.1 Symbiodinium kawagutii | reverse complement strand
AAAAGATTAAAATATTTTTAATTAATAAAAATATTTTATATTTTAATAAATAATTAAGATATAAATTTAAATTAACTTAATTTAAAATATATAATAATAATTAAAAATATTTTATTTTTAAAATATTTTTTATTTTAATATTTTTTTCCTAATTTTTTAAATATATTTATATTAAATAAATATTAGAAAATATTAATTAACTTAATTTAAAATATATAATAATAATTAAAAATATTTTATTTTTAAAATATTTTTTATTTTAATATTTTTTTCCTAATTTTTTAAATATATTTATATTAAATAAATATTAGAAAATATATCAGAATTATTTTATATAA
Source organism: Symbiodinium kawagutii (assembly GCA_009767595.1). Taxonomy (NCBI): domain Eukaryota; class Dinophyceae; order Suessiales; family Symbiodiniaceae; genus Symbiodinium; species Symbiodinium kawagutii. The sequence goes on along the minus strand of VSDK01001681.1, from coordinate 314,956 downwards.
AACAATATTTTTTTTAGAATATATATTTTTAAAATATATCCTGGCTTAAATTATATAATTATTATTCGTATTTCTAAGATAGTTTAGGTAAATAGTTGGATGTTCGTGGTCTCTGGTATTGCGCCTCTAGAGGTGGTGAGCCCAAGTGAAGTTGAGAGGAAGGTAGCAGAAAATTTTTGAATATAGCAGTTTCATTGATGATCTTGGTAGCGCTGTCCATTAGATGAGCTGATTGGTCAACAGGGATTCTTGTGATTACTGGCCATTTGAATCATCAGCAATGATCAGAATAATGACGCTGAAAACAATGAATACACAATGCCACTGTGACTTTAGAATCCACGGTGGTTTCAAAAAATTTTGGCCAACGGCAGCACATCGTGGCAACACCAACCCGCTCACGATAAAGATACAAATGCAATTACACTGGGTACCACCAACTCGTTCACGAGGATGTGGGTTGCCTTGAAGCCCAAGCCAAGGGCCAGGTACCCCAGTAGAACTCGCCGGCCACCATTGCAAGGCCGCAAATTTTGGGAATTCCGCGGTTGGAACCCCAGAAAACGCGAAAGAATGATGAGCACTCAAAGGAAATTTTGAATTTTTTGTTGAACTTCACATGGGTCCAAGCAAAGACAACAGCACTGCGCTTTGAGAGTTAACTTTGCTACTGACATGTCTGAGCATCAACATTTTTTGCACAGCTTTGCACCCAGCAGGTAATCCAAAGTCCAACTGAACGTTCAGAGTTGAAAGTGCGCTAGAGTTTTGCTCAAGTTCTTGTCAAGGGAATACAAAGGTGCCAGGAATTGAAGCGATGGGAACCACAGTACCAGGGGTCGGGTTCAACGGCGGGAAGGATTGGGAGAAGTTCCCGTGTGCCTTCAAGCTGCCAGTCAAAACGAGCAAAGACAAACAAACAACATCGCCAGCGACCAAAGCAACCATCAGTACTATACTATCACAGCAACTGTTGTCGCTATCACATTAATATTCCAAGTCACTAAGTGGTACTATTATAGTAACTACTATAGTTACTACTATAGTTACTACTAGAGTACTTCTACTCTACTACTCCTTCTCTAGTACTACTACATTACCACTTCTATTATTACTTCTACTACAAATAGTACCCGGTTGAGCCGGGTGGAATTCCCTAATCACAAATCCGTTTCCATGGCCAGTGTTTTTCAGTGCAGTTTTCGTTTCAAACAAGTTTCCTTTGCTTTCGTCTCTTCCTCTCCTCATCTCTCCTCTTTCTCTTGTCTCCCTTATGTTTATTTTGTTGGAAACATCCTTTTGAAAATGTCTAAAGACACTTTACCTCAAAATAAACAATTACATGTAAGAATGCTGTGTTTGCATGTCAAATTGTATATTATACTTACATGCAAATATCTCTGCGCAAAACAAGAACTGTGTAGATTCTGTGTATATGATTACGAATGTCAAATAGATATCGTAGATGCATATACAGGACGAAGCTGACTTCACTTGAAATGCTAACCGTTTTTTCTTCTTTGTGGGGTCTGCGGTGGTGTTTATACATCCGAAAGTGCTTCAGGCTCCAAGCAATCGTCGCAACGGCTTGCAATCGCTGTGTATTTTGCGCACCGCTTTCGCCAAACACACACACACACACACACATACACATACACATACACATACACACACACACACGAACTTCTCTTGACTTCTGTTCGTCTCTGACATCTCTTCTTCGGGACTACCTGCTCAGGGACTACCCGCCGCAACTTTTCATAGGTCGGTTGTCTGACTTCCAAGATTCCTTCCATAACTTCGAAACTTAAATGCAAATTGACATATTAGCGATGAAGAATCAAGCATCAACTGAAGTATCAACTGCAAGATGTCGGGCTGAAACCCTCGTATTTCAAAGCGCTTCACCTTTTCTTTCTCTCCGGAAGCGCTCCGTTGATTGCCGCATGGCCACATGCTGTTTCGAAGTTCTTTCACTTTGGTGGTGCTTCGACCTTGTTCAATCCAACTCCAAACCTCAGACAACCAAAAAAGCAAAAGCAACAGCAAAGTCAAGGAATGAAAATCAAATCGAAGATCAATATGAATTGAACATCTTGGAAGTCCTTAAGATGAAACACTGTCCTACTTCGCTATGCCTTGGAGATTAGGCCCAGGCTTCAGCAAATTGGTCGTCTCCGGCGGCTCCGAAATCCTGAGAGAATGAGGACATCTGAGTCTTGGAAAAGAAATGGAAATTGAAACAATCATCTACAGAAATATTACATGATTTTACATAATCATCTAAAATTCATCTAAAATTGTTGATTCTCATCTACAATCATCTGCAATCATCTAAAGTCCACTCCCCCAAGTAGAGAAATGTGAAAGGATCAAAATGATGAAAATGAGGTAAAACGAGTAAGATAATAAGTGAGATAATAGGTGAGAAAGAGAGGGAGAGCCCTGCCGTCACAAGAATGGTCTGGCCAACGCGTTCTGCGGATTTCTGCGTGTCTATGTGACGTCTATGGGTTCTCGTGCTCTTTCGATCTCAGCTTCTGACCACGTTCCTGGATTGATGAGCTTCTCCGGTCTCATCGAGTCCACCGCAACGAGGCCATTTAAGGTCTCAGAAGCGAAAAATCAACACATGGAAATCTCATACCATAAATTTAATGTATATCATATTATATTGTATTATATTATATTATATTATATTATGTTATATTATATCATGTAAATATATATATATATATACATATTTGAAGATTCAAAGAAATACACATTGTGTTCAAAAGGTATTGACGCATCTTTGTTTTAAATTGTTTTAAGACATTAAAGCATACAATACTCAGAGTGCCAATTCAAAATCTTCCCACCTTCCCAGATTCATTGTCGCCACAGCTTTCCAGCAATGCCTGGAAGATGTTCAAATGTTCAGTGGCCCTCGAATGCAAGAGTACGGGAGCAAGCTCAAAGGGAAACAAATGAAACTCTCCTTAGGATTAACTTTAGTTTACTCCTTATATCTCCTTATCCTTAAATCCTTAAACACATAAAATCCTTAAACACATTTAAAAAATCTGACAATGAAAATCTAAGAGTAAAACATGTCAGATCTTGGAGGCGGCGCCCTGCCTTCTGGGTGCAAAGGCCCAGCGAGCCTATGCTAGGCTCTGGTTTCGGGCGATTTGCCTCGGATCCAAAGAGATGAAAATCAAATGAAAAAAGTGAATCAAATGAAAATCAAATGAAAATCAAATGAAAATCAAATGAAAATGAGAGAAAAACATGAGAAAGTGACGAAAGTGATAAAAGTATCAGATTTCTATCACTAAGACTTCTTTGACAGAGACTGCCTTCGAAAGCTGAGTCGGGCTCAGAGACACCAAAAGAGTCAAACTTGAAGAAAAGAACTCTTGCCGTTTTCAATCTGCGATGATTTTCTTCAAAATGTATGGGTTACATTATGTTACCACTCTAATTACTATGGACTCGCTCGTTCCATTCTGTTGACGTAGTGGGGAAGGAAGAGTTGAAATGCAGGATGATGACCAAAGGCGTTTATCAATGATGCACATTGTGAAACAAACAAACAAACAAACATATGCATGACAGTGCATGACCTGCATCTGTGAAAGTCTGTGCCAACATCCTGCAGTTTCACACTCGGCGAACTAGGGCCTTTCTCTAAGTATCCCGGCCCGGCCACAGCGCAGCATCGCCTAAACTAATCCATTTGGAATCTCAATGTGAATCTCACAAAAGGCAAAAATCTACATTTTTCCAATTTTCCAAGTTCTAAAAAGAAATGTAGAAAGTGCAAAAGAAGCGCAAAGAGAGTGCAATTTCAGCCATAGAAGTATCACGAGCGCGGCCGTTTTGAGAAAACAGAGAACAAATGAGGACAAATTAGAAAAAATGAGAACAAAAATGTATATGACTTTTTACTATTCGCTTTTTATTTCTATGTCTCTTTTCTAGGCAAACCGAAAGCATTGAACGCCGAGAGTCGTCAACGTGCTCACGACTCAGGAGCCATCTGTGCTTGAACCAAGATGCAACTTGACGACCTAAGATGAAACAAACATCAACCATATCAGATAATACTTCAGTATCATTCATGCAATATATATATACATATTTATGTTCTTTTTGCATGCTTTTGAATGTTATACACACATATACGTATACATAAATATATGTATATATATATATATATATATTTAATAAATACATATATATATATATATCTGTATATTCCACTTCAATCAAATCATGACCTTAAGGCCTCAGAACGCCTCCTGCGGCTACGACTATGGTTTTGCGATGTTTAGATACTTTTAGTGAATCAGAGCGGTCATCCGAACCCTGCAAGGTCTCACATTGACTTCAGGATTCGAGCAGTCGCATAGGATCAGTCGTCAGATCGTCTTTCATGTCAGACGTGGGTAATGACATGTTTCACATTTTCCCAACGGTCTCTGATTTCACTGTATACTTCAGATCGAGCCATCCCTTTTTTTCTCCGGGGTCAAATTCTTGGCCAGCAACTGGGTATCGAAGGCAAAGAGTTTATGCTTGAAGACTTAATACAGGGGCGAACAATCCTACTAAGCAAATTCAAACAATACATAACACATAACATATATATATATATATACATCTTACACAAAATATATATGCAAATACATATACATACATATACATATAGTTGTTCCTTAAGCAAGAACCACATGCAATTGCTGCAGTTTTATTTTGTGTGATCCCCCCTAGCATGCATTCTGACATATTGGTTAAGAATAGTTATTAATGTTGGATCCTCGAATATTTGCCTTGGATGGCCTTTGTGTGGATAGACACTGGTATTGTACTGACATTTGTTCTTACACGATGACGGACACGTTCTTTGCGAAAACAACTGGCACATGCTCTACCACTTGTCACCACGAAGATCGATTGATGCATGGATATTCTGACAGGTAGACTGACGCATTTTCTGACATTAAGATCAAGATGGACATTCACATATACTATCATGATATATTCACCCAGGATGAGAAACGTCTTGGCATTTATGGTTCTGGCGCATCAGCTGGTGCATTTTAACATCCAAACTGGCATTCATTTTGACAAGAATAAAGCAGTTTGAAGACATTTGTGGACGACTGTTCTGATGACAGTGACCTTGACACTTGCTCTGACATTCTGAGAAAATCTCTAGACGAGAAAAATATTCTGACTGAGACTGCGTTCTGCGCATGATCTCTTTGGGAGCTGTGCTCGGGTTTATCCAAAGACAGTGACCTCCCAGAAGGGGAAAGCATAATTTAACACATAATTTAGGAACATAGCATACATGTTACATCATATTACATATGAACATCGCATAGCCCCTGAAGAATCTCAAAACCCTTTCACCTTCGATCTGAACAATGAGAGCCACTGCGAAGTGGGTCATTGCCTAAGGCAATCACAAAGCAAACTAAATGCGAAATTCACAACGCAGAAGGGAAAATGGTGGCTGACATGCCGTGGCACATGCTACCGATCCGTTGGGCGAAGCCATTCAATCTGACAATCAGTGAACAGCTTTGCTAAAACGAAAGAGTGCATATCAACAAAACACTAATTACTAGATACAAATGGACAAAGCAAAAAAACAAACCGGAACCGTGAAAAAACACACAGATTCGCTTTGCGCCAACAGATCTTGCCTGACCATACATCAGTGAAAAGACTAAATCCAACAACGACCCTCCAAATCTTGCGGTGGAAACAAAACGAACACAAATAGGATTGGATCGTTGTGTCTTTCCACCAATGCTCAAAAATCCGAAGGCACCCATCACATGCCTGCCGGGGATGGGACAAAAGATTGGAGCAATCCAGGCTTGCGAACCACTTAACTCCAGAGTTCGAGCTCTCCAACAATTGGACATCTTATGACATCTCGTCCTCAAGTCCGACTGAAATATGAAATATATGGAAATACTCATCGAATAAAATTCAACCGTGTGAAATATGATCTCTTTTGCATTCTGTCTATCAGTGGGTCAGGCAGAATTTGTGGTGCGCAAGACGGGTACCTGCTGCAGCCTCCGCTTCCAGCATGCACTGCCTCGCGTGTCAATGGGTCGAACTTTCGGTCCTAAAATGTAGCAATGCAAGAGATGTAAAGCACGTAGCATCAGGTAGCATTGCTATGAATTGTTATGCATTGCTATGCATTGCTCTCCCACCTTTGTTTGACTAACTATTCACGAGACATGCGCAAACATTCAGCACATCTGCTGACCTCATCCGATTACAAACCTTTGTACCAGCAGCAATAAATTGATCAGATCCAATCATTGAACCTGTAGCATGGCCTATCAGGTTGCTACGGGTTGCTATACTAGTTGAATAAAGTCAAATATCGTCAGCCAAGAAAAGCAGGGTATGCAGTGATATACGTGCTTATGCGAAGCTAATGACCAGGAGGGTAAGGAGAGGTTTAAAGTCTCAAGGAGAAACAATGAGTTTCTCCATCCACTGAGTTTCTTTTTACCGTTTTGACTGTTTCTTTTCTCCATGCTGATGTGTGTACAAGTGCTGCAAACAGCTTATGACTTTGACGAGTGGCACAATTGCATGCCGGCCGTGGTAGGCTGCCATGCTAACCTCAGCCAGGGCACAGAAAACCCATAGAGGTTGGCATCCTCTTTGACTTCCTCTCCTTCCATCCTCTCTACTGATTGCACTGTGGGCTGCTGCTTGAAATGGTATACACATGAATACAGTCAGGATCTTTTGCCTCCTTTCTGGGCGTTTGCTCAGTGTCTACCTTCTCTTCCAAGATCAGTTAGCCAGTAATCCTCCCATTCATCTCGGACGGGAAAAATGTTGGAAAACTGCGAAATCGGCACATGTTCGGCGGACACGTGCAGCCAAAGAAAATCACTTCGCCCCCATCACTTCGCACGCACGCCAAACACCATCCATTCAACCTGTTGAATCAAACACCGTTGGAGAATGGCATGAAGCTTGAGGCAGCTGCGGGCATTGCACCAAAAACGTCCCTCTTCTGGAGGTCTGCGTTGAAGTTGCACAAAACTTGTACCACATCCTTGGAGAGAGGAATAGGGAGGAGAATTGGGAGAGAATTGGGTAAAAAAATAAAATTAGCCATAGGATTTCTAGGAATTCATTTGGAGTGCTGACGATTCAAATGATGTAAAGCCACAGCACAGGGTTGTTTCGCCAGCAAGCGAAATGCAGAGGTGTAAAACCACAGTCACAGCCATTCCTCAGTGGCACAGCGCCGTGCAAGAATTTCTGCCACCTCCAAATACCCGCAGCCTAAAACTGCCAAGCGCTCCCTTGTTTTTGTGCTCTTGTTTGTTGTAACTAGGTTCACGGCTCATAGCGCGCCGTGTAGGAACGTGACTTGACGGCTACATTTCTTTGTCATTCTGAACACGTAATTCCACTGTGTTTCAACATGTCTGGCATGACGTTGCCCAAAAAGTTCCGTTTTTCCGTGCTCTGAAAATCCGAGTCAACTAGTGCTCAGCTCACCATTTTTCATCAAGTGAGTCAAGAGCTTCATACTTAAAAACTCTGGCAAATTTTGCCTCCAAGCCCAAGCACATACTTGATCTGCAAACAAAGGATTGAGAGCCTTCGTGTGTGGATCTTTCAACAACTTTGTCTGTGGCAGGTACGACTTCAGCGATTTCCAAGTTCTGTCCACACACTGGGTCCCCGCCAACCAAGACAAATGTCGACCATTGCGATCGAGAGTACGGGTAAACAGACGTTATTAGGATTGGGACATGCACGCAGTCGTGACGGATGAAGTAGGAACCGAACGTTATTAGGATTGGGACACGCATGCAGTCGTGACGGATGAAGTAGGAACCGAACGTGATTAGCATTGGGACATGCATGCAGTCGTGACGGATGAAGTCGGAACCGAACGTTATTAGGATTGGCACATGCATGCAGTCGTGCCGGACGAAGTAGGAATCAAACGTTATTAGGATTGGGCCATGCACGCAGTCGTGTCGGATGAAGTAGGAATCAAACGTTATTAGGATTGGGACACGCATGCAGTCCTGACGGATGAAGTAGGAACCGAACGTTATAAGGATTGCGACATGCATGCAGTCGTGCCGGATGAAGTAGGAACCGAACGTTATTAGGATTGGGACATGCATGCAGTCGTGACGGACGAAGTAGGAACCGAACGTTATTAGCATTGGGCCATGCATGCAGTCGTGTCGGATGAAGTAGGAATCAAACGTGATTAGGATTGGGACACGCATGCAGTCCTGACGGATGAAGTAGGAACCGAACGGGATTGCGACATGCATGCAGTCGTGCCGGATGAAGTAGGAACCGAACGTTATTAGCATTGGGACATGCATGCAGTCGTGACGGATGAAGTAGGAACCGAACGTTATTAGGATTGGGACACGCATGCAGTCGTGACGGATGAAGTAGGAACCGAACGTTATTGGGATTGGAACGTTTTTTGGATTGGGACAGAAGTAGGAAAAATGCAAAAAATGAGGAAAACACCACGGCGTTTTATGAGCCGTGCTCCAACTACAAAGATATCTTCCAAGCATTCTTTCGCATTCAGTGGCTTGACTGGTCAAAACTTCAACACACTTTGCATAAGTGCTTTGATAAAATGGTGCAGTGTCCTGCAAAGGCTAAGAAACTCAAAAAGCCACCTCGATCGACATGGCTTCTTCTGTCCGTCCATGCAAAATAAGACTATCTATTATTAATTATGTCCAAGAGAATTGTATTAGTTTCTTCAAACTCTCTCATTTCCGCCGGTTGAGGGACCAAAGAAATACAAGGCTCAGATTGACTCGTTGCTGACACAGAAAGCTCACCACATCCTGCGGCACAGAGTGAAAAGAGCTGATCAAATGTCACTTTCAGTTCCAAATATTGACTCAACACAAGACACTCTGAACACACCAACCTCTCAGCAAAAATACACAAAACACGTAAAACACATTGAAACCGAGTGATTTTCTGACCACATCTTTTATAATCTCATGAACTCTTCAAGCTCTGCAGGACAAGGTGCCTCTTGGTCATGGAAGGCTGCGACGTGCAAAGGCGTCATCCCATCACCTGCACAGTCCACCAACTGAAGTCCCTGCACCGTCCCTGCTCTGTCCACAATTTCGCGTCTGTTGAAACGTTGGAAACCGCAGCTCAGCTCTGCCACCTGCCACAGCCTCCAGGTCAGCCTCTGAAGCCCAAAGTTGTCGTGCGACAGCCTGAAAAAAAGATCAATCACAAAGAGGTCAAAGTAACGCTTAAAGTGTCACAAATGTCACTTCGAGTCGCTTTAGTAGTCACTTTACTCCATTTCTCTCTCTGGCTCTCTGTCAACTCTGTTGCAAGTCTGCCGATGAAGATTTGAACATTTCCTCGTCAATGTGTGTACGTGTTTGACTCGATCTTCGTGCCTTCGGCACATGTTTTGGCAGGCACAAGCATTCAATAGCATTATGCTCTTTTTCTTATGCTTTCTTTTTCATGTGCTTTCTTTGTTTTCAAGCTGGATCTCTGGCAGGAGGATTAGTCGCTTCGCCGCTGCCAGGATTGCCAATGATTGGGCTCGGCAGGATCCGATTCTCAACGCTGCCAAGCTAAAAGCTGCTGACGCACAGTCCCGTGAAAACCATGGAATATGGCTTTCATGTCTGATTTCTCAAACACAGAAACATGATGAAACACGATCTATCTATATCTATTGCGTATCCTAGTCCTGAAAATCAGCAGGTGGAGATGGCACCCTCATCCGTTGCTTGCATTTGCTTGCACTCGGATGTTGAAGAAGTCGACTCAGAAGCCCGGGTAGCCAAACTTCACAGCCCATTCTTCCACCTCGCCAAGGGTTCACAAATGCACCAAAATGCTATGGGAATGCCCCAATAGTGGCGTCTCCGTTGAACACATAGCAACACTTAGGCACATCTTTCCCCAATCAATTTCACTTTCTGCACCTCCCAAAATGATGACTTGGTTGCGATAGCAGATCAAATCTGCTTCAGAGGTTGGTCTAACAATTTGCAAACGTAATACCGAACATGGAAATACACATAGTATGATCAAAAAAATGCTAAAGACCTTCGTACATGATACTATATAGTGTTCATTTCCATCACAAATTCTACTCTTCTTTTTATGCATCAGTCACGTTTGCAAACGCAATTCCACAGTGAACCTGCGGTCGTTGCGATTTCGCTCACATGGCGGCACATCGCCGGCCTCTTTCTTCAAGGTCTGAACCTCTGCATATCCTGGAATGGCTGCCTGGCGCCACCGTGCACTTGCCAATCAAATGAAGACTTGACTCTATGAAGTATCAAGAAGATGCCCAAAACAGAGAATACAGGAGAAATACTTATTAAATACCTGCTATTCTAAACGCTAAGTGCGCAATGTGAATCTATTGAGCGCATATCGATCACCAAAGCTCCGCTAAAGAGACCAGTGCCCTTTCGCAGCGCTGCTCCTTGAGTCCAGAACAAGGTCGTAACATCTGCTGAGAAATTGTCTTGGTCAAACCAACCTATCACCTTCAAACACCCCAATCCCATCCAACCCCCACAAAAATCCACAGGAGGAGCCCCACAAAAAGTTCAACTTCACAAAGAGTTCCTTCTTTTTGTCCTCCCTCTTTTTAAGTCCTTCATATCAAGTCCTTCTGCCTCAAAGTCCTTCAACTTTTTGCCCTTCTCAGACTGGATCTTCAGAGCAATCTGACAGCAACGATCCAAGAATTCACCGATCTTCTTGAAGTCCTCAGGAGAAAGACTTGAGGAACTGATCTCATTGTGGATGACATCTTCCAACTAAATTCAATCCTTTTCATTCTCTCAGAGCTTAATCAAAGTAACATAAACAGATCATGGAAATAAAATGAAATAAATGCAGATGGAAAAATAATGAAAACCTGAATGATTTTACTTGAATGAATTTGAACGAGAACCGCTTGACGGCCGCTGTGCTCCTCCTGAGTGCATCCTCGGGTGGTCATGGCTGGTGCGCCAACTCGGACGCCACCAGGGCTCAGGGCCGATGCATCCCCTGGGCCCAGGAGACCGATCTCAGAAATTCTCATTTCGAATCAGAACTTGAAAACAAAAATCACATCAATTAACAAATTAATTCGACTTCATTAACTTGAAGATAATCTTCATTTAACAAATTGAAACTTCTAAGATTCATCAAAGAACTTAAATTTCTCAAAGAGTTCGAAGACAAACAAAGAAATGCATGTTTCTACATCTTTCTCAACTGCTTTTCATTAAGCATAATGTAGTTCCGCAGTCCGCAAGACATTGCAATCCATGAATTTTCTCCTGGAATTTCCTATCCTCATCCTATCTTTTTCCAATTCATGTCATCCAATTCATGTGTCATTTCATTCGTGTCATGTGTCATGTCTTCTCCGATTTCTGGATCTTGGAGCGTCACCGTGCACAGCGTTGCGGTTCAAGGTGATGGACGCGGCTTCGCCTTGGAGAGCAGTGTTTCAAAAACTTCGATTTCTTCGATGAATCGATTTCTATTATATATTCATATATAGATAGATAAATAAATAAATAAATAAATATATATACATATATATATATATTTATAATAAGTTTAATAAGCAGGTGTTTAGGTGTCTTGAGAGAAAGGTTCTGAACTTGAGAGATGTTCCCAAGGATTGACAGCAAAGTCACAGATCTTCTCCACCTTTGAGCCTCACGGTGGACGAAAGCACACTCCGAAATCACGTCTGTATCATAACTTCTTCATTTTTTCATTGATCAGTTCTCGTAACCAAACACCGATGCTGTATGATGTAACATCGTACATGTATAAACAATACTTGAAAAAGCTCATATATTGGAGTAAAACAACTTCACAAGACACCGAAGCAACAGCCCCAGAAAGTAAGAAACAATCATTCTGCTTCATCGCTCGATATTTGAGAGCAAGTTCATGCAGGCTCTTGTTTCAAGGAACTACCATAGAAGTTGAATAGAAAAGAGATCACATGTGTTCTGGTGCTGAATCATCCATAAAGAAGTCTCTTATCCAATAAGATCCAATAAGAACAGGTCAGCGGTAAAACAAAAATCAAATAAATCAAGATTAAAATCGATTCAAATAGACTAAGATACAATATCCATGAAATAGATTAAGAATAAAATCGATTGACATAAGATTCAAATCTATTCAAATAGACTAAAATTAAAATAGATATAAATAGATCAAGATTTGATCAAGAGAATCTTCAAAGATCGACTTTTCCATTTGCGGTACAAATCTCTTGTGCCTGTGAGACCGTGGGGGCGCAAGTCCCAGAGCAGCAGGTGGTTGTCTGTGCCTCGGGCAAGAAAACATGAAGAGAGAGAAGACAAGAGACATGATATGTAAATTATGTAAATAAGATATGTAAAGAAGATATGTAAGTATGATATGTAAATATCAAGTATAACAGTATAACATACAATCTAGAATAACACAGAGGAAAAGTTAAAGAAAGAGGAAACAAAGGATGCCAAAAAAAGGGATGCTATAGGATGCTATAGGATGCTATAGGATTCTCTTTAAGTATACTTGTTTTAAAGCGTTTAAGGTGTCTTGAAGAGCATCTGTCTAAGAAAAAGAGACAGAAAGGTAGACAATTTAAAGGAGACGTAGAAGAGCAAGAAACATAAAGAACATAAAGAGCACCAAATATGTGAAGAAAACATGGAGAAGAAAACACCGCTGCGTTAAAGAACACAAAAGAACATGAATCCACCTGAATGCACTTCCAAAACACAGCTACTCAGCTACCTTCAACAACATAGCTTCCGATGCTTTACCTCCCACGACTGTTCCTATTTCATCCGATTTCAATTTTCTATTAAGCTTACTAAGTTTTTATTAGGCTTATTTAGGGCTTACTTGATTTTACTTAGCATATCTTAGCTTCTGCTTTCTTTGCAGTTTCGAGGCGAATTTTCACCAGCCTGAGGGCTCAACCGTCGGAAGCCAACTTGTGACCTTTGCCCATCAAAGTGTCGGCCAGCGCCTTGGCATTGGCTTTGACCTCAGAAAACAGAATCTGAATCAAGTTGAAAGATGCTGCAAGCTCATCAGTTTGAACACCAGTTGATATATAGTAAAGTTGTCAGATAGTCGCTTTGTTCTTGCTGCTATTATTATCCTTTTGTCTTCGGTGTCTCTTGAAAAGGACACATTTCAATCAAGTGCACAAGAGCGCTCATCTGCGGTGCTGGAAGCCCCGACCTGCTTGGCATACTCCTGGTGGCATTTCGAGCGGATCAGAATGTCATGACAATGCTCACAAGTTCCGGTCTAGACACTCTATTTCATAAATATTTACATATATTTAGATCTTCAATGGTAATATATTTAGATTCTTATATTCTATAAATACTTACATCTAATATTATTTATATTACATCTTCATATATCTAATTCGTATATTTCTGATTCTGATTCGAACGAGTCTCGCCCTGACGTTGGGTCCTTGAACATTGGGCTGTCCACCTCAAGGAGCTGCACGGCCAAGGCACCGATCTGGTGGTTGTGAGGTCCGCCCTGTCCACCGCGATGGAAAAAGCGAAGTTGAAGAAGTGAAGATATAAAAATAACATATACATAATATATTATAATATGTCTATAATATAAATATTCAAATATATTTGTTCAATATTTGTTTAATAAATTTAAATAAATATTCAAAACTGTATAAGTAGATCATGAGTATATGTAAGGATTGTGTCAACTCCGTAGTACTACCGTGTGCACACGCATGAGCTACATTGAGCTACAAAGGATGACTACACATACGTATTGTGTTTCAGACTCGCGACATGTTGCACTACGACCAGGTAAGCTTCTGCCATGTGCCAATCTCGTTTCATCCAATTGAAGCTATGCACCTGCAAAGCAGGGAAAACGGCCATGTCGATACGCTCCTTGATGTCTGGAATCTTCTCCTGCACTTTCCAAGGACAAGGAAAACAGGGAAATGAAAAGAACGAGAAAAAACATATATAGGAAAACAAAAGTACGAAAGAATACAGAATAAGAATCTGGAAGAATATGGAACAATCTAAAAAGTAATTGATATCAAATAAGAAGGAATGGATTCCTTGCGGTCTTTGTGGATCCTGGAAAAGAATCGAAAATATGAGACCCAATAGCAACCAAACTTGTAGATCCATCAACGCAAAGGCAGTCTAAGGAGATGAAATGCACTTTAAATCAGGAGTTTCAAGATCAGATTCCAACAAAAGCTCCCACAGCACTTCGTCAATGATACGATCTTCGTCAAAGTCTGAGTGTTTTCGCAAGACTTCTTCCCCATCTCTTCCCATCTCTTCCCATCTGTCCGTGTATTTGAAGAAGATCATTCCAGCGCGTGGGCCTCGCAAGGACTTGTGCGTCGTGGTCGTCACCACGTCGCAATGCTCGAAGGGACTTGGATGTTCTCCGGTGGCCACGAGGCCGCTGATGTGCGCAATGTCTGCCATGAGAATGGCACCCACCTCGAGCATCTTCGAGCAAAGCTGCAATTTTTAACCTTACCTTCAAGTACCTTACCTTTAAGTACATTTTAAATGCCTTTAATCAATTTTACTCTTTTCTGTCATTTCAACTTCTCCTAGCTCTTGGATTTGAAAATGGCGCTCTTGGCTCGTCTGATGTGTGTGGCACTTTGTCACTGGGAATGGCCTTTCTTGACCCGTGGAGTGCATTCAAAGTCGAAAGCAGACTCTCTCTGTGCATCTTCCTGTTCCCCTCTGACAAACGAATACACTTTGTCTTTGGACATTCCATATTTCAAGTAAATAGTTTAATCTCTCTTTGATCTTCGGGATTCCATTTTGCAGAGACCACCTCGTCTGCGATGCGTCGGAACTGGGCAAAGTCAATGATGCGCGGATAGGCGGAAGCACCGCACAAGATCATCGCAGGACGGAACACCAAAGCTGTCTTTCCTGGAAAACAAATTGGAATAAAGAAAAATGAAGAATATGAAACATGAAAGAAAAATGATGTGTAAGATTATACTAAATAAACAAACAAATAAATAAATCATATATATATATATATAAATATCTTATATCTGTATATATAATGCATGAGATTCTATGAATATGTAAATGCTTAGGTGGAGACCAAGGATAGCGAAGCGCTACTCCGAGCATGCTGCGAGTTTCGGAGCTCGTCGAAGTCAATCAATCCCGTCTCCGGGTGCACTCGATACGGCAGAGACTCGAAGTAAATGCTGGTAGCGCTGATCTTCCTCACTGCACAAATTACAAGCTCAACAGCTGAACATATGCAAAACATCTCTACACAATCCCAATTCCGAATCAAAACGCGAAGCTTACACAACACACACTTCATGTCAATCCAAAACGTTTGGCCTGACGTTTTTTTCAATGTTTTTCACTCAGTTGTTGTTGCCTTTTTCTTTCGACTGGCCATTGGCATATCAATCATTCTCAAGGTAGGTGCGTTAGGTCCCGGAGCCAAGGCACTTCTTGGCAGTGTAGTAGCCATGGGTCAAGTGTCCACCGGATGGCAAGTCCAAGCCCATGACACGACTGTGTGGTGGCAAAAGCGCTGTGTAAACCTCGTCAGCCACGTAAAGCAAGCTTTGCCCAACGTGGCACACTGAATCAGACTCAACACAATGACTCTTCTTCGTTGCAATTTTTGTTATTTTCTCCCACTTTATGTTATCTTTTTATATCTTTGTTACGCCCGGGCGAGGAAGTCACTGCAATCATGAAATAAATCATGAAACACCATGGGACGCTGCACTTTCAGGAAGTCAAGCTAGTCAGCGCACCAAAAGCCAAAACACCATGGAGTCGCATCCAGGATACCCATTTTAACACGCACACGAACATGATTTGGCGCCCGCAAATGTGTAAACACGATCTGGTCGCATCGCAATGCTTATCCAAAAGCCTTGCGAAGTTGATTCCCCAAGTCAAAAACACCATGGAGCCGCATGTGGAACATTGCCGCTTCGGGCTTCGCGCTACAAAGTGCCATCCCCACCCACTGTTTGATGTTGGCCACGCGCTTCAGCCAACTCAACCTGCCCTTGTTTGGAGAGATCATTCCGCTGTCCAAAAGGCGGGAGTGAGAGACGGAAAAAAAAGAAAGAAGGGAGGAGAACAAAAGAGAAGGGAGAAGATGAAAACAAAGTCAAAAAGAAGAAGAAGAAGAAGAAGAAAAAAAAAAGAAAAGAGTAAAAGAAAAAAAACAAAGTAAGAAGAGAAACAAAGAAGAAGAAAGTTGAAGCAATAACACCCACCCTGGGGCTCGAACCCACGACCACAAGGGTAAGGGCCTTGCGCTCTACCGGCTGAGCTAGGCGGGCTGCTGATTGAAAAGTAAAAAATATGATGCAGTGTTTAAACGCGGGATGGCCTGAAAAATTCAACACAACAAATCGGCAGATAAGGAAAAAGTAGATTTATGTACCAAAAGAAATAAATCAAAAAAGCAAGATAAATAAAAATAAAAAATTGTAGATAAACAAAAAACAATAAAGGAGCAGCAGCAAAACTAAAAAGTAATTAGACATCCCAAAAATTTTCCGCCCAGCTAGGACGCACATTTCCATAAAACGCATTGGCTTTCACAACTGGGACTATCTTCATCTTTGCTGTCTGTTTATGTCATTGGCGACACTTTTGGTTTGTCAAACTTGGCCAGGTTGCAGCGAAGTTGGCTGGGCTTCCGCTGTAAGGCTGGACGTTCACACCCCATTCCTCCACAGCGTACAAGGAAGTCATGGGATGTCATGAGATGGGAAATCCAGAACCTTCGATGACTTAAGTAATGGACATCCAAGCCCCGAAAACATAGGTCAAGGAACAAACAGATCTAACAGTCAAAAAAATAACTTCTGCAAAACGCAAAGCATCCCAAATCCAGAAAGTGATCCGACACAAATTATCCAACAAAAAGTGATCAAACAAAAAGTGATCCAACATATAATCACAAAGTTGCAAGTACATCTGCAAAAACAGCAGCTAAGCACATAGCCGCAGCCTGTGAACCAACATCCATGTGACACTAGGAACTAACACGTGCCACATGATGTGGTCAAAATGTCAAGGCCTCCCTACGACAACACTATCGACTGGGACCTTCTCGTCCAGGCTGAAAGCTTTCAATGCACGGGACTTGCACAAGTTCTCGACCTAACCCGGTGCCCTCCCGGTGCAAAGCTGCAATGTCTCGTGGACTTCAACCGTCGCAAAGCAATACAGCAGAACGATGCGCTCTGGTGAGGTGCGAAGAATGAAATGACTTCATGAAGCTACGGCAGCTAGGGGTTGAGGGCGCCCAAGAAACATCTTTGTTTGTGACCTATAGATCTGTTTCTTGCACATAACAAGTAATCGGTACTGAGCTGCACTTCAGCAATCCTTTGCTTCTCACTGGTGGCCAGTTTTGGGGTCTGACACTGAGAGTTGCAACACACCAACACATCACACATTGCATTACAGCAACTTGATGACTTTTGATATCATTTGATAATTTGATTATAGTTGATTACTTAAATGTGATTCTGATTTCGCTTCGTTTCACTTGCCGTTCAGACTGCGCTGCCTTGTCAATGACCTCGTTGCCGCCATAGTAGCGATTGCCGGGCTGACCTTCAGAATACCTTGGAACCACAAACGCAAGTAGATACATGAAATTTTGTCTTGAGATCTTACTTCTCCACAGCTTCTATACATGTTTCATGTCTTGAATGCTGTTCATTGCTGCAAGTGAGATGCTTGTTTGTCAATGAAGAACCCAAGCATTCCTCGGGACGGTCTTGCATCGCTCTTTATATCTATTTATATCTCATGTTCATCTCTTCGCATCTCTTTACATATCATGTTCACCTCTTTATAGCTCTTGTCATCTATATCTCAAATGTCTTTTCAGGATAGACTTGTCATATTTTTTCATACACTGTTCGTATATTATTCATCTCTTTAAAGAATATGCGTAAACAGCTGTCAAATGTTGCTTAGAAGTTGATTGTGTGTTTTCTTTTTGTATCTAAGAAAACCGATTATAGAGTTCTCTTAGAGCGATCTTTTTTCTTTCTCTTCCAGTTCTCTTTCTTTCTCTTTCGAGTTCTCTTTGTTCTCTCTTTTATTTCCGTTTTTCTTTTCGAGTTCTCTTTGGTCAAACCGCTGCACAGACTCCATCACCCCACGGCTCGTGAAGTTCTCGGATGCGATGAGCTCAATGCAGCGCATCTGGCGGTTCTTCTCCTCGATTGAAACAAAAGAATGCAAACAGAAATGCACAAATAGAAATTCACAAATAGATAAAACATGTAATTTAAGATAACATTAATATACATTACACATACATATGTATACTGGAGTATATACACAATCTTTATTTTGTAAACACAATTTGCCTCATGCAGTTCAATTTGTCAGGCAGTTGTTACCATAAGAACACGCAACTTGCAAGTGCTGACGCGCCAAAAGATGTGGATTCAGTGCAGGTTTGCAGTGCAGGTTCGTGCGAAAGGAAGAGTGTAAAGTACTCAGTGTAGTACCGAGAAAACCTTGACACACTAAGTGACTGGAGGTACTGAATGAGGAATTCACAATTTGCTACATCAGGTTTCACAATGCTTCACAATTGTTCACATCTCGCATCAGTGCTAGTATGGTACTGGAAAATCTAAATAGAACCTATTCAATCTTTACTTTAATCATTCAAACTTCAATTCTATTCGTATCATATCTATGCATACTCCTCATTTTCTCTTATTTCATAATTCAAAGTCTCACAATTTCTCTCCCATCTCCTGCTGCACCAGGTCGTGCATGGTCGGGTCCACTTCCAGCAATGGGCGATTCCCAGGCAGAGCAGGGCGGTTCACCACCTCCCAACTAGAGCTGCGGTTGAAACAAATTCAGGAAAACAAACTTTTCAAACCGACATGTTTCTACAATTTTCTACACATGTTCATATATTTCTATATATTTCTATCTTCCACTCTATAGATAATTTGCATCGTCTCCTTGGTTTCGTGTTGGTTGTACCTTTCCCTTTGCGCATGGTGCTTTCCGAGTTCACTTGGTGCGTGCCTTAGTGCCCGTAGTGATGCCCTGTGCAGAGACCATGAACTTGGCATCTGCTTCAACCTGCTGGAAGTCCGCTGCTTGCTGGTCCTCGGTAGAGAAAACAAAACAGAGAACCAAAAAAGAGAACATCATCAGAACCAATCAAGATTCACATTCCATGTTTGAATCCCAGAGAACCAAGAGAACATAACATCAGAGAACCAAAGACGCATCCAAAATGAATCCAAGATGAATCCAGTTGCCAGTTCCCTTTTGAAGCTAAGAATCAGTGATCTTACCCAAGCCCTTCAGGATGCCAACGACGACCTGAAAGGTTCTGCTATGGGTTGTGAACAAACAGATCTGTGTTGAAATTGTACCGCTGATATCTTTGTTCGCCATAGTTTTTTGCACAGAACAACTGAGAAGATAAACTGAAACAAAAAGCAGCAACCTCAGTGCACTGCCTTCTCCAAGTTCAAGGTGTAGAAGTGCAAGCCTGCAGCGCTTAACATTCAAAAACGCCCCCCAATCATGACAATGGAGATTCTCAGTTTTCAGCATGTTTCTAATCTACATTTCCATACATTTGCTTTCCTCTGAAAAGCTCAAGGACATCTGGGGAAGGTAACATGTTCCGAAACATCGACGGAACACACACGTCCTAAGTCGTTCTAAGATAACCTGGACGCCAACCTTGGGACAGTCACGCCTGGTGCACCACCCTCTAGAAGCTTCCGGCACATGTCGACGCCTTCCTTCAGAGATGCTCCATGGAAAACATCGATGAAAAGATAAAACACGGAATGGAATGCAGGGCATGGAATGCAGGGCATGGAATGCAGGGCGTGGAATGCATTCGGAAGGTGCAGGGCGAATCGGAATCTGTAGCGAATGCAACACATGTAGCGATTCGTCCTGGATGCCGAAGGCCTTGAATGCTTCGTCTGAGGTGTTGGCCTGTCTGATTCTTGACGACTCAAAGCCTCTAATCCGAAATGGCTTTGATGGGTGAAATGGTAAATGGGTGTAAGTGGTAAACTACAAAATGGCTTTGATAGATCTACAAGAAAGTCTAAAGTTTAAAGCAACCCTTGAGGAGTAAGCTGTGCTTGCCTCGATGGAATCATAACATCACACATGGAAAAACACCCACTCGCGGGGTAATGTGACTTGTTTTGTTAATTTATGGCAACGTGTGTCACGCCATGTCACCCCCATTTGGAGCATGGCCGCATATCGACTACATCTCAGATTTACATTGGAACTTTCCTCACCTTCTCTGCACGTTCCATCAAGCCCTCTGGCACTCGAGTCTTGCAGAGCTCAGTCATGCGCTTCAACCCACCTGACAGCTGTGAGGTCCCATTGGTGCCTCTGCTCGATGTGATTCTCTAAGAACTGCCCTTTGCAACAAAACGAAACGAAAGTGTCACCCTGAAGTTTCACATGCCGATCTTGTCTGCCGCTGTTGAAACTTTTGATGTGGATGCCTAGACCGTTCAAGCACATGATTCCGGGAACAATGGGCACATGGATCTCGTACTTCCGGCACTCCTCACATCAAGGCTTCACGAAAACACTTCAACAGATCTAAAAAGCTTCAAATTCTTAAGACAAGACACTTTCTTAAGAATATTAAATATAGAATAAGTCTAAAAGTTAAGACACAGTCTGTACTGTCTTAAGAAAGTCACTTTCATATGTGAAGACTTTGCAGCAAAAACTCCTGGACGAAGTCAAGGAAGACTTGAGCATCGAGGAACATCTGAGTGATGACAAACGCCGCACCAGCATCGACCTTTTCTTTCAGGTAGACCATCTCCTGGTGTGCAAACGGAGGAATAGCAGGAGTTATGAATTGAATGCGTAAAATACATATGACATCATATGACTATGATTGATAACATTGTTTTAATCATATGATTGTAATTGATTGTATATGAATATGATTGAATATGCTATCTTCTACTGAAGTGCCCAACTCGACTTCTTGACTTCCGACACCAGCGACCTGACAAAAGCCATGACTGTCCTTGTGGAAGTTGGCATCTCGGCAAACCTGGGGATGTCTTGCTCCAAGGAGTGGCCGATGTTTTTGTGAAGAACTTCTGTTGTGAAGCAGTGACTTCTCAAAGGGAGAAACTTTGAAAACTTAAGAAACTCAAGAAGAAACTCAAGAAGAAATTTAAAGAGAAACTTAAGAAGAAACTGAGGAAACTGTGGAACTTTGTTGGAGAGATTTCGCTGTAAGCGTCTTCCTTGGAGGTCCCTTTGGTCCCTTTGGTTCACCAAGAAGCTGTGACCACAGTCTTGCCATCAGCGTTGGGCGCCACGCGCGCACGACGCTTCTCGGAGGCAGTCAAAGTGTCAAGGCCACCGGGGATCTCTTCGATGTTGTCCGGATGTCCTGCACAAACAGCCGACAAAGAAGAACAAAGAAGAAAACTAAGAAGAAAAACAAAAGAAAAAGAAGAAGAAGAAGAAGAAGAAGAAGAAGAAGAACTAAAAGAACTAAGAAGAAACCCAAGGGAAGACGATGCTTTTTGCGGCTATGCTTTCAGCTCCAGCTTTTGATTGAAGACTTATCGTATCGAAAATAATGGCTTGTTAGATATACTGCCATATACTGTAATTGTATGTATTCCATGCATTTCTATGCTCAGAATTTGTGGCATGTTTTGTCTTTGAATTTCTGGCAACGGCTGGAGCAAAGCATTGGGTACTGAGTTGCGTGCCTTCAGGATACCCTGCGACAGAGACGCAGAAGTAATCTCCGAAGTTCTTTCCGATGAACCTGACAGGTCCCAAAGGGCAGCAAATATGTGGCGCACGTTGCAAAGTCGACATGTTCTTTCAATTTCTTTCTTTCAAAAGTTACTGATCTTGCTTTTGTGCTCAATATCTTCGCACACGCTCCTGCAGCTTTTTACGAAGGGATTTCTGTGGGACTTTTCATTACCAAGAAACTTCACCAAATCCAAAGCATTGCCGAAGCCACCCTCTGTGGCAGTCCACTTCTCTTGCCCTGGAGGAAGAAAAATTGAAGGATGCGAAAACCCACGAAGAGATGTACATGAAACCCTGCTGATTTGCTTCAATTAGGGTTTCTATAGGGGTTCCCCAGGGGTTTCTCCTTATGGGTTGAAGTTTCCTCCGTTTTGTTTGTTTTCAGAAAAGGAAAGAAGGAAAGGAGAAGGAGAGTGTTTAGACAGAAAAAACATATGTTTCATATTCAAACATAACTAAGTAATTAAGACTCATCAAGAATAGATTTAGTTACAATATCAATGATAATTAATTTTACTCAGATTTAAATTCCTTTGAACGTCGTTTCCTTCTCACAGTTTCAGCGAGCGCCTCGTGGAGGATCACCTCGCAGTGCAACGATGTTTCGCACTCCGAGCCTTAGGGACGAAGGGAAAAGCAACCTCCCTCGGCACCTCCTCACTCTGAAATCTCAGCATTGAACGAGCTGCTGAATATATAGATCTTTGAAATTCTTTGATAGCCTGAGAACATTATTGAACTATGCTTATAACTAGATCTTTGATAGCCTTTTATCAATGCCTTTTATCAATGCCTTTTATCAATGCCTTTTATCAATGCCTTTTATCCGTCTTTTCATAGCTGTACGCGTTCGCTTCAAAGCCTCTGGAACCGGACTCAGATCGTCCAAGACGCTGCTTGCAGTCCTTCAGAGCGTTCTCAGTCATCCTTGGACTGTGCACAGCAGGCGGCATCATTGGTTGAAGTATTGGGTCAAAGTGAATCTACTGATATCTATTGTTGCGTAGTCTATCTATCTACCTATCTATCTATATTTCTTTGTTGCTTTCTATACATATTGTATGTTTTCAATCATGGAGATGTCAGAAACATTCCATGGTCTACTTTGGCTTGGTGACAAATGTTGACGGTATCCCATGTCCTCAAGCCCTCTCAGGTGAACAGCGTTGAGCAGGTTTCCTTTCATCTCAACTCTTCAACTCTCAACTCAGCAAAGAAGAATTCAAATCATTCAATTGGATTGAATTAAGAAGAATTCAAAGTAACTACTTTGAATTGGATGGATTGCTTTTCTATTGAATTGAGCAGCTCAGAGCTCTGGTTCGTGCAGGTCAAGTGCATGTTGGCGACGCATCCGAATCTCAGCAGCGATAGCAAAGCCCAATCGGAAAAAAGGCCCACAGTTTGCTGTGCAAAACTTCGACTAACACTCTACTAGAAACAGAGTTTGGATTGCACATTTGCAGATTGCATTTTGAGCAAAAGTGTAGAACCTGTCTGCATCAAACCTTTGAGAGCAACAATAATCTTGAATGCCATTGATTCAGGGCCCAGTAGTAAATTCATATCCACAAATGAACAAGAAACATGCCTTGGTTTGAGACACCTGACAGCAAATCCTTCGGTGATTTTTACCTTTGCTCTTCAAGAATTATTGAGGATATAGAATTTCACGTGTTTAAGTTGGCTTGATATTGGTATGAGCCTGTAGCTCAGCAGGATCTTTTGTACAAATCACCACTCGGTCAGTGGCTGCAATTTTGCTAAGACTTCATCATTACCAAAGTAACCTAAATGCTTTGAAACATCCTGAAGTACACAACAGGATTCTAAATCGTATTGCATGAAACTCAACAAAACATAATAAAACAATTTGCGATAATATGAAGAAATAACATGAATAGAACAGTATAGAACAATATGATATGAATTGATATGTATATATATAATAACATGATATAATAAGATTATAATAATGTATGAATTGGATGTGTTTTTTTGGTTTTGAAATTCTTCGTCACTCCGAGCAGCTCGTTCTTGGCCGCACTGGTGAGTTTCAAGGTGAGTTCCGACGTGGAGCCACCAGCGCCCCAGGTGAAGTCAGTGAAGAGTGGCCCCAAGGCCTCGCGTGTTAAGAGAAAAAAAGAAATCCAACAAGATTGAAACATCTTACAGTAAATAACTCAAATGATTTGAAATCGTATTCAACGATTTAATTCTCGTCTTTTCAAATATAGATTGAGATTGAGAATTCAAAAAAGACATCGGTTTAAAACATAGAGGAAAAACACGTCATACATGCATGTACTCACAAGCACCAACTTGAGACACGGCATGCACATCAGTGTTCATACACGCTCTTTGTTCATCCAAAGATATTCGAAGTAATCTCTTGACTGTTCCAAAGATCTCAAGTGTCGGTTGCATTGTCAGATTCCATTGCGAATGATTCATCAAGCCTGTGGTGGTCTCTGTCCTCCGAAACGGGTGAGTATTCTTTTACATGCGAACGAACTGGCGAAGGAAAAACCTTAGCTTTGTGAGAACTTTATCCAAATCTTAAGGTTTTCCAGGTTTTCATTACGATTTAGAAATTTTTAACGAGAACTCGCAAGAGGGGAGTCCTTCACAGCCCCACACGAGTCTCCACACCTTCATCTTGACGATTCTCTTTCGCAAGTTCTCCACTCCTTCAGCAGTCTTTGGTGGAAAGTATTCGAAGGAGAACCAGCCTAGGACAAGATGTGACAAGCTGAAGCTGCCGATTGCGCTGCTTTCAACTTGCTTTCTGCAAAATTGCAAATTCCCAGCAATTCTTTCCAGTTTCCTATTTCTGAGACAAATCCACGATCAAAGTGGGGAGATTCGCCTGGTGGGATCTTTGCCACGAGGTCGGAGATTTTGTGGTCATCAGCATAAGCCATGGCCAGCTACAGGATTTGGCCGCAGGAAAATCGGAAGCGGCGAGTTGCTAGTTGTGGGCTGAGCGTCTGCGGATCTCACAATGGCAGTCGCAAGCGCTTCTCAGGACTTAGGAACTCGCAACTTGGGTGAAGGTCAGGACTGGATCAAGAACGATGCTGTAGGCGATGTCTTGAAAGGGGAAGTATCAATGCATTGGGGATTGTATCAGGGATACTTTGACTATCTTTGACTATATGTTAGTCGGGTGTTCTGCTTCAAACGCGTGTGTCTAGCATTCAACTGAAGAACTTTCATCGATCGAGAGCCTGTCAGGAATGCATTTTAGAGTGAAACTATGCAATGCCTCATGTATCTATACATGCAAAAATAAACATATACATATACATATATGTATTTGTATCTATATATGCTGCTTATTGCTTAAAGATTCTTACGTATTAGTCATATGTAACTGTTCTTCACGTATGCGTGTCATCTGCCCGGCGACACCTCGTAGCCGAAGCGTGCAGCCAAGTGCAAGGGCGTCTGCTGCCGCATGTCTCGCGCATCCACGGGCAAACCTGGGATCTCGAAAGCACAGGAAGCAATGCGAAAGCAATGCGAAAGCAATGCGAAAGCAGTGCGAAAGCAGTGCAACTTCAAACTTCTTCAAACTTCTTCAAAGTTCCAACTTCCTTTCCACCACACATTTCAATCTTAGGGAAATCCTAACATATCTTCATGGCTCTTTCACAGCTCTTTCTATATTTCATGGCTCGCTTATGATCTCCCTCCGAGCCTTTCGAGAGCAGCCACTGTACAATTGCTTCGTCGCCCGAAAAGGCGGCCACATGCAATGCTGTCCTCAGGGAGGCGTCCCTTCTTTCCCTTGTGCCGTGTTGTAACAGTAAAAGTAAAAGTCTAAGGCCAACAATTGGAAAACATTTGATCAAACATTGAGGAAAAACATTGAGGAAAAATAAGAGAAGCTGAGAAGGATTGAGAAGCTGAGAAGTGTTTCATTTTGAAGCACTGCTCGGTTATCAGTCCTGCCAAGGCGGTTGCCTTCAGTCAAATCGGCATCAAAGGTCACCAACAGCTTCACGAGTTCCAAGTAGCCTTCTTGGATCGTCACATCCAACATCCTGGAGATATCTGGAGCTGACAATCTTGACATTTGATTCACGAACAAGTGGTGTGTTCTCAAATGACACCACGCACAACCACTGTTTCCCTATATCAAAACGAATGAGTACTAGTATGATAGATTTTGACGTTGAACAATTGAATTACTTACTTTATCTAACTTCTTTGTATGACTTATGTTTTCTAATGTAAACTATTTTGATATTCTTACTAATTTTCTTAAGTTAGTTCAATGATCAATGTTTCTTGATGTTTCTTGATTTGTTCTCGTCTTATTTCAATGTTTATCTTTCAGCCTGTGCCACGAAGAAGTGCCCAGACCTCGTGCCACTGAGATCTTTTGCGGCCGGCGAGGCTCTCGATTGGCACAGCTCCTTCACGACGTTTGTAAAGCCTCGAAGGACACGTGATGACACGTGCCATGCTGTGCTGCTCTCAGCTGCTAAACTTGGAACACAGTCAAACACAGTTTGCAAAAAGCTGAAATATAAAAAATTGATTCCAAGATACAATGATATAAATATTGATACATGTTAAATCAATATTGGATAATCATTCCACACAGGATGGCTGTTTGCAAAAAATTGCATTGGAACATGGAAGAGTTGATATGAAGCCCTCACAGCCTCGTGAACATGCGAAGAAGGCAGCACTCATTCCATGGGGCCCGGGGGCATCCACATCAGCGTCAAGCTGCAGCAAAGAACGGACAACCTCCGGGACAACTTTAGAGTCAGCATGCAACTGCAACCAAGGCCTTGGTTTCCTTCTACTTCCTAAAAGAAAAACATGGAAAAACGATTGATCCAAGAAAAGCTCCATGAGACTGCCATAAGAACGTAAAGCAAAGAAAACCGAAAGCATCGTAGAGTTGAATAGAGGCACTGAGAAACTGAGGAGACACTGGAGAGACACTGAGTTCAAGTTCCTCTATGAAGATCTGTGCGATGCTGTCAAATCTTGAACTCAGTGCCTCGAGATGATTCTTCTGCGAGGCAATGTGCAAAGGTCGTCGTCCGTCCTGAGCTAAGCACGAAAAGGAAAGCAAAGGAAAGCCAAGGAAAGCAAGAAAAAATATGAAAAAATAGTACAAAAGAAACGACCCGTTTCCGAACAGTGCACCCGTCTCACCCACAGTAATTACATCATCTGACATTGGAGAACTTTACATTTCGCACCACAGTTTGGCAAGACAAAACCTCGAAGTATAACTGCTTTTCTTGACCAAAAATTCATCAAACTTGTCCCTATGTGAAGCCATTGCATGCCATGCCTCAACACTTGAGCGTGCAATCTGCAAAATCTCCTTCTTCTCATACTATTTCCATCTATTTCATTCCATTTCAGTGTTTCTTATTTTTTCTTATTTCATTTTCCTTTTTCAATATTCAAAGGAATTTCAATCGGAATGTCTCTTATTTTCTTCTTGTACCTTTTTCTATTTCCATTTCTTCTTCCCCCTTGGGCAGTCCTCTGCCTTGGAGTTGCTGGAGGCTTTGGCTTCCACGAGGCATCTACAGGGGTCAAGCTTTGTCACTATGCATGTCAGCTGCGCTGTTACGCATTGAATGAACAATTCCATTCGAAAAACTCCTCGTCTTTC
Source organism: Symbiodinium kawagutii (assembly GCA_009767595.1). Classification (NCBI taxonomy): domain Eukaryota; class Dinophyceae; order Suessiales; family Symbiodiniaceae; genus Symbiodinium; species Symbiodinium kawagutii. The sequence continues at coordinate 287,389 of VSDK01001681.1, read as the reverse complement.
TCCCTTCAATCTTTATGCATTCAATGCATTTCAATGCAACTCCTAATGCAACTCCGAATGCAATGCCTATTCCACCTTTTCTTCACTCTCCTCACTCTCCATCTGCCACACCTCACAACATCCACGTGGCCACTTTGAGCGGCCAGGTGCACTGGAGTAGCACCGTTCTTCATGGGTTTGTCCTCTCGGAGGTCACGGTTCTCACGACGCACTTAGGAAATCTCTTAGGAGGATGACATGAAGGATGATAGTCCGACATGGGTCGAACATGGGCCCATGGATTTCCGCATCCCTGCGACATTACTATGACATCATACATCCTACCGTCAGGGGGTTGGTCCCCCTGAAAGTAATTTCAATATTGTTTTGAAGGGCTAGGCATGATGACCAAAAAATATTCCTGAGTCTGAAAATAATTTCTGAGACCCTAGCGCTTTTTGAGAACCATCTAAAAAAATCAATATGACGAAAATTCTTCCATGAACATTAAAGTATCCATAATCATTTGAAAAATAGATTTCTAAAAGGATTTCCAAAGGAGTTTCCTTATGTTTTTCTGCATTTTTCCAGCACGAAATGTCAAGGACATGATGACATGACAAAGCAACGGTTCCGCGATCCTTGGAGGCACCTGCAGCGAGAAGTTCCTTCACCATGTCCAGGCGCCCGTGGTACCTGCGCACTTTGACACAGCTTTGAAGACAAAAAGATATAAACAAAATTATGTTTAGCTCAAAAATTAAACAAATCATAAAGATAGAAACAAAACTGAGCTAAAGATACGAGTAAACACGAGAAGATTAACCCTCAACTACTCATAACTAGTCAATATCAAGTAACAATGAATCAATATGAAATAAATGATATTCAACATGTTCAATGACTATGAACAAATACATCAATTCATATTCATTCAGACACAGAAACAGTTCAGCGAATGCGCTCTGAGGTGCGCAGCACTCAGCAGTGCGGTGATGCCGTCGCTGCTACGTGCTGCATCGGGATGCGTTGGAAGATGCAGAAGCTTCGACAGTGCGACCAGGTCCCCGGTCCTGAGAAGTTTTGAAAATCTCAAACAACATTCCAAAACTTAAAAACTTAAAAAATATAACGAATATATAATGAATATATCTAGCTTAAATTTTCAAATAGATTTGACTAATATATAAAGTATCTAATTTCAAATCAATATACAATCAATGCACCATGTTGAATTCACATATAGTACATGTATATTCCACATAGCAAATATTCAAAACACAAACGGAGAAGTCAAACATTCAAAACACAAACGGAGAAGTGAAGTAAAAGCCTTTTGTCAGAACTGCTTCACGACATTGTCTCAAATCGATTCTCATCGGAAAAAATGTCAAAACTGGAGTACAATTGTGGGCACTGCAAATGCTGAAACAATCTATGAGGGAAGAAAAGCAACAATGTCGTCCCGGAACCGAGCATGTTCGAGCTTGTAGGAGATATATAACCAGGAAAGGGCCAATTAATTCCCTACAGTATTTGACAAACTTAGGTTTCTTGAAACATCTTAAAACTACCAAGAAAATGATGTCATAGCATATAATAGCGGTATTTTGAAGCCTTTAACAGTAACAAAAAAGAAAAGCAAACTTCAGTTTTTCGCATTGGCAAATCACCACTATGCCTGTCACTTTCCCAGTCTCCTTGCAGAGTCGATGAGCTGATTGGTTGTTTCAGTCTTACACGGCTGGCAAATGAGCCTCGGAAACAGTGGGAACATCAAAACAGCAAAAGTCCTCCAACTGAAAAGCCATCAAAACCTATTTGCAATTTTGCAATGTATCTTCTTAATTCAATTGAATTCATGCAGCGAACGCAACACCAGGTTTAGTTCAGAAAAGCAGTGATCAAGGTCCACCTGTCCAACTCTCCCGAAAGGAGAAAAGGGATATAACAAGGAAAAAAAGGATATAAGGGATATGTTTTGATGTGTGTTTCATTACAAAGTTGTGTCTCAGTAGCCACTCTTTAACACTTGCCTCATTGAAGTCCACGGCTGATGTCCCAAAAACTTTGCCCCTGCCTGTGTCTTTGCTCTGGCCACTCCACAGTGCATATCTTCCTCACCTTCCTCGTTTTCCTATGTCATAAATTCAATCTGTTGAAACTGCAGCACTATTGTTCGAAAATGTTTGGAAGCTGAGGAACTGTAACTCTACAGAGCGGTTGCACACGTCTCGGACGATCAAATCATCCTTCAAGACCGAGGACCCTGGGAGCTGGCCCGGTCGTGAAGGGAAACACATTCTGAATGTCGTTTTCTCAAAATGAAACCGTTTCAAACATATGAAACATCTTGCAACTATGACTTAATATTTGAATTCAATGTTGTATATATGTGCATGTATGCCATAAATAGATTATAGTAATACAGTATATGATCATATATATATATATATAATCGTGTATATACATATATATATATATAGAGAGAGAGAGATATGGCAGGTCATGCGTTGATGCTGCGACATGTTCAACGAAAGGCGCCTTGCAGCAGCTTCTGTGCGTAGGGCGGCGAGGTACCTGCGTGACCTCGCCGGGCCAAACATGTCTTCAGCGCCTCAGCCGTCCAAGGCTTCCCGCATTTTGCGGTCGAAGACAAGAAGAGTTGGAACATTTCTTTCAAAATTCGAAAACAAAAGCTTTTAAGTAAAAAAAATCAACAACTTCGAAAAGAAAATGAATCCGTTGGAAAATGCATGAACATAATGTATCAGTTAAATGTTTAAGGGCTAAAAGGCATTAAATCATGAAATTAGAAAAGGATAAAGAAAAGCCTTGAAGCCGTGGCTGAGGCGCTCGAATGGTCATGTCCTTGGGCACTCGAAGTGTGCTCACCGCCCCACTGAGGTGTTGCACCTTAGAGAAATTTCTAACAGAAGGATTATGCAGAAATGTAGAAATACTTCATGATACTTCTGCAAACAATGTAGAAATGTGTAAATGGAATTAATATAGAATCAAGTTATCAAGGAAAGTAAATAATGTAATGCTAATGTGCAGACTATTCAAGTTATATAGAATTTGTGGATTTATATATGCAGTGTTTTCGATTAAACATAAAATCCACAGAACGATATGACCTGCTCGTGTCGCTGCGCTATGAGTCTGGGATGCTCACATGCAAGGTTGCCGAATCCTCGTCCTGGTTACGATGTCAGGGACACACATTGGGAATGCCATCGTTTTAACAGCAAAGGTCATCCTACCTTTGGATGTGACACACTTCTCTCGTACAACCAGTTTATGAAAGTGGACATGTGCGCCGCAAGATTTGTATAAAACATCATAAAAGAAAAACACGGTGGTATGACCACCAAAGCATGTTTGGCCAGGTTGACTCTACATATCACATGGGGATGAACGGTTTCAAAGAGAATGTCGCCTGAGACAACGCTACATACCTCCACTGCGATGCCTCCTGAGACGCTCAAAATTTACTGTCAGAGTTTTTCCGCATGTCCACTCTGACAACCATGTTCTAGGAATGCGGTCACCCTCCTTGCTCCCCTTGGACCAATGTTTGATTGCTCGCTGACATCGAGGATATTTGAAGATAAGGAAAGTTCATGAAAACAAGTCAAATTTGGAGAATCTATGTATACTAAAATTTAATGTGCATATATATGTAACAGTATGTATATACAAAAATATGTGTGTATTATAATCTATATGCCTTCTTTCTTTACTTCTAGACTTTGGGATCTCTGCTCTCCCGTGCCTCATCGTCCTCCGAGCCCTCCGCCATGGGTGCACCACTGACACGCCGCGAGCACGGCGGAGGGGCAGGGCCGGCTTTGGGCCTAATAAGCTCAGACTCTGAGATCTCTCCTCGAAGTCAAAGATCATCCTGCTCAGCTTGGAGCTACCCGAAACAGGGTGATGATTGTTTCGTTTCCGGCGAAAAAAAATCCGCTGCAAACTTTTCCGCACAACTCAAGACGACCCGCGTGAAGAGGTTCCACAAACTACAAAGAACTTGTTGCAATGGAAAACTGTTCTCTGAACTGTGCACCTCTCTGGGACATCGTAATTGGTAGAGAAACATCAGCAGTTTCAGCCCAAACCCATGGTGAAAATTGGTGAAATGATGATGTCCAACTTTTGTGACCAGCGAATCTTCATCTGCACACGGAGTCTTGCCCTCTCTGCATTGCAATGCCTCAAACAAATGTTGGACGCCAAACACCAGAAACAAAAAGCAAGCACTGCAAGAAAAAACAAATTAACCAACCAGTAAAAAACAGCAAGAACAAGAACCGCAACAAAAAGCAGCACATGATTATCATCATCAACAACGTTAACAACAAGTAACTAATTATACTGTAAATGATCGATATCAACAAAACCCAAGACTAGGACAATTGTAACAACGGCAACAACAACCACCATCACCAGCAATGACGATATTGTATGGTATTTGTAGGATTTGGTGAACACGACGTGCGAAACAGTGCTCCCAGAGAACGCCTGGTCTTTAGTTTGCATTTCACCACAGCGAGAAGCAAAAAACTTGGTGTCACGTCTTCAAAAGCCAACCTTTTCAAATAAGTTGGTTCGTGACATTCAACAGACCAAACATGTGAAATTTAAAAGACACAGTTTTCAACTTCGGAGGACCAACTGGAACTCATTAACTGGACGGATGCTCCTCATACAAACCGTCCCGACAGTGTGGAGTCAACCGAGGGAATTTTCATCGGTAGCACCGCTCGACTTAGGGACGGCATGGAAAACGACGTGACACCGCTGTTGTGGCGCTGGAATTGACAGGGTTCGTCGGAGCTAGGCAAGCGAGGTACAATCTCTGGACGGGGAGGACGACGACCTGACTTTCCTTCGTATCATGTGGGCTGAATTGTTGGGATACCACATTAATGTTGGAAATATTGATGCGGCTTCCCTTGTTCCTGCCCTTATGGTCACTGATGCTAAGGATTTGTACGACAAGTTAACCTCTTCTGTGTTGACTATAAGGGGTGCTGAAAAGAGAACCTTGATTGAAGCCCTAGGTTTGAAACAGAATTTACAGGCCACGGACACACCACTTATATAGGTGGGTAAATGGAGGAGCGATGCTAGCGAACGTACTCATGAAATGAAAAACATCAAGGATGGTTGTATGATGTTGTATGTTCACATGGGATTCAGGCGTATAATCTATGACACAAAAATGGTGAGTGAAAAGCGACTCAGGGACAAAGTTGCCTGACTCCACACAGTGAGCGCGCTCACTGACACACATTGTGCTCTCACAAGGAAGGAGACATGTTGTTTTCTTATTTTTTCTTTGGATTCCCAAGGAGATGGGCTGCCATTCATTGTGTTCCATGTACTTTTGGTACCAGGAAGATTATGAGGACCTGTGCACATTTGCATTTGGCTACATTCCAAGACGATGCATTTCAGATCAATCGCCTCGGGGTGTTAGAAACAGTGTTGGCTGTGAGCCCATTCTACATGTACGTCAACATAGTTTAGTTAAATGATATTAAATATGTGATAATGTATGTATATATGCCGCAGTTCTTCTTGCGTGGGATTCGAGCAGGCTAAGCAAGCTCGTGAGATCCCGTGATGGGTCGTGTTCGGCAGAAAGCCCGGTTTTGTGCTGGGCAACCAAGCTATATGAGCTATTCCATTCAGAAGTGTCCATAAATTTCCTATGCGTTACACGTGTTTGAAGCTGGAGCTAAGCTGGAGGCAGGATGAGTGTCTTGGTAGAGACTTCTTGCACAATCAAGACTCTTCTGACACTGAATTACTTCTAGGACACCAGGCAGCAGTCTCGCCGCTGGCAGAAGAGACATGATCTCCGACCTGTCGCGATCAAGGGACGGCGCTGTCGATCACTTGCAAGGTCTTCAGAGGCATCAAAAAATGACGAAAAACAAAATCATTATGAAGAAAATAGCACATGAAGAAAATATCTTTTTGCAATTGAAAATGACACATGAAGAAATTTGGATCGGGAAAAAGCGCTCCGCTGCTTCTTTTCCTCGCTCGTGTTCTCAGGTAAGCCGAGGCATTCAAGATGCCAGCGGCGATCAAAGCCCGACACGTGCTAGAAAACTGATTAAATGATTAAAATGGTTCAAGGGACCATCCAGGCAACAAGATGCAACAAGATGCAACAAACTTTGCAATTTCTCACCCAACTATGTAATGAAATTGAACTCGTTCCTGCATTCCCCCTTCAGCTGAAGTGAGACATTGAGTGTCGCGGCGCCGTAGTTCGCTTCGCGTCCTCTCCAAAATTCACTCAGCTCTTGAGAGATTTCAAGATGTAACAACCCAGAGAATCGCAGTAATACGAAGACTTGTTTCAAGACTTTACTTAGATGACGTAGCTACATTGCACTTGCATGCTTCCTCTGTTCAATGTTCCCTGATGAAAATCTCGCACTTCAGCGTTCCCGAAATGAACCAAATGAACAGCTTCGGACAGAGTTTTTTTTTGACTGTTTCGACGACTTAGCCCTGCATTTGTACGAAATTGAAATGCACAAGTGTAGACCAATAATGTGTGTCTTGGATTGTCTTTGATCGCATCTTAATATAGAGTCTTTGCATGTTTTCGAGTTGTATCTCAAAATCTCTCAATGTCTGGTAGCTCTGTTGGGCTAGGCCCTCGCGATGGGATCAGCCGCTTCTCACATCTTCTCACAACGTGACAGTGCCGATGAAGCCATGACCTAAGCAAGAATAGCAATGGGCGGTTCAATTTGGTGGAAGTTGAAATGGCACTAGATGTATACGAATCTCAACTGCTCACGCAACTGAAGAGATCCGAATCAAGATGGACACAGATCGAAGGAACATTAAGGGGACCTTGAAATTTAATCACCGACAAACCAATCCTTGAGGAATATTCGGCAATGAAAACTTTGCCGAAATCAGACGTAGCATGTCGCAGTGACATCACCAAAAAGCAAGGGGCCGTTGTGGATGGCCGCGAAGTAGGCCGCAAAGACCAAAGACACAATGGCCTGAAGTTTCATGACCTCAGCATGGCTCGCCATGGTTTCATAGTCTCTTTGCTTCAAACTTGAGGCTATGTTGTGACTACGTAGCGACTATGTAGTGACTGTGCGAGATTTAAGGGGGATCGCTTCTTGCAGATCTGTTTGCATCTCGAGCAAGGCTGGACCCAGCGGTTCCCTTGGAGAGGGAATGAATACGACTAAAAAATTGTCGAGCCACAAAATGTATCAAAATGCCACAAAGTATTACGAAATCCAAAAGTTGGGAGAAGCTGGACGAATTCTCCAAAACATGAGCCATGGTCACTTATGTTGGCACCTGATTTGTGGGTCCATCGTGACAAGTTCCCTTTGGTAAAACTCAAAGGTGGAAGCACGGGAGCAAGATGGAGCAATTGCTCCCAAAAGAACTTCCTGCTATTCAGAAGTGACTTTTCTAGGGGGCTCCCTCTCTTCACCCCTCTCAAGTTGCTTGGTGTTAGGGGGTACTACGCACAACACCTTACAACACCACAGCAATCAGTGCATAACCCTTTCGCTCCAGGGCACAATGTTCAAGGCAGGTCCAGAGGTGTCCTTGAATGGATCGCCAACCTCAGCAAGGAATAAAGCACGTGCTGACCCTGAAGGTATCAAAGGCTGCAGATTGAAGAAATCAACGATGGAGCTTTGCAAATTGTTTGGATTTCCTTTCATTGCCACTACATCTTGGCATCTTTGACTGCCGGACGGCTCGGAAACATGGGATGCCATGGGATGCCATGGGATGTCATGGGATGCCATGGGATGCCATGGGATGCCATGGGATGTCATGGGATGTCATCGGATGTCTTTGTGTCGCTGTGAGCCGTTGAAACGTTACAAGCTTTGGCCGAGTGTCGGTGTCGCCTTGCACAGCAGCATCGTGGGCCTCCTTGGCCTTGGGTGCGGCATCCTTCTCCGCCTGCGTCTCTGTGGCGCTGGAAACGTGTGGAAACGTGTGGAACATGGCTCTGAATGCTGTGAGTCTTTGAGCATGGAGACTCAGCGTCAGTGTGATGTTTTTAGAACTACCTATTCTTGGAGGCTTATTTAAACTTGTTTATCACCGCATGTGGGCGATGTCCGCATGTGGTCGACTGTCCATAAGCGAATCCCGCTCCTGTGTCTTGGGGTTCTTGGTGTATCGCAACTCGATATCGTCAGAGAAGCCGTTCCTTAGTTGAAGTCAACGTTGAACCATGGCTGAGAGATCGAAGTGTTGCTTGGGTGCACTTGATGCAGAAAGTCTTCAAATTTCTTCAAAGAAAAACCATGTAAAGCCTTCAGACCAAAATCTGGCAATCCATGTAGATCCCTCCGCAATTCAAAGTCCCATCACATGCCACCTAGCTGCTTGATGTACTTCTTGCAGTTGTCCCAAGCACCGCCGGAGTTGGACATAGAAATGGCCAACTGAACGGAGGAGCCCAGAGATCCAGTGAGCAATCCGAAGACTGCCTGAAGCGGAGAAAAAAGTCATCAAAAAATCTGGAAATGGCTGATTTTCTCTATTGTATTCTATTGTCCGCCTCGTATCCCCTGGTCGCTTCACATCTTCGCTTGGATGCTGAAGACACGGCTGACAAGAGAAACAATTCGTTGCAGCATAGAAGTTTAGGATGTTTAGGTGAGAGCGACGGATATGGACGGATATGATGGGTCTGGAGTCTTCGCTTCATATCTCTAGCCTTCCCCAGCCTTCTCCAGCCTTCCCGCCCTGGAACGTGCCTGCACGCCGAAGAAGGTACCGGCCAACAAAGGTGACAAAATCACCAGGCAGGCGGGTGCCACCATCTCCTGATGGGGTGTGCCAGGCCTTGACATGGCTTCATCCAAACCATAAACCAGGCAACTCAGATCATACCCAGACCCTGTGCATCAGTGTGCTGTGGGATGTCCTTCAGAGATGCTGCAGTGGAGATCTGAATGCAAGTCAAGGAGTCTGGCTTCAGCTCGGTGCCTCAACAAATTCGTGGCGAAAGCAGGATCATAAGAAGCATGGTAAGGAACCCCAGATTCAATCCATTCCAAGATTCAATGATATATAATTACGTTCAATGTCTGTTTCTTTAATCCTCAATGATCCTCAATGTACATTGCATAAATGTTCATAAGATCTATTTCCTTTATATCTCCCATACATTCTCATACCTTCTGCCGAGCAACTTCCATCCAGCAAGGTCTTGCCCTTTGAGTCCTTTGCCCAAATCATGGATCAGAGCGGATGAACCCTGTTAGTGAGTATAAATTTGAATTGATAATTTTGGTATGAAATCCTCATCGGCGTGTTAGTCTTCCAGTCCTTCTGCCTAGGTAATTCCAAACGTCAGATATGTCCTGATGTGATCATCAAACATGTTCCTTTCGAGGGTCCTTGATGCTGAACTGTCGCTTCACTTCTGCCACCATCTCACCGGCAGCTTTGCCCACACTCTTCATTGTAAGGGCTGCAAACCAATAAGGAATCATGCAGCCAATGATCAAGAATGCCTCAAAACAGCAGAGACAAAGGTTCTCAATCCATCCCAATCCTTCAGTGCAAAAGAGTTGCCATGAGTGAAGTCTAGTCTTGAAACTTTCTAATGAAAACGCTGAACTTGTCACTACGGAGCCGCGTTGTCTTCAACCACTGGCGCGTTTTGGCACTGAGCATCTCACGAAAGTGGTTGGCTCCAGGATGTTTACGCCTGTCTTCACCTGACCGCTTCCATTTCAGAATTTTGCCCTCACTTGCATGCTTGCATGAAAATATCCCGGAAATTCTGCAGTGTCATTCAAAACATTTATGAACATTTCATTTTTGTATTCAAACATATATTTTCCGCGAAAAAGAAACACATACGGCAGAGATGGTCATAGTGTGGTCCTTCGCTGTCTATAACTTGGAGCAAAAACATCTTCAACAAAAAACACGACGGACTCCTGCAACTTCAAACTTTGGAACTTCATGGAACTCACGCAGACTTTGAAACTCGAACTGCCCGTGTCGTGTCATTTTCCCCAAGACAAGAAGCTCGGAGACGCACGACGAAAGCTCCATACAAGGCCAATGAGACCAAGGCCTAAGTTGCCACTGTGCTAGAACTCTGCTTCAAACATGGTGAAAGGATGTGAAGAGATGAAAGTTCGAGAGGAAGGCAGAAGGATGGTGAGTTCGAATGCACCACAGAACACAAAAAACCTGAAACAATTAAAAAACAAAATGCAAACGAGAAAAAACAAACAATAAACAATCCAAAAAAAAACATCCGAACAAAAAAACAAAACCAAGATTCAAATAGAAAACAAATAAAAACAAAAAATAAAACACATTCTGAATGTTTTGGCCCATGTTCAACTCATATTTGTTTTGTTGTTTGCTTTTAGTTTATTTTTGCATTTGAGTGTTGCATGTTTTTCGCTATCATTGATTTTCTTCATTTGTTTCGTTTTTGATTATTTTTGCTTTTTAATTTGTTTGGCCTTGTCAGCACTTCTGTGGGAATTCGTTTTCACAACAGAAGGGATGGAGATGGATGATGGGATGCATGGCAATGGAAGAAACTGGATGTCATTCATCAAAAAACAAAATGGTTGTGAATCACCAAGATGACACAATGATGATTATGACGTGAGCAAATGGGAGTCGATGTTTTGGCAGCAGGCACACCGGAGGGGGAGTAAACAAAACAATTACCCAATCATTCACCTCGGTCTTGGCGCGCGTCCAAGCATCACGCCACTTTCTGTGGACGCAATGGAATGCCACACAGGCACAGAAAACAAAACTGGTCTATACAGCTGAAATTGCCATGTTGCGATTCAATCGTGCATCTGCATTAGCGGTTGTTTCCAGTCGGAAAGGGCATGTGACTTCCTATATGAATAGATGGCTAAGTGCTTCAGTGAAAGCAAGGTTGGCAAGAACCTAGCCCCGACTATGGTGCCGCTCAACAGGGTCCTTCCCTCGGATTTGCAAGTGGCTTTAATACATCCCGGTGTCAGGCCACTCTGATATTTTTTGGTGAACAAAGAATGAAACTTACGCAGAAAGGTGGAGAGAGCCGCGGGGTTGTGTTCCACGGAGCTCAGGCGAAATTTTTGGACATGAAATTCAAAGGCAAGTTCAACAAAGGCAGTTTTAAAGCCATCACCGGACTCCCACTTTAAGCCATGAAAGAAATTGAGGGCAACTTGCCAATCCTGATCGGTAATTGTGGCTCGTGACCCATGTGGACTTTGAGGATCAAAATTGGGTTCCCAAGTAAACTTTTCAGGCGAAGGTTCCCATAACCATCGAGGTAACACTGTGGCAAAGTGAGAAGTGTCGTGAGCAACAGTAAGCTCATGGGGAAGAACTATTCTGCTTGGAGGGTCAGGATTAGCCCGTGGTGCATGTTGAACAAGAGGTGGATCCTTGTCATCAAGAAAACAGTGAAGCTTAGCTAGCCAAATCTGCCATTTGGAAAGGTTCACCAGGGAGTTATCAAGGGATTGGCCCAGATTGCCAAACACCTGTTTGGCACATGCATCAGCTCGCCTGTTATGAAAAATGTCACGAACATTGGAACCATGCTGCAAGGCAAGATTGTGTGTGATGTCATGAATGGGAATGCCGTCCAAAATGTGGGCCCTGCACCACTGAACCGCAAGAGGAGTGGTTGCATGGGCTTTGCGCAAATGGATAACATGTAGTAGGAATGACCACCAAGAGAACATGGACCATGAGGCAGGTACATAAACAATTACCCAATCAAAAACCCATGTGACGGCACTTTGACACTTCCTTTCGCGAACAACAGAAAAACAAGAACAAAAATGAATTCATCGGAATTAGGCTCTTGTTCCATTTTCCATCTATGAACTCCTTTTATCATCTTTCCTTTCATAAAATCATTAACTCTCTTCTCCTTTTTGTCTTCGCCAAATGACTGCAGAGCCGATGGCAAAGCCCTTCCCGATGGCCGCAGTGGTGTTGCCGGCGGCATCCAGGGCATCCGTGCGGCGACGCACCTAAAGGGAACGTTCTGAAAGGTCGAAGAACTTTGGAGAAAAGCTTCATGAAGAACCATGTTGCTCGAACTCTTTATCTTCTATGTTCTACGTTTCGAAAGGTCACAAAAAATTAGCACATAGATGAACTGGATTGAACTGGCTCTAAGATGACAAGAACGGCTTACTGCCCCTCATCCCGAAAGCTAGCTTTCCTGACAAGAAGACCAATACATCCAATACGAATCTCATTTAGAGCATTTGGAATTGGCACCTCCACAGAAAACTGCCAAACTTCACCCATCTTCAGTTTCTCTCTCTCTCTCTCTCTCTCTCGCTCTTGCACCTCTGGATTGAAAAGGGCCATCTCTGCAATTCCGCCAGCATTGTCGCTGATGGGTCCGAAACCGTCGATGGTCAAACCACATGCCAAAGTGGCCAACCTTGAGAAAGCACCGGGCTTTGAAAGAGTTCATATTGAGCCATCTTCAGCCATCTCGGATCCTTTTCAGTTTTGCATGTCAATGAATGCAACACAGGCTGCGTTCCTGGCTAGGAACAAACACAAAATCTCGGAGACACGATGCCCTACCAAAAGCTTCGAAGTGATGTCATATGCATTCGGATGTCTATGCAGCCTTCTGCGCAAGGCGACACGGTCCAACTTGGCTACAGGTTGGTTTGTGCTTGCTCTAGGCCCGGGGCATGCCCAGTGCGGCCAGCGCGATTCCATAAAGATCGCAAAGTTGGAAGGACACGAAGATGGCGGAAGACAACACGAACACTGGGATGATGCAGCCTCGAACGGTGAAAATGACAGGTAAACGCGTCTGGGCCGAACACGTGGACTTCAATGACTTCATATGTACTTCATGCTGAAATATTTTGGAACATGTCACTGTTGAACTTCACAGGAATGGTCTGTTACAATAGAGATTGGAGCAGGATTCGGGGCATTCGAATGTTTCAAACAACTGAGTAATTACTTGGCGAGCCTTGCCAAGGATCTGCGTATCCCCTTGAAATATTAAGGTCCATTGAGTACGATAAATTGTCCTCCAAGCAACTCTTGTAGCCCAATGCCAAGCCCTGAATGATGTTCACAGCTGTTCCTCGAGAAGGCACAGCACCACATGCTTCAGGTTGCTTCGTAACATTTCGGGTTTGTCCAAAACTTGGCTATGCAAATCACATCGTTAAGTCTTGGATTCAAAGTTCGCAGGGCTGACGTGCAACAGCACTATGCCACACTACGCCCGCACTTTTCCCAGCAAGGACAAGCAAGGAACCGAACTTGCAAGCGCTTGCCAGCTCACGAGTGGGGACATAGCTGTGGGAAGTGAAGTACTCGGTGACCAAACCAATGATCAAACCGCCTTGGTTCTGCGCTGTGCCTTCTCAGCTGTTCTGAAAGTGAGCTCCAAAACACCCAGAGCACCAACGATTTGCGTGCGATGTGTGCCACCAAGACACCCACGCATCCCATAGTTGCACACATAAAGGCCTCACACCGAAATGTGGGCCAAGAAAACACCGTTCTTGCCCTGATCAAATAGACCATTTATATCTATGCCATTTCGATCTGCAAGAAGTTCTAGCATGGGACCAGCCCATCACCTTTTCTGTGGCCTGTACGAGCTGTATGAACCTTGGTCTACCGACCTCTTCATCCTCCAAACATAAGATTAAATCATTCAGCTGAACTTCACGACTCCTCACTGATCACATATGCACCTTGAATGGCGTGCCATGAATCTTGGCAGGCACACCGTCCTCGCGTCAACGAAAAAGATTCGGCAGTGGCTCATCAAAATTCCATCGAACTTAGTTCCACTTACATTGTAGCACTGATAAGTGTGCAACTCCGAGTCCTGCGATGTCTATGCCGTATAATCACCTTCTACATCTATCCGCAAATACTGTACAAAAACTCTAACATATTATATATCTTGACGTCTTCCAACCCTTAATTTCTCTTGGTGCAGGAGGGACAAATGAGAAACATTATCATATTACAAGTCGAGCATTGACAAGGTTAGAAATCAATATATTTCATTCAACTTGTTATACTTAGAGTTACTTGCTTCCTTTTTTTCCGGAAAAAAAAGGTTCTCAGCACTGCTCCTCGTTGAGTCGAACGCCCTCCAAGCGGAACTCATGGGGCAGCAGGTGCAAAGCCAAGAGGTAGATCACAGGAAGCATGATCAAAGCCTGAGAGCAGTTTGGAGCACAAGGAACTTCTGAAAGGAACGTGAAAGGGAAAGCTTCAAGTTTGCAGAAGAACTTCTATTTCAAGTTGATACAAAAGGGTGATGTCAAGTTGATACAAAAGGGGTGAAGCTGAAACATTCTTGCCATTTCAGGTCAATAGAGAAAACCAGGGTTTACAAACTGCGACACCTATGCATTGAAAACACGTTTAAGTCAACCCTCTATCTCACCTGGCCTTGAAACGTTATGACTGCACTGTACTTTGCTGTTTGAAGCTCAGAATTGATCTTAGTTGAGGTACCATGAGGTACCCAGCCCCGCTGGGGTGAGAACCCCACTGCAGCCGTGGAGCAGTGAGCACCAACTGAAGCTTCAGCACCCACTCGATGTCCCTCTCCTCTCGGACTGGCGAGATGTTGGTGGCCTCAAAATCTGAAGCCACACTGGCCCAAGAGTGCGAACACATGCTCGAACACCACAGGAAGAGACGCTCCAATTCCCAATGTGGACTGAACACTTCTGAACGATGTGAATGACCAAACGGGATTGAACATGATCGAACAGCTTTGAATTGGCTCGTCTCGGAAAAGGACTGTCGAATTCAAAGGATGAAGGAGGACAAGAACTGCTGTCGAGTAGCATAGAAACCGCAAAGAATGCAAATCACGATGCCAGCTGCAGAAATGGAGACGGGGAAGAGCATCGCATTCCATCCAGCATCGAAGAGGGTGGCATCGCTCCTGTCTTTGACTTCGGCACCGGTATCGATGAGCTGAATTGTTGTTGCAATGCAATGTCCGGCAAAAAACCCTGCAGTTCATAGACACGGTGAATTTCAGGCTACTTGGGAAATCATTTTGGACATCGCAACACGTCGTGCCGAGCAAGCATTTCACTACCATTGATCAATCTGCCAAAATCTTGCTGCGAGAACGTTGAGGCGCAGAGAAACACTGAGATGTGATGATTTCCAGTTTTCTTCGATGTTTTATGATTTTCACCTTTTTTCATGTTCTTTTCCTCAGATTTTCATCGATTTATCCCATCTTTAAGCCAAGTCGCCCCTGCACGGCTGCAGCGGCAATGACCAGAGCAGCGCAAGTGCTTTCAGCAAAGGAACCGAAGAGGTCCGCGCCCATACCAGCGATGTCTCCCACGTTGTCTCCCACGTTGTCCTGCCAAGAAGCTTGGCCGATAGGAAATCCAGTGGCGCGGAGTCTCATCATCTTTCAGCTTCTCACCATCCTTCTTGGTTTTCTTCTTAATCTCCTCCTCCTCTTTCTCTTCTTCCCCTCCTCTTCCCCTTTCTCCTCTTCCCCTTCCTCTACCTCCTGTTCCTCCTCTTCCTCCTCCTCTTCCTCCTCTACCTCCTGTTCCTCTTCCTCTTCCTCTGGCTCCTGTTCCTCCTCTTCCTCGTCCTCTTCCTCTTCCTCTTCCTCCTCTTCCTCGTCCCCTTCTTCTCCTCCTCCTCCTCTTCCTCCTTTTCCTCTTCCTCTTCCTCCTCTTCCTCTCCTTCCTCTTCCTCTTCCTCCTCTTCCTCCTCTTCCTCTCCTTCCTCTTCCTCCTCTTCCCCTTCCTCTACCTCCTGTTCCTTCTCCTTTTTCTTCTTGTTGTTGTTATTATCCATTGTGCTTCACTGCTTCTTCTCCTCCTCTTTATTCCCAATTTCATCCAATTTCATTCTTATAAACAATTATCCACCTTACCCCAAGGTTTAATCATGATGGTATCCATCTGTAACAAGTTGCCCAGAAATTGTCAAGTCCAACGATCTGGCAAGGCACGGCGATGGTGGCTGGGTTGTTGGGATCATCCTCATCCAAGCCGGCGACAACCTGAACAACGAAAGCACATCCAAACATGGCCATTTCATTGTCGTTTTCGTTTGAAGCCACCAGTGAGGATACTAGATTTGGCACAAAAGATGCTTCGAATTCAGTCGATCTACATCGTGTGAACCCTCTGCTGCTGCATTTCATGAGTGGTTTCAAGATGTCCTTAAAACATTTATATAAATCGTTCCTGATCTTGACTTGTCTGTTGCAGGTGGTACACCCGTGAAGTCTCTGTCGCGGATGCGCCTTGCCCACCAAGTCAGCACCCACATCTGCGGCCTTGCGAAACGTGATGAGAGTATCTCGCCGAAAACATCAGCATTCGCCATCTGCAACTCTGCACAATCCAAGATCATCCAAGATCCAACTGTTTTTTTCGGACAACATCTTGAACACTTGAACCAGGGTCACTTTCATCGAAAATGCTCTGGACTGAGCCTTGGTGTAGATGCCTCCGCCCACACGACCAAACATGGCCACAGTGCTGCCGCCCAAGCCATATCCAGCAGCACAGTCGAAGAGGATCTCCCAGTCGTCAGGATCAGGGTAGACCTAATTTCCAAATGACGGAATCAAAGAAGTGTTTTTACATATCTCAAACAACTCAAAGAAAATATCAAGTATGAAATAGTCAGATGATGTCAAATACAGTGAGAGGAATTACAACTTGTCAGACCTCATGCGTGTTGAAGTGATTTGCGAAACGTCTGCAGTACGGTATGAGCTTTGAACTCAAACACTTAGCAGCTCTCTCCAAACACTTCCAGCTATGGCACGGTTCGGAAGAAGGTCAAGAGGGCCCAAAGGACGACCTTGGTTGCAACAACTTTCGCACACAACGAAGCTCTAAAACAAATCAACGAAACAAATACATCAATTGTGGACACAGTAAATGTAAACTGCCTCAATCTGCCTCACGTATCCAAAGTGGAAGAATCTGAAAGATGTACGTGGCTGGTCGGCTGATGTTGATCTACTGGCGCCTGTTCGTTCAGAAAGTGTTGAAATGTTAATCTCAAATGCCATGATCCTTTCAAACGCATGAGGCTTCACTTTGCCTTGCTTCATTTCGAATCAAGCTGAGCTGCCACTCCCAAGGAGCACAAGGCATAGCCCATGACGCTGCCACCGCGGAAGGCTGTGTTGAAGCCCAATGTGTAGCCTTGGAGCTGATGTGGGACTCAAAACAACGAAGACTTTACTGTAATGAAACAAAAACAATGACTTTAAACTCTTCCAAGAGAAAATAACAAAAGCATCGCAAAGCAAGGAAGACTTTGACTTGTGCATTGCTTCTTTTACTTCTTTGAAGCTTTCATTTTTTGCAAACTGAGCATCTTTAAACTAGACCGAAACCGAAACCATGACTTGAGAGCAAGTCGTCAAAAAATCTTGTCAGATCGTGCAGAGCTTTCGCAGTCACGTGGCCGTGGTTTGCGCATGCCAATGTGGTGCGGGCATTGGAGTAGGTGGCGATCCTCAGGTTTGTCCGGGAGCTTCCCAAGTCTTAGACAAGAAAGGTGGAACTGAGATACTGAGAGAAGGCGTCAAACATTTGGAAATGCCGTGTTCATCCATTGTTTCTTGTGCGCAAGTGGCATGTTCTCATGGTTGACAAAGTTTCTTGTGGCCGACAGACTCTAAGATACTCATGAATTGACACTTTCAATGCCTAAAGTCTGGTAGCTTCTGGGACTCAGCAAAATCTAAGCCATTTTGTCTTTGCATCCAGGAGAAGTCAAGACCTGTGACAAAGGCCTAGGGCAATCACATGTCAACATTCTTTGTTGTCACTTCTGTGGGGAAAAGAAACTTCCTTGCCGCAAGGAAGCTTCATGATCTCAACCTGAACTTGTTCGGACGGTTCTCGACACTGAGCGCAGGTCACAGGTTGATGAACCATGTTGAAACCATGTTGAACCATGTTTAAACTGCCTCTGTGGTCTTATCTTCTCCCACGTCGTCCAAGGCACATCATTCCCAGGAATCCGCACAACATGGAAGTGACAGCTCCAGTCAAGAAGGCCGCCGCAGTCAACTGACCCTGCAAAGAGCTCTTGGTTCCCCAAGAAACCTCAGAGCAACATCGTTCTGAGTCAAGCGAACTCAACAAGACTCGTCTCTTAAGGTGAGAGAGCTCAAACACGCCCAAACCACCTGCCGCACAAGACCGGAAAAGACTCGGTCAAATTCGATGGAATCAAATGGAATCAAGGTTCCCAACTGTACCAAAACAATACTGAAAACAGCTCAAGCGGCCAAGCCATAAATGACCAAGGAGAATAGCACGCAGAAGGTAGTGCAAATGGCATACTCGACTTTCAGAAACCTTAGTTCGACTGCATTCCTGACACAGGCCTCGCGGAAAACCTGAACCACTCAGGCCCATTGCGACATGTGATGACAGCACATAGGAGTGCCCTTGATCGTTTGCATCTTCAGCACCATCTTTTCTTACTCCACCAATCTCCACCCCCTTGCCCAGAGGTGACCTCATTGTGCCAAGATGCTGAATGGCACCACCCATGATCTTTGCGTAGATCTCAGGAACCAACTTCCTTAGATGGTTCATCTCAACAATTTCGAGCAAGTTCCTAGCAACGTGGTGATCAAACTCGATGTATTTTGGTCAAGGGGAAATTCAAACCTGAGCAGTCACAGGACCTTAGAATACCTTACCTTACTCTCCAACAAGCCATCGCATCCAAAGAACCCTTTCTGGGCAAAGCATTCGACAAAACATTGGAAGAGCCGACAAACCAATCAACGTCAGTGACAAAGTCCGTGCCGAGCAACTCGGGTTCTTCAGAGTTCAACGTCTGCGACAAACCCTGCGAAGGACCCAACTTGATTTTCCTGAGTATGCTGCAGGAATCCTTCTTCGGCCCTCACTTCCGACTGGCATAGCTGCTTCATCTTGGTTCGTGCCAAACGCCCTCCTCATAATTTGAAGACTAAACCTCCCCGCCTGTCAGTGCAAAAAATGGTGATCATACACGCACCTGAACTTCACTCAAGTCAGTGAACATAGCATGAAATACAACTAATACAACTTTGAAGATGGTTCACGTATGTTGACGTCAAGTTGACAAGGTTCTGGATCACGGTGAATTGCAAAAGCGCCACCAACAGACCGAAGGCACCTTACAAACCAATAGCAAAGCAACATGCTCTTCTGACAAGCAGAAGGTATTCAAGTACAAGGGATGCCAGCCAAAATTCCACAACAACTGTTGTGCTACCAAGGTGCTGGAAGCTAAAATTATCTTGTCTACCAAAACTAGCTCCTCGGTCACATGACATGGGGGTCATTGATTGTCCATGTTGGGGATTGGTGCCATTTCAGCACCCAAAGCGCTTCACAAGGAAAACTACAAAGATTACATTTGCAATTAACAAACATAAGCAAGTCGCCCTGAACTTGATGTTGTGCGGGTTCGTGCGGGATGTTTTGGTGATTGTAATTCAGCTGCTTCGTTGCTCCCTCTGAACTTAGTTCCGAGCCATCTTGCTGGATGCTGGGTCTGAATGCACCGTCGCAGCGAAATCTTTGAACCCCAAATGCTGAGGATTTTGGAAAGGGCAATGGAAATCACAAAAAACCTGACATCAAAAGCCGAAACATGCAATG
This sequence comes from Symbiodinium kawagutii, assembly GCA_009767595.1. Taxonomy (NCBI): domain Eukaryota; class Dinophyceae; order Suessiales; family Symbiodiniaceae; genus Symbiodinium; species Symbiodinium kawagutii. Next base: position 267,701 of record VSDK01001681.1, on the reverse strand, counting down.
TGTTCGTCCAACCAAAGCATGTTGGTTAATTATTCAGTCATTGATTTTGCAAACAAGTTGAACAAACATAATTAACAGAATCTAACATATTTAACCATCAAGATTCTGCGGAAGAGAAACGCAAACCCGACCCAAATGCAAGCATATGCCAGCTCCGGTGGCAACTCAAAGTGGTTTTGTGACAGCTCTTCGACAAGGTTTCCTCCGCAACCGCCAAAGAACATGATAAGGACGAAAGATTGCTGTTTTGTGCATTCGCATCCCTGATGCTTTGCCACGCGGCAGGACTAGCTTGGCTCCACAAGGAAACACCGGAAAGGCATGACCACTCCACACAGGGCTGTGAGAATAAGTTCATGCAACGGACCCTTGTGCCTTCGTTTTCCACGTCTTAGTCTTCCTCAATGATTTCTGTGTTTCTATTGTTGAATGTAGAAAGAGTCACAGCATGGTAAGGTGGGCGATGCGTTGCTCATGAGCAACCAATTGTGTTATGACATCGTTATCATTCGTTATCTAAAAATCGCTTCCTCTTAGCTTCCTCTCGCTTTTTGGGATCTGAAATTGACGGACGCTTTGACACAAAATGAGATGGTTGGGGTTCTTGACAACCATATGTTCTAGGAACAAGAATAAAGTCACCCTCCTTGCTCTCCTTGGACGGAATTTTGAAAATTAGTGAAGATTTGAAGATTCTTAAATAGAATTCTTATAGATTTGTTCAATTTTCTTCGTCTTCCATTTTTTTCCAAACTTTGAGATCTCTCCCGTGCCTCATCGTCCTCAGCTCCGCCATGGGTGCACCACTGATGCGCCGCGAGCACGGCGGAGGGGGCTTTGGGCCAATGGGCCGAGCGAAGCTCGGACTTTCAGTTTCCTTCAAAGTCCGAGCAAAGCTTCCGAGCTAAGCGAAGTCTACAAGTTTCCTTCTTTCATTTTTCGCTCTTCTTTTCCTTTCATTTTCCTTGTGGCAAGCGCTTGCAATGATCAGGCATGAGGTATGATCAGGTATGATCAGGTTGACAGGGTCATTTTTCTTTCAGTTTCTCAAGCTACAGCTCAGCTTGGAGCTACCCCAAACAGGATGATGCTCGTTTCTGGTGAAAAATATTCAAACATATTCCAAAACAAAGTCCACAGTTTGCACTTTATCAAACAAATCAATCATCGAATCATCAAACGATCCTTGAGCAAGCCTGCATGGGGTCGCTCTTCTCTTGTCACATAACAAAACTTCTCCGTCTGACATGCAAGGTTTTCCGCGCAACTCAGAACAATCGTGAAATCAACATGTCAATCTGAGGACCCGTATGAACAGTTTCCAAAAGGATTTGCTGCCTGGACAACGGAAAACGACGGATCTTCCTGCACGTCCCAAAGACAAAAGCAACATTTTTTTTCTCATGTTCTTATTATTCTTTGCATTTTTGCATTTCTTTTCTTTGGGTTTTCTCATGTCTAAAAGGTTTTTCTGTGTTCTTCAGAAATCGGACAAGTCCCTGGGGCGTAACGTGGTGTGAAAAGGTGTGTGGAGTTGGGAGAACAGCTGGGCGCTTCGCCTTCTCGAGCCACGACGGTACAAGTAGCACATGTTTCCAGTACGTGAGCTATGAATTCCTTACGTTCCTTATCATGTTTGTTCAATTCTTCAAAGGCAATGAAGAATTGAATAAGTTGAATGAAACGAATCCAAAAACCCTTGAATTCCACATGCGCTGCAGTGCAGAGGTAAAAAACACAATTTTGAGCGCAAGCTATAAGTGACCATATGTGACATGTGACATCATGTGACCATTCAATTCGATCATCGTGGCATCTCTTCAAAACAGCGTGGCATCCGGTGGCCTCACAGCTGATCTCTTGGCGCGTGCAGTTTGAAACTTGCAATCGGCTCGAGGGCAACTCTTTGTCTTCACATCTCATCACTCAAAATCCTAAGATATCCTAAGCATTGCTGATCTTAAGACACAATGTGTCACTTGGTCTCTTGCAGCACGGTGCAGCAAGACTGTGGGAATGTCAATGTCATGAGGGACGACGACCTGTCACATATTGTATTTTTGAACATGTGTTTCATTGAAACCGTCCCTTAGAACCAACCACCCTATTTGTTTCCCTTAGTACAAAGACGTCTATCCATTCGACATCATCCGCTTCAGGAATTTCTTCAATTTCTTTGTTGGACTGCATTTGGGCCATCTTAAAGAATATGTAAATCATTTGTCGATGTTCTTCCAAGTTCTTGTGGCTCTGAGTCGTGGATTTGTGTCGAAATTTTGGGCAAAGAGTTACTTCGCAGAGTGACGAGCACAGCTGTCGCGGAACTCAGCACAATCCGACACATGGACCTGCTCGACGAGAAAGCAACTTGACGGTCCACTACGATAACACTTGATAGAACTTGATATCCCTTGATCATTTGAATGAATCTTCATTTAACAATGATTAGGACTCAACCTTGATGTACTTGATCTTAATCTTGTGAATCTTGTCCTTTGATTCGTTCGGATCCATGCTCATCTTTTGACTTCCAATACTTTCATGTCTGGTTCCTATCGGATTCCTTGGAATCCTTATCTTCGACTTCCAAAGCACGAGTGATTCCCGTCCTGCAGCTCCATTTCTTCATAATCCAAGCGCCAAGTGATGCCTCGCAAACGCCTCCAGGGACCGCCCCTTCTCAAGCATACTGTCACAATTCATCAGGATTCATGCAGGATCTCCGAAAAAAGAGAATATGCTATTGATCCTATATTATATACCCCAAAGCGAGATTATATGGTTTTATATATCGTTTATATAAGTCACTTCTAAATATTGTGTCACAATTTGTATCTACAATGATTTAAAGAAATCCATGGAAACCATATTGTAGAACATACATATATAAAACCGTTGTAACTTCATTATCAATCCTAAAAAGTCTTCAAATCTACAAAAAAAAAACTCATCTTTACTCTAGCCGTCTTGCTTCTCCTTCGGGAGACCTCCTGTTTCAAACTTCCGAAAGCAGACGTGCGAGACTTTTCCAGGTCCGCATGTCTCTGCATGTCTCCCTGGTATCTTGGTCGCCTCGTGACAAGCTTGCGAAGGACCTCAGTTGGCACATCCTAAGGGATCCTAAGGGCGTGTCTCGGTTTTCTCATCTGACAAAACTGCTATGGCGGGTGCACGCCACGCTGCACGAATCACCATCCAGGGGCTCCAGACCCGAAAAATGAAAGTCTTCATCGCATTTCTTTCTTCAGAATGCAAAGGAGGCACGTGCATCGAATGCAGCGTCTGACCTCGCGCTGCGCGAGAGTGCCTACTTAGCCAGAACTTCTTTTTGATAGTTTCATGTTGATTCTTAAAGCGGACACACACACACACAACAGACATAACATGTCCAAAGTGGACTTTCAATCTGAGAATTCCATTTGCAGTGGAATATAGAAATCGAGCAAGCCTTTCAGCACCTCAATATCCAACGAATTTGCATCAATTCACAATGACAGGATTTTTCAAATTTCCTAGTCGCTCTTCAAATTGTCATTTGACTCCGCACTGAATCGTCCCCTTTCCATCCGCCTGCATTGCGGTCATGCCTCACATGAAGAGTTTGGGCAAAAGTGATGTCAAATGACGAAAGAACAATGGCAAGAAACTGAAAACGTCTTTTCAACTTCCCAACAACTGTAGCAACATCACAGCAGCAACTCAGCAACAACATACTTATATGTCATTCCACATCAACATCAGAGACAATGACGCTGTCAACACCAACAGCATCAACAACAACGACAACAACAACAAAAACACCCACGATGACTATGACTACTGCGATCATTGCAAGCAAAAAGCTCTAGCACAACTAGCAGCAGTACCCCACCAACAACAAGACGAAGAGTAGCAACAAGAACAAACACAACAACAGGACAAGGACGATGAAGGCAAAAACAACATCGACGATCACGACGACCCAAATATCCCTGTGACATCAACGATGATCTATTACCTATATTGCTAATTGAACAAAAGAATGAGTTTCTGGTGAGGCACAATGAGTTTAAGATTTTGAAGATCGAACGATGAGAGCGCTCTCTTCTCCGACTTGGTCGCCACCATATTCTCGCTCTTCCAAACACTTCTAGGACACCGGGCAGCAGGCTCACCACTGGCAGAAGCACATGACCTCCAGCCTGTCACGATCACGGCAAGGTGCTGTCGATCACTTGCAGGTCTTCAAAGGCATCTAAAAAATGATGAAAAGCAATATCATTACGAAGCCATTGAAAATAAAACATGAGGCAAAAAAACGCTCCGGTGCTTCTTTTCCTCGCTCGTGTTCTCAGGTAAGCCGAGGCATTCAAGATGCCAGCGGCGATCAAAGCCCGACACTTGCTAGAAAACTGATTAAATGATTAAAATGGTTCACGGGACCATCCAGGCAACAAGATGCAACAAGATGCAACAAGATGCAACAAACTTTGTTCAACTATGCAATAAAACTGAACTTCCTGGATTCCCCTTCAGCTGAAGTGAGACATTGAGTGTCGCGGCGCCGTAGTTCGCGTCGCGTCCTCTCCAAAATTCACTCAGCTCTTGAGAGATTCCAAGCTGCAACAACCCAGAGAATCGCATTAATGTGAAGACTTGTTTCAAGACTTAGATGACGTATATACCGATACCTATGTTCTGGTGCATTGCACTTGCATGTTCCACCGTCCAAAGTTCCCCCAATCAAAATCTTGCACACCAGCAAAATCATAGGTGAATATCTCGGTCACAGGATGTCCTAGGCTTCTTAGGTCAAGTTCCTTCTTGCGAGCGGCATTTTTGTTTCGACGCCTGTGCTCACTAAGCTCTGCATTTGTACAAAATTGAAATGCAAAAGTGTAGACTGAGGATTTGTGTCTTGGATTGTCTTAGATCGCATCTTAATATAAAGTCTTTGCATGTTTTCGAGTTGTATCTCAAAATCTCTCAATGTCTGGTAGCTCTGTTGGGCTAGGCCCTCGCGATGGGATCAGCCGCTTCTCACATCTTCTCACAAGGTGACAGTGCCGATGAAGCCATGACCTAAGCAAGTATGGCAATGGGCGATTCAATTTGGTGGAAGTTGCTTGAAATCTCAACTGCTCAAGCGACCGAATAGATCCGAATCAAGATAAGCTGGAGTATTCAGGGGACCACGAACATGCTTCGTCAAGCACCAACAAATCATAATAGTTGGTAGTGAAAGCTTTTGTAGCTTGAAATCAAACATATTCCTAGTGAGATCACCAAAAGCAAGGGGCCGTTGTGGATGGCCGCGAAGTAGGCAGCAAAGACCAAAGACACAATGGCCTGAAGTTTCATGACCTCAGCATGGCTCCCTATGGTTTCATAGTCTCTTTGCTTCAAACTTGAGGCTATGTTGTGACTACGTAGCGACTATGTAGTGACTGTGCGAGATTTAAGGGGGATCGTTTCTTGCAGATCTGCTTGCATCTCGAGCAAGGCTGGACCCAGCGGTTCCTTTTTTATGTCTCGAAGATTCTCAAACATCCTTCAGGGGAGCCACGGTCAGATTTGCTGGCAACTGACTTGCTGGAGGTCCATTGTGGCAAGTTTCCGAAAGAATGATTCACCCCTGCAAGTTGTTGGCAGGGCGTCGAATTGTGAGTTTTGTTGGAGACCAAACGTGCAACCTTTGAGAACCGTCCAATTCTGATTGGCTGCTCCCAAGGAAGGACTGAAATTCCATGAAATTCCAGCGATCCTTTCTTCAGCCCTTCGTAAAAGGTAGAAGCACGGGAGGATGGAGAAAGTGCTCCCAAAAGAACTTCCTGCTATTCAGAAGTGACTTTTCTAGGGGGCTCGCTCTCTTCACCCCTCTCAAGTTGCTTGGTGTTAGGGGGGGTACTACACACAACACCATACAACACCACGGTAATCGGTGCCTCATATTTTGGCTCCAAGGAACAATGTTCAAGGCAGGTCCAGAGGTGTCCTTGAATGGATCGCCAACCTTAGCAAGGAATAAAGCACGTGCTGAACCTGAAGGTATCAATCAAAGGCTGCAGATTGAAGAAATCAACAATGGAGCTTTACAGATTGTTTGGATTTCCTTTCATTGCCACTACATGTTGGCATCTTTGACTGCCGGACGGCTCGGAAACATGGGATGCCATGGGATGTCATGGGATGTCATCGGATGTCTTTGTGTCGCTGTGAGCCGTTGAAACGTTACAAGCTTTGGCCGAGTGTCGGTGTCGCCTTGCACAGCAGCATCGTGGGCCTCCTTGGCCTTGGGTGCGGCATCCTTCTCCGCCTGCGTCTCTGTGGCGCTGGAAACGTGTGGAAACGTGTGGAACATGGCTCTGAATGCTGTGAGTCTTTGAGCATGGAGACTCAGCGTCAGTGTGATGTTTTTAGAACTACCTATTCTTGGAGGCTTATTGAAACTTGTTTATCACCGCATGTGGGCGATGTCCGCATGTGGCCGACTGTCCATAAGCGAATCCCGCTCCTGTGTCTTGGGGTTCTTGGTGTATCGCAACTCGATATCGTCAGAGAAGCCGTTCCTTAGTTGAAGTCAACGTTGAACCATGGCTGAGAGATCGAAGTGTTGCTTGGGTGCATTTGGTACAGAAAGTCTTTAAATTTCTTTAAAGAAAAACCTTGTAAAGCCTTCAGACCAAAATCTCGCAATAAAATCTAGATCCCTAATCCCATCACGTGCCACCTAGGTGCTTGATGTACTTCTTGCAGTTGTCCCAAGCACCACCGGAGTTGGACATAGAAATGGCCAACTGAACGGAGGAGCCCAGAGATCCAGTGAGCAATCCGAAGACTGCCTGAAGCGGAGAAAAAAGTCATCAAAAAATCTGGAAATGGTTGGTTTCCTCTATTGTCCGCCTCGTATTCCCTGGTCGCTTCACATCTTCGCTTGGATGCTGAAGACACGGCTGATAAGAGAAACAATCCGTTGCAGCAGAGAAGTTTGGGATGTTTAAGTAAGTGGGAGAGGGATGGATATGGATGGATATGATGGGTGTAGAGTCTTCGCTTCATATCTCTAGCCTTCTCCAGCCTTCTCCAGCCTTCCCGCCCTGGAACGTGCCTGCACGCCGAAGAAGGTACCGGCCAACAAAGGTGACAAAATCACCAGGCAGGCGGGTGCCACCATCTCCTGATGGGGTGTGCCAGGCCTTGACATGGCTTGATCCAAACCATAAACCCGGCAACTCAGATCATACCCAGACCCTGTGCATCAGTGTGCTGTGGGATGTCCTTCAGAGATGCTGCAGTGGAAATCTGAATGCAAGTCAAGGAGTCTGGCTTCAGCTCGGTGCCTCAACAAATTCGTGACGAAAGCAGGATCATAAGAAGCATGGTAAGGAACCCCAGATTCAATCCATTTCAATATTCAATAATATCTATTTCAATATAATTTAATGTTTAATTTTTTCTGCCCTCGTTGCAACATGTTGCAACTGAGCAACTTCCATCCAGCAACGTCTTACCCTTCGAGTCCTTTGCCCGGCAGTGGAGACTTTGGTATCAGCGCACCCTCATCGCATTTTTGCTGAGTGAGTTTTCCTTTCTGCTTCGTTAGGTGAATCCAAACGGATCTGTACCTTCCAGGCTCATGAATGCTTATCATGCTGATGTGTTCATCAAACACGTTCCACTCGAGGGTCCTTGATGCTGAACTGTCGCTTCACTTCTGCCACCATCTCACCGGCAGCTTTGCCCACACTCTTCATTGTAAGGGCTGCAAACCAATAAGGAATCATGCAGCCAATGATCAAGAATGCCTCAAAACAGCAGAGACAAAGGTTCCCCATCCATCCCAATTCTTCACCGCAAAAGACTTGCCATGAGTGAAGTCTAGTCTTGAAACTTTCTTGTGAAAACGCTGAACTTGTCACTACGGAGCCACATTGTCTTCAACTACGGGCGCGTTTTAGCACTGAGCATCTCACGAAAGTGGTTGGCTCCAGGATGTTTACGCCTGTCTTCACCTGACCGCTTCCATTTCAGAAATTTGCCACGTTTGCATGGGGAAACTCCCGGAAAATCTGCAGCATCATTCAAAACCGTAGTCAAACAAATCATTTTCCATGGATAAAAAAACATGTACATCAGCGATGGTGTAAACTTGGAGCAAAAACATCTTCAACAAGAAAACAGTCCAGACTTAACTCGAACTGCCCATATCTTCTCATTTTCCTCAAGCCAAGAAGCTCGGAGACGCACGACGAAAGCTCCATACAAAGCCAAAGAGACCAAGGCCTAAGTTGCCACTGTGCTAGAACTCTGCTTCAAACATGGTAAAAGAAGATGAAAGGCGATGAAAGAACTAGAGGAGGAAGGCAGAAAGGATCAGAAGAGATGGAGATGGATGATGGGATGCATAAGAGTGGAAGAAATCGGGATCTTTTTCACCACAAACGACTTGTTGTGAACCACAGGTGACATCAGAATGACACCATGATGATGGATGATCACCGATTATTGATGATGATGATGATGATGATGATGATGATGATGATGATGATGATGATGATGATGATGATGATGATGATGATCATGATGATGCTGATGATGATGATGATGATGATGATGATGATGATGATGATGATGATGATGCTGATGATGATGATGATGATGATGATGATGATGATGATGATGATGATGATGCTGATGATGATGATGATGATGATGATGATGCTGATGCTGATGATGATGATGATGATGATGATGATGCTGATGCTGATGATGATGATGATGATGATGATGATGATGATGATGATGATGATGATGATGATGATGTGATCATGTGAAAATGTGAGAGTAGATGTTTTCAACTGCACTGCTGACAGCAAAATACAGCCCTGAGATGGCCCTGAAAAGATAATCAATGGATCAATACTTCAACCGATAAATCAATATATTGATCAAGTCCTCTCATGTCATTCCACTTAGGATACCTTTGAGGGTATTGCTTGTGCCAAGCTCAGGCAACTGACGCTTCTTTTCGCGAACGGCAAAAGAACAAGAATAAAACCGAACTAATCAGATGTTTATTTGCTTTCTCTTGTTCCATTTACCGTAAGGTTTTCCTTCTTTTATAGTTATCTGAAGTTATCTGTTCATTCCTGCATTTGTTGAGCTCATATGAGCCTATTGAGCCATTTCTATCAAATTATGTTTCTCATTTCTTATCAATGTTTGCCTAATTTCCGTTTCTTGCCAAATGACTGCAGAGCCGATGGCGAAGCCCTTACCGATGGCCGCAGTGGTGTTGCCCGCAGCATCCAGGGCATCCGTGCGGCGACGCACCTGGCACTCAAACTACAAATCCAGCACAAGAAAAAAACAAATCAAACAGCACATTAAAAAACAAATGCGAAGCGGAAAAAAAATCTGTTGAAACATTTACTGATCGTAAATACATCTTTTTACACCAGAAACGATCACCTAATGTTCAAAAGAAACACTTTCTTGAAATGGAACCGACAAATACAGTAGAACAAAAAACATACAAATCATACAAACACAACTCAATAAAATACACAACAACGGACAACACGTACTTCTTGCACAACAAAAAAGAGACCTCTGTGATCCAATGTGCATCTTGTTTAGAGATGTTTAGAGCACTTTGTACAGGCACCTCTGGGTTGAAAAGGGCCATCTCTGCGATTCCGCCAGCGTTGTCGCTGATGGGTCCGAAACCGTCGATGGTCAAACCACATGCCAAAGTGGCCAACCTTGAGAAAGCACCGGGCTTTGAAAGAGTTCATATTCAGCCATCTTCAGCCATCTTGGACCCTTTTCAGTTTTGCATGTCAATGAATGCAACACAGGCTGCATTCCTGGCTAGGCACAAACACAAAATCTCTGAGACACGATGCCATACTCAGTGCTTGGAAATGATGTCATATGCATTTTGGATGTCTATGCAGCCTTTCGGAAATTGGTCAATGCAAGGCGACACCGTCCAACTTGGCTGTCGACGGTTTTATTTGTGCTTGCTCTTGCTAGGCCCGGTGCATACCCAATGCGGCCAATGCGATGCCATAAAGATCGCAGAGTTGGAAGGACACGAAGATGGCGGAAGACAACACGAACACTGGGATGATGCAGCCTTGAACCGTGAAAATGACAAGAAAACACGTCTGGGCCGTGGACTTCGTATACTGCATGCTGAAATAATTTCGGAAAATGTCGGACTTCGCAAGAATGGTCTGTTACAATAGAGATTGGAGCAGGATTCGCGGCATTCGAATGCTTCAAACAACTGGGTACTTGGCGAGTCTTGCCATGGACCTGCATATCCTCTTCAATTCCAGTTGAATCATGAAATATGTTGTGAGGATTGATATGGTCTCCATTCAGTACACCTTGCAGTTTGTAATTCTGACTAAGCATGTTTTATCCAAGCAACTCTTGTAGCCCAATGCCAAGCCCTGAATGATGTTCACAGCTGTTCCTCGAGAAGGCACAGCACCACATGCTTCAGGTTGCTTCCCAACATTTCGAATTTCTGTGTCCAAAACTTGGGAATGCAAATGTCTAAGTCTTGGATTTCAAATCTCGCAGCCTTGATGTCCAACAGCACTACTCTCTGGTAAACTAACATGGCAATGGAAAATCCACCATAAATGCATGACTTCCCAGGGTTTTCTAACAAAATGAGGAATTTTCCATTGCCATGTTAGTTTACCAGAGGGTATGCTCTGCCCGACCTTTTCCCAGCAACGACAAGCAAGGAACCGAACTTGCAAGCGCTTGCCAGCTCGCGAGTGGGGACATAGCTGTGGGAAGTGAAGTACTCGGTGACCAAACCAATGATCAAACCGCCTTGGTTCTGCGCTGTGCCTTCTCAGCTGTTCTGAAAGTGAGCTCCAAAACACCCAGAGCACCAACGATTTGCGTGCGATGTGTGCCACCAAGAAACCCACACATCCCATAGTTGCACACATAAAGGCCTCACAAAGACTGAAATGTGGGCCAAACAAGAAAACACCGTTCTTGCCCTGATCAAATAGACCATTTATATCTATCTATGCCATTTCGATCTGCAAGAAGTTCTAGCATGGGACCAGCCCATCACCTTTTCTGTGGCCTGTACGAGCTGTATGAACCTTGGTCAACCGATCTCTTCATCAAACATTAGAATACAACATTCAGTTGAACTTCACGACTCCTCACTGATCACATCCGCACCTTGAACGGCGTGCCGTGAATCTTGGCAGGCACACCGTCCTCGCGTCAACGAAAAAGACTTGGCAGTGGCCAGTGGCTCATCAAAACTCCATCGAGCTGATTTAAGTAGACATTTCCAGCGATTAGATATGTCTTGACAAGTGCATATCAAGCTATAGTGTTAGTCAAATCCGAGTCCTGCCATATCTATGTAGCAAATATCATTACCTTCTGCATCTATCCGCACATGCTGTACGAATAGTTGACACATGTTGACATGTGCTAACTGCCTATTTTTCTTTCAACAACAGGGACACGCAAGAAACATTATCATATCAAAACATCAAAAAATAGAATCAAATGAATTACAATTTATATATATATATATGTATTCAATTTTATTCATATTCATGGAGTCAGCATTTTGCAGTGTTCTGAGCACTGAGCACTGCTCCTCGTTGAGTCGAACGCCCTCCAAGCGGAACTCATGGGGCAGCAGGTGCAAAGCCAGGAGGTAGATCACAGGAAGCATGATCAAGGCCTAAAGCAGTTGGGAGTACAAGGAACCTCTGAAAGGAACTTGAAAAAGAAAGCTTCAAGTTTGCAGAAGAATTTCTATTTCAAGTTGATACAAAAGGGGTGAAGCTGAAACATTCTTGCCATTTCAGGTCAATAGAGAAAACCAGGCTCTACAAACTGCAACACATACGGATTGAAAACACTTTTAAGTCAACCCTCTATCTCACCTGGCCTTGAAACGTTATGACCTTGCTGCACTGTACTTTGCTGTTTGAAGCTCAGAAATGATCTGAGTTGAGGTACCATGAGGTACCCAGCCCAGCTGGGGTGAGAACCCCACTGCAGCCGTGGAGCAGTGAGCACCAACTGAAGCTTCAGCACCCACTCGATGTCCCTCTCCTCTCGGACTGGCGAGATGTTGGTCGCCTCAAAATCTGAAGCCATGGAATGCGGGTCCACGCTGGCCCCAGAAGAACGAGTGCGAACACATGCTTGAACACCACAAGAAGAGACACTCCAATTTCCAATGTGGACTGAACACTTCTGAACGATGTGTATGACCAAACGGGATTGAACATGATGGATCATGATGGAACATCAAGAAATCATCGAATGGACAACATCAGGGAAGGTAAGACAAGAACTGCTGCTGTCGAGTAGCATAGAAGCCGCAAAGAATGCAAATCACGATGCCAGCTGCAGAAATGGAGACGGGGAAGAGCATCGCATTCCATCCAGCATCGAAGAGGGTGGCATCGCTCCTGTCTTTGACTTCGGCGCCAGTATCGATGAGATGAATTGTTGTTGCAATGCAATGTCAGGCAAAAAACCCTGCAGTTCATAGACATGGTGAATTTCAGGCTACTTGGGAAATCATTTTGGAAATCGTTCTTGGAATGCAGCAACATGTCGTGCTAATCAAGCATTTCACTACCAGTGATCAATCTGCCAAAATCTCGCCGCGAGAACATTGAGGCGCAGAAAAACACTGAGAGTCACATGGATTTGGTGTGATGATTTCCAGTTTTCTTCAATTTCTTCGGATTTTCACGGTTCTTCATCATCTTTTCTTCCCATCATTTCTCCACCTTTAAGCCAAGTCGCCCCTGCACGGCTGCAGCGGCAATGACCAGAGCAGCACAAGTGCTTTCAGCGAAGGAACCGAAGAGATCCGCGCCCATCCCAGCGATGTCTCCCACGTTGTCTCCCACGTTGTCCTGCCAAGAAGCTTGGCCAACAGAAAACGCAGTGGCTCGGAGTCTCATCCTCTTTCAGTTTCTCACTATCCTTCTTGGTTTTCTTCTTAATCTCCTCCTCCTCTTTCTCTTCTTATCCTCCTCCTCGTCCTCTTCCTCTCCTTCCTGTTCCTCTTCCTCTACCTCATCTTCCTCCTCTTTCTCCTCTTCCTCCTCTTCCTCTTCCTCCTCTTCGTGCAAGACCTCTTTCTCCTCTTCCTCTTCCTCCTCTTCGTGCAAGACCTCTTTCTCCTCTTCCTCTTCCTCCTCTTCGTGCAAGACCTCTTTCTCCTCTTCCTCTTCCTCCTCTTCGTGCAAGACCTCTTTCTCCTCTTCCTCTTCCTTCTCTTCCTCCTCTTTCTCCTCTTTCTCCTCCTCCTCCTCTTCTTCCTCCTCTTCCTCTTTCTCCTCTTCCTCTTCCTCTACGTCCTGTTCCTCCTCTTCCTCCTCTTCCTCTTCCTCTTCTTCCTCTACCTCCTGTTCCTCCTCTTCCTCCTCTTCCTCTTCTTCCTCTACCTCCTGTTCCTCCTCTTCCTCCTCTTCCTCTTCTTCCTCTACCTCCTGTTCCTCCTCTTCCTCTTCCTCCTCTTCCTCCTCCTCTTCCTCCTTCTTCTCCCGTTCCTTCTCTTTTTTCTTCTTGTTGTTATTATCCTTTGTGCTTCACTGCTTCTTCTCCTCCTCTTTATTCCCAATTTCATTCTTATAAACAATTATCCTTCTTGTCCTAAGTTTAGTCATGATGACAAGCCCAAAAAATTGTCAAGCCCAACGATCTGGCAAGGCACGGCGATGGTGGCTGGGTTGTTGGGATCATCCTCATCCAAGCCGGCCACAACCTGAACGATGAAAGCACATCCAAACATGGCCATTTCATTGTCGGTTTTCGTTTGAAGCCAACAGTGAGGATACTAAATTTGGCACAAAAGATGCTTCGAATTCAGTCTATCTACATCGTGTGAACCCTCTGCTGCTGCATTTCATGAGTGGTTTCAAGATGTCCTCAAAACATTCATGTAAATCGATCCTGAATCTTGACTTGTCTGTTACAGGTGGTACACCCGTGGACTCTCTGTCGCGGATGCGCCTTGCCCACCAAGTCAGCACCCACATCTGCGGCCTTGCGAAACGTGATGAGAGTTCTCGCCGAAAACATCAGCATTCGCCATCTGCAACTCTGCACAATCCAAGATCATCCAAGATCCAACTGTTTTTTTCGGACAACATCTTGAACACTTGAACCAGGGCCACTTTCATCGAAAATGCTCTGGACTGAGCCTTGGTGTAGATGCCTCCGCCCACACGACCAAACATGGCCACAGTGCTGCCGCCCAAGCCATATCCAGCAGCACAGTCGAAGAGGATCTCCCAGTCGTCAGGATCAGGGTAGACCTAATTTCCAAATGACGGAATCAAAGAAGTGTTTTTACATATCTCAAACAACTCAAAGAAAATATCAAGTATGAAATAGTCAGATGATGTCAAATACAGTGAGAGGAATTACAACTTGTCAGACCTCATGCGTGTTGAAGTGATTTGCGAAACGTCTGCAGTACGGTATGAGCTTTGAACTCAAACACTTAGCAGCTCTCTCCAAACACTTCCAGCTATGGCACGGTTCGGAAGAAGCTCAAGAGGGCCCAGAGGACGACCTTGGTTGCAACAACTTTGTCAAAAACAAATCAACCAAACAAATACATCAATTGTGGACACTAAATGTAAACTGCCTCATGTATCCAAAGTGGAAGAATCTGGACGATGTACGTGGCTGGTTGGCTGATGTTGATCTACTGGCGCGTGTTCGTTCAGAAAGTGCTCAAATGTTAATCGCAAATGCCACGATCCTTTCAAAAGCATGAGGCTTCACTATGCTTCACTTTCATGCCTTGATTCATTTCGTTTCAAGCTGAGCTGCCACTCCCAAGGAGCACAGGGCATAGCCCATGACGCTGCCACCGCGGAACGCCGTGTTGAAGCCCAATGTGTAGCCTCAGCGTTTGGAACCCAACTTGGCAATTCCAAAGCGCAAGATCTTCAACGGTAATGTGTGCAGCCAAGGACAACCACCGTGACAACCACCGAAATTGAATGTAAACAAGGCGACCGTCAGACACGTTCACAGATCATTCGCCTACAGTAAAGCTTGGGAGTTTCACTTTTCACATCAAAATGTCTTGTCACATCTTGCAATGGTCACCCGAGAGATCTCAGTCAGGCGGCCGTGGTTTGCGCATGCCAATGTGGTGCGGGCATTGGAGTAGGTGGCGATCCTTAGGAGCTTTGTCCGGGAACCCTTTGCCAAGCGTTTGCTACCCAACACTCGGTACATGATAATGCATCAAACACCTGGAAATGCAAAGTTCTCGTCCTCATTGTTGTCCTCTTGGAAACTTGCATACGTTGAAACAATGAGAAAATGAGACATGTGCCTGACTCTTGGGAAAAAGAAACTTCTGAACTTCTGTCTCTGGGGAAAAAACTTTTGGCCAATCGCCATCAAGTAAGCTTCATGATCTCAATCTTAATTTGTTTTAAAAAACACGTTAGTGTGAACCTACACATTGCTTGCAACAGGCCCCTGTGCGATTCTTAACCTCTGTGGTCTTATCTTCTCCCACGTCGTCCAAGGCACATCATTCCCAGGAATCCGCACAACATGGAAGTGACAGCTCCAGTCAAGAAGGCCGCCGCAGTCAACTGACCCTGCAAAGAGCTCTTGGTTCCCCAAGAAACCTCAGAGCAACATCGTTCTGAGTCAAGCGAACTCAACAAGACTCGTCTCTTAATTTCATCTCTTGTTGCTGTGCCTCACCTACTGAGAGAGCTCAAACACGCCCAAACCACCTGCCGCACAAGACCGGAAAAGACTCGGTCAAATTCGATGGAATCAAATGGAATCAAGGTTCCCAACTGTACCAAAACAATACTGAAAACAGCTCAAGCAGCCAAGCCATAAATGACCAAGGAGAATAGCACGCAGAAGGTAGTGCAAATGGCATACTCGACTTTCAGAAACCTTAGTTCGACTGCATTCCTGACACAGGCCTCGCGGAAAACCTGAACCACTCAGGCCCATTGCGACATGTGTTGACAGCACATGGGAGTGTCCTATAGTGCCCTTGATCGTTTGCATCTTCAGCACCATCTTTTCTTACTCCACCTATCTCCACCCCCGCCCCTTGCCCAGAGGTGGCCTCATTGTGCCAAGATGCTGAATGGCACCACCCATGATCTTTGCGTAGATCTCAGGAACCAACTTCCTTAGATGGTTCATCTCAACAATTTCGAGCAAGTTCCTAGCAACGTGGTGATCAAACTCGATGTATTTTGGTCAAGGGGAAATTCAAACCTGAACAGTCACAGGACCTCAGAATACCTTACGCCACTCTCCAACAAGCAATCACATCCAAACAACTCTTTCTGGGCAAAACATTCGACAAAACATTGGAAGAGCCGACAAATCAATCAGCGTCAGTGACAAAGTCCGTGCCGAGCAACTCGGGTTCTTCAGAGTTCAACGTCTGCGACAAGCCCTGCGAAGGACCCAACTTGATTTTCCTGGGTATGTTGCAGGGATCTTTCTTCGGCCCTCACTTCCAACTGGCATAGCTTCATCTTGACCAGTTCTGATTTGTAAACTGGACGTTCGCACATGTCACTGCAAGACGTGGTCCAACAGGCACTTGAAGTCTACTCATGTTAATGAAGACATCATGAAATACAACTAGATAGTTGCCGAAGTTGAAGATGGTTGAAATATGTTGAAATTGGCAAGGTTCTGGATCACGGTGAATTGCAAAAGCGCCACCAACAGACCGAAGGCACCTTACAAACCAATAGCAAAGCAACATGCTCTTCTGACAAGCAGAAGGTATTCAAGTACAAAGGATGCCAGCCAAAATTCCACAACAAACCGTTGTGCTACCAAGGTGCTGGAAGCTAAAATGATCTTGTCTACCAAAACTAGCTCCTCGGCCACACGCGCATGAATGTCATTGATTGTCCATGTTGGGGATTTGTGCCATTTCAGCACCCAAAAGCGCTTCACAAGGAAAACTACAAAGTCTTCATTTGCAATTAACAAACATAAGCAAGTCGCCCAGAACATGATGTTGTGCGGGTTCGTGCGGGATATTTCGGTGATTGTACGTCAACTGCTCCGTGGCTCTCTCTGAACTTAGTTCCGAGCCATCTTGCTGGATGCTGAGTCTGAATGCACCCCGAAGCGAAATTTTTGAACCCCAAATGCTGAGGACGATCTGCATTCAGAAAATAATATGAATGAGGTTATTCAGCCATTGGTTTCGCAAAGTTCAAACACACAACAATGAGAATTGATCAAACCACCGTGTGCGACACAAGAACAAACCGACGTGAAGGACGCGCATTGACTGCGCGCTGAACGAGCCCGCTCCACCGCCAACTCGAGGCGGTTTTGAAACAACTCTTCGGCAAAGTTTCCTCCGCAGGATTGTTATGGATTGATAAATGCATCTTTGATGTCTCATCAATCTCACACAATTTCGCGTGGACTAACGCGGATCTGACAGTCCTGCCCTGTGTTAAAAAAAGTTCGGAAGGCAAGGAAAAGCAAACGCCAACAAGGCAAACGTAAACGTAAATTCAGATCAAACAAAAACAATTAAAAATCATATACGTTCATCCATAGTTCCATTCAAAAACAATTCGAAAGTTGCGGACGGGTCGCTTTCCAAAGTTCGAGCGGCGCCTTCGTCGTTGAGCAGGGCAAAGGGGCCCGCTAGGTCCTGGGAGCCACGGAACCTCCGAAAGGACAGAGCAACCGCCCCCGGAGCCACGAGCTGCTTAGAGCGTCCTCAGCTTTGCCGACTTCGGTCTGCCTGCGGGCAAACTCCGGCCGCGAGCCCTGGCCCTGCCAGCTCCAAGCCACCCTGCGCTGCGCTCACGCCGCCGCGCTGCGCCGCGCTGCCATGCTGTGCCACGCTGCCACGCTGCCACGCTGCATGTGCGCCTGCTTCTCTCACCTCCTTCCATCGCCGAACCGTGGTAGCCACAGTTGATAAAATCTATAGACCCTCAAACCTGACAAAAATAAAAATCGAGTGATCCCCACCATGTAAGCAAAATCTTTGTCATAGGTTGTGACACGATCTCAACCTGGCAAATAAACATTCAAACAATTGATACGATTAAAACATGTTCCAAACATACGTCAAGGAAGACCTGTAGCAAAGTATGCCTTCGAAGCATAAGATATGGTCCCATGGGGTTCTTGCAATTGCTGGTCAAACAGGTGGACACTAAAGACAAATCATATTTCACAAAATTGCAGGTCCACTGCTCTTGAAAGACACTGCAAGTTGTGGCTGATTGTTTAGTCAATGGCGTGCAATGCAGACAATCAAAACATGTTTCCTTCGTCACTTTGGAAATTTAAATTCGGTGGACCAAAGGCATTACAGTGCCGGAGAAATCTTCTGCTGCACTGCTAAAGGATGTGTTGTACAACACGTCTTTTGCCAAATGCCCAGATCTATCCAGATCTTGTGTTCTCATCGCAAGTACTTTTGATGACCAACTCTACGTGGTGAGAAGTAAACCAGCGCAGCAAAATTGGACTTTGGGTCTTGTAGAGTCAAGGGATATGCCCAATCAAATGCGAGAAAAACTCAACTTTCAAAGTGGCCTAGCAGTACCTTCCACCATCTTGCTAAATGGATGTGCTCACGTACAAACATGCTGCCTCCGAAGAATCTTAGATACCTCTGCCTTCATTGTTCTTGATTTGGCCTCTGAACAACTTGGGAAATGCCAACCAGACTTTGGATAATCTTGTTCGATAAACCCCCCAAAATAATGAAAGGATGTTCTAGAACCACCCAACCTTTGGAATGACATGAATGGCATCGGTCATGGAGAGGAGCTTGGATTTTCCCAGCGAATAACCAAAGGGACATCAAACAGCACCAAGTGATAAGCCGAAAACATTCAAACAATAGGTTTTGCTTTGCCATTTTTGCATGATTGAGGAGAGGATGTTCAGGGTTTAGTGATCCTCAATGTATGGTTCCCTGTTGACTTCTTGGGGGACCCCCGTTGAAACCAAACAATTCCAGCAGTCCCCAGGTGGTCCAACCCAGGAATTGCGTGGTCAACCACCACCTCAATGGCTACGCTCCCAAA
This sequence comes from Symbiodinium kawagutii, assembly GCA_009767595.1. Lineage (NCBI taxonomy): Eukaryota > Dinophyceae > Suessiales > Symbiodiniaceae > Symbiodinium > Symbiodinium kawagutii. The sequence goes on along the minus strand of VSDK01001681.1, from coordinate 248,607 downwards.
AATCATGCAGAATCCAGCAGCAGATCCAGTGAGCACCTTGGAAATTCATCCCAAACATGGTACGGAATCGAATGATTTGGGATTTGTTGGGTAGTTGTCGAAGGGTCATTTCAGTAGTCATCTTAAGGGGTCCGCCTGCTTCAAGGTTGCCATTCTCAGTGGCTGGCCAGACAGGTCAAAATACCTATCGCAACAAAGAAATGTTCGACCAGAAGCATACCCTCATCATCAACCATCTGTCCAAACCACTCCGTTGTATAAACTTATTCCAAAAGAATTCCAGTACATGTGCCCTGGATGAGCCTTATCACGGATGCGGTCTTGGAGCACCGCAGTGAAAACGGGCAATTGACTTGAACTTTTCTAGCATTGTCTATTCGAAATTCATTGTTCAAATTTGCTTATAGCAAAAATCATAGATAAACATGTACAAATGTATATATTCATATAGCATTTTGGCTTAACATAGCTTTTGTCGGCTTCACATTGACCGTTCAAAGTTCTGGGTTCCCAGTATCGGGTGCACGACTGTATCGACATCGCAACTTGAAGGTCTGTCCAAGTCAAGGCGTTTGGAAAACTTTGAGGTCTACGTCCCAAGATGTCCCAAGATGTCCCAAGGCCCATGGGTATTCGGTTTTACACTCAACAGGTGCTATATGAAAAGTTTGTGTTGCCAGAATTAATTGCACCTCAACAAAAACACATCGAAAGTATCATTCGCAATGCTCTGTTTTCTTTCAGAACTTCATTTCGGTTTGACTCCATGTGGAGCGCGAAAGGCAGCCGCGGGTACAGCTTATAGCACGCTCCTTGGGCGCTACAAGTTTGAGGCACTTTGATTCTGTGGATCGCGGGAATCTATGCATTGAACTCTACAATCTTCACAGTCAATCTCCATCCTCAAATCAATCTCCACATCAGTCGACTGCAGAGCTTCTGGCAAGGAATGGAGAGGAATTCTATGCACTTTCTGCATCTTTCTATACATATTCTGCATCTTTCTTGTTCAGCACTTGGTGACACGATACTCTGGTGCCCCGTGCCTGTGACTCCCGGCCTCGCTTGGCTCCTGGAACTCGTAATTTAAAGCATTTGTGAAATCAACTTCTACAAGTCAACTGCTACATCGTTTGTTGCATAATTGTATGAATGTTAGTCTATGTTTAAGTAACTTATATATGTATAACTCTGTAATTCTCTCTATAACTTTTGTTTTGTAGTATTTTATATATCGTTGGATGTGAAGATGTACGAAGATATGCAAGCCCGACATCTCCTGGAAGTCGCTAGGATCTGTCAGATCTGGATCTGTCAGATCTGGGTCTGTCGTGGCCCTGTCAGGCTGTGAACTCCGAGGTCTTCAGATGACATTTGGAGTTCGACAAGCGAAAAGATGTGAATAATATATAATAATATAATATGATTAGCAACGTGAAGATAAGTGAACGAAAAGTTTGACATTTCCTTTTCGTTCGATAGAAACGGATGGTCAAAGGCAGAGTTGTGCTCAACATCTTCACAATTCACAGTTGGACATGTTGGATAAGTGTACCCCAGGGTAGGCGCACACACTCTGGTCCAAAAAGGTCAGAGGGATGAAGTTGCCACTGACATCAACCTTGCGTGTGAATGAGCTGCGATTTGGGAGTATGCCATCGTGGAAGCAATGGAAACTCAGACGAGTGAAGCACTTCTTTTCCTTCACAGAATCTGTTTCTGTCGAGTGAAAGCCAGCAATTTGTGCTTCAAAGACTGGGCACAAAATGGCACACACACACACAGACACAGAAGATGAAACAAAAGCATTGGTCCCGCAGTAGCAGAAAGGCAACCACAAGCCGAAAACAACAGATCAAAGACATATGGGAGAGAAGTGGGAAACGAATCCACCAGCATTTGCGTTGACCCACCAAAAACACCGAAGATCACAAAACAAATACAAGACAAGCGAAATCCTCTGTCTGTCCAAAAGCATCAAATGGCCCCACAGAACTAGAATAGGAGGCAAACGGAAGCCAGACCAAAATCACAAGCCAACAGACTTTTCTCTTTCACACAGACACAATATCCTTCACGATTGTGTTTCCCAATTCTGAAACTTCACACATCCTTGACTATTGTTTTTCATTATTCCAAAACTTTCACACATCCCTGCACAATCATTTTGCACCTTTCCAGAAACTTCCCTTCGCAATTTTACTTTTCAAAAGCTTCACACATCCCTGTGCCCTTATTCACCCTTCCAAAAACTTCACACATCCCAAATTCTCTCACGATTTGACAAGAGAAATAGCAAACACAATGCCATTCACTCATCTCAACGGTTTTCTCATGAGGGATTCACAAATCTGTGGGACTTCAGAACACTTGATGGGATTCTCAACGGGTCAAAGACCTGTCATCCACTACATACTATACACTCTATATAGATCTATATAGCTTGTTTTCTCTGCGGACTGTCATCCATGAAGTTGTACTTTCAAATCTAAACAGAGTTGGGAGGTCTTCACTTGGACAGGGCTAGATCCCTGCATCAAGTTGAGCTACCGCTCGGCTCATCACAAGAAATTCATAGAAATTTCCATGGAAAAGACACGTTATCCCTTGAAGCCAGAGCCAGGGGACGAGTCCAAGGCGCCACGGGAATTGTTTTTTTTTTTTTTCGGGGAATGTTGGGGGCGTCAGGGATCACTCGGGCGCAACCAGAATCGAACTTGGGCTTTGCTACGGAACATTCGACCAGAACATCATTCACCTACTTGGGCTTTGCTATGGTCAAGGTGCAGAAGCACACTGCTGTTCTATGGCGTTCCCCATCAAACCACCCTATCTGGGGAGAAGGTCAGAGGCTTTGTGAACTTTGCTGGGGGTTGGGATCCTGCCTGAAACATATTTTCTTGAAAATCCACTTGATTCGCGCTTTTCAAATGCCGATATCTTTGACCTCCCCCAGGTCTCCAGCCATGCACGAAGATGCCACAACTGGTAGCATGATGTAGGTACCTGCAACACATGGCTTTGGCCAAGGCCTGTCCACATGTCAATCCGAACACTTATCACGAAGGGGAATGGGGTACAACTTCACACATTGTGAAAGGGGAGCTCTTGGTATGTCTTGGTGGTAGCATGTTCAAGAAACCATAAGAAAACCATTGAAATCCCTGCAATCATCTGCAATCTGTTTGATTTTGTTTGGATATTTGATTAAAGTCTTCTGTAAGTGGACTGCCATCGTCTGTAGGTCTCACAATGATTCGAAGGAACACCTACTGGAACAATTCAGAAGCACAACTACATCTCGTCATCTTTAGACCATGCATATCTTGTTCACCAATTCACTGAGTTCACCCCTCAGAACAATTCAGAATTCATACATATCTATATATATATATACTCACATACATATCTATATATATATACTCACATACATATCTATATATATATACACACATACATATCTATATATATACTCACATACATATATATATATACTCACATACATATATATATATACTCACATACATATATATATATACTCACATACATATATATATATACTCACATACATATATATATATACTCACATACATATCTATATATATATACTCACATACATATCTATATATATATACTCACATACATATCTATATATATATACTCACATACATATCTATATATATATATACTCACATACATATCTATATATATATATACTCACATACATATCTATATATATATATACTCACATACATATCTATATATATATATACTCACATACATATCTATATATATATA
>VSDK01001681.1:206582-243737 GCA_009767595.1 Symbiodinium kawagutii | reverse complement strand
ATACTCACATACATATCTATATATATATACTCACATACATATCTATATATATATACTCACATACATACATATATATATATACTCACATACATATCTATATATATATATACTCACATACATATCTATATATATATACTCACATACATATCTATATATATATATACATATTTTGACATTCACAATTTCATAATATACGGTTCTGGCGCACCTGGAGCAGGTGATGGCCACGCCACCATCAAGGGCATCTCCATGCCTCACACAGGGACACCGCTTCGTCGCTCCTTTCAAGAAGGTCTTCAGATATCTTCTGCTGTGGAAATAAAAACATAAATAAATAAATAAACATGATGAATAAAAGTAAATAAATGAATCAATAAATAAAATCCATGAACGTAAATAAAAGTAAATGAAATTCAATCAAAAATGAATGAAAAATGAAACTTCTCAGATCTCAGTCTTCGGTGTCATCTGTGATTCTGCATTCTCAGTCTTCTAACTTGGCTCGTACTTTCAGAAGACATACTGTGAAGACATACTTTGACTTTGATTCTTGGTCAGGTGCAAATAGGAAGATAGGAACGACCCTCCAGAGATTGTCTCTTTCCCAAGTAGACACATCGCTTTCCAGGTGGATTACTGAATGGCAAGTTCAGAATCGCTTTGGGACATCACCTAGAAACTCCATACAACCCCACAAAAGGATTCTAAAATCCACAACTCGGATGGATTGATGACTGACTGCCCAAATCTGTGTTAATGTGAAGCGAGTTCGGACAGGTTTTCGATGTCACTCCATTTTCTAGTGACCGAGCATTGCGCTCTTCAACATGCGTTGAAGACTTGCATTGTTTATTGAGCACTTCTGCAGTTTCCGGATGTTTCGAGAAGGAAACTGTCCCTTTGAAAGTAAGACTACAGTTTCAAAAAGAATCAAAACGATATGAATCAAAAGAATACCAGACTTGAGAAGATGCTGCATGTTGGGGATAAAAGTTCCTTAAAGCAAAAGGAGTTCTACTTCAAGTTTTTCGCAACTTCGTACATAATTGCGCCGGAAAAATTGACCTCTTACAAAGATGCGTTTGTTTTGACAGAACTGCGTGGTTCCACGGCACAGTTACTAAAATTCTGCTACTCTGCTGTTTCAGGAACAGAACGGCACTTGGTTTGAAAGCTATGCATGACTATAGGAAAGATATATTGGTTCATTGGATAATCACTAAATGACTTGCAGCGTCCGTTGGACAAATAATGAATCATATGTATGATTGAAGGTTCAATTTGTGTTCATAAAGTGCTGAGAGAACAAGACTTGTTGCTGTGCATCCTGTGGAGACATACCTACGGTACGGTATGTGTTTAAGGTGTTGAAAAATGCAGCCCCCTCTAGAAATGCTGGGTGGTTTTTGAGACGAGTGTGATGAACCACAATGATCGCTATATTTTCAAAGAAGATAAAGTAGTTATATCATAGCTGTATCCATTTCACGATGTGGAACACTTGAAGAAATAGATGCTTGATTGAAGAAAAAATGTCCCCTTTTACAGGATCGACTTTAGATTGCAAGGAATAATGCACTGGTCCTACATGGATGTTGCACTCTCCTCGTCAGCACGGTAGGAATCCTGCACGTTTTTGAAACCACTCTAATTTCCAAGAACTGCACTCTTGTGAATGTATTCTAACTTATTTTGAAAGGAATCAAGAATACTGAAACAATGGCTTTTGTGTCATATCATCTTCACCCGTTCACGAAGCTCTGTCAAAAACCACTGTGCTCCGAAACTGTCTGCCCAAAAAGTGCCTATGTTGAGGGGTTTTCAAATCAACGGCTCACTGCTATCAGGTTCTTCAGTAAGTTCCTGTTATTATTACATATTAATGTAATATAAAAGAACGTCTAATACAGATACCTGTATATAACTGTATATACCTATACAGTACCTGTCAAAGGTGGAATTTTGACTTCTCACATTGTAACCTTCTTGTTTCACTGCATAAAATCATACCCCGGTCCAAGTGTTGATCATTACTAGACGTTTTCAGGATGGTCTTTGACATTGTTCCTGTCATATGCTGGTTTCCTGTGCAACCACCGGTTCATGAGAAGCCAAAATACGGCGTGACATGCTGGACTTGTAATGGAACAGTCCGAAGTCAAATCTTCGCTCCAAAAATAGGAGCCGGATATAGCGGGAGCTGGAAAGCTCGGTGGGCTTTCTGGAAAGCCGAAATCGCCAGGCACAGTATGTTTGCTTAGAAATTGCAGTGCTGAGTTTCCCCATCTCAAAAGATCCTGCCCACAGAATGCGCTGTCCACTCAACACGTTCTTTGAAGAAGGCAGAGAACGCATCTGCATTTCAAGCAGAGAATCCAATCAGCTTCTTTCCAAGAAAATACCAAGCCCGGCAGTATTCTCACTAGGTCCCTCACTATCTTGACATATCCCCTGATTGTATCTCCATGTATCTCCTGATATCCCCCTGATATCCCCCTGATATCCCTCTGATTGTCTTGAAGATGTCGGTGGTTTTGAGTGGTTTCCTGGACCCTTCAAGGTGTTCCATGGGCCTCGCGAGGAGAGTGCCACGACGCTCAAAGCGCAGTGGCTATGCAAAAAATCCGAAACCCAAGGCTTCTGGTGATTCAACGGTCCACCTAGAATCAGAGACATATGAACATATAGAAACATATGTAGAAACATATAGACCTTTTGAATTCAAGCGTCATAAACGAAGGACTTAAGCTGTAAGCAACGTAATTCCTGTTCTGACACAGCTTCTTTGTTAACAAATCACCTCTCCTTTTACAGGCTTGGGTCACGTCTTAAGATTTTGTTGACCATGCACCAAGTGCACAGTGTCTGAGCCCGGAGGATTTCAAGAGTCGGCGTTCCTTATTGTTTTGAGTGCGATCCATCTCAAATGAAATAGGTTCTTGGATAAAGACATGACAAACAAACAACTCTCCATTCGAAGATATCTAAACACAATCTGCAATGGTTCAAACGTGTTTAGTTTCAACAGTTTCTCTCGTTTGGCTCTCTCTCAAAGCATCTCGCGAGCAACATCGTTTTCTAAAGAGCCAATCCTCGATCAAAACGAAGTCCAAATCAGGAAGCTCGTCCAGCATTTTGAGGCATTCTCTCACCGTATTGACGATGGGTTTACCTTTGGAGTTAAAACTCGTATTGATCAGTGCAGCTAAACCCGTCTTCCTCCCCACAGCCAGCAGAAGCGCATGGATCCAGGGTTCGTCCTTGGCCCCAACGGACTGATGTCGAGCAGTTCCATCCACATGCGCTAAGCCTGGGAAGTTTTCTCTCACGTTTGGAAGCACCTTAGGTGCCATGGTCATGTAAGGAGACTCGATTCTTTGACCGAAGACTTGCTCCAAAGCTTCATCTGCGATCATAGGCGCCACAGGTCGATATGACTGCCGTACTTTCAGCTGATTCATCCGATCTTTCATGTCGTATGAAGGGACGGCCAGTAGAGATCGATGACCCAAAGCTCTAGGTCCAAACTCTTGACGACCAATGACTACCGCGATGATGGGTGAACTCTTTGGTGTCTCATTTTTCTCATTTTTGACAGCATTCCATACATTCTCAGCTTCATTCCATGCATTCCATGCTTCTTTCCCGGCTAACAAATCTGCCAGATATTCGATGCCACCGAGCTGACTCAATCGCTGTGCTTCCCGGCTGGCTGCTTCTCCCTCCAACGAATCTTCATCGAACAAACGAAATCCCAGGTATTGCAGCGGCTGCGGAGACAACGGTGGCATCACAGACCACAAAGAGCCCACAACGATGCCACCGTCGTTGCTCCCAGGTGGGACAAAAAGAGACCTAGGAAAATCGGGATTGGAAGTGGCTCTCTCTGTGAACTTTTCAAAAATCCTTTGATTGGCCAAGACATTCAACGAGCAGCCTCCTGTCAACACAATGCCATCCACGGGCTGCCCCAGGAGTCCTTGCACAGTTAGCAGCGTTTCCCAAAAGATCTCTTCCACATGCTCGGTCCATGCAGCCTGAGTTGAAGCTGCTAAAATCCTTTGTTCTTCAGTACCACGGCAGGCATATTGTCTAAGCCAAGTGAAGGCTTCATCCATATCAGTCTCATTTTGAAGATAGCTGATGATATATTGTCTGGACCAAAACTGCACCTCTGGATCTGCATTTGTCAAAGCAGAGTAGCCCATGAATTTCCCCGCATAGCCTAGGATTAGTCTGTCTACAACTTCCACGCTGTTGGGCAATTCATGCATCGCTGCGACGATTTCCGTCAGCGTTCGAGGCGTGATTTCAACATCTGAACAAAGGACACTGGGATTCTTAGCTCCAGTCACCTCAGGAAGCAGCAGAGCGATCATATTATATGCCATGCCCATATTGAAAGGTGTGTTGGCAATGGGCTTCACCTCCAGTCCCAAACCTAAATAAAAGTTGAAGACACCATCGTTTCCACCACCATCATAGGACATGATGATTGCCGAGCGATAGGGTGAAGTGTAGAAACCCAGCAGAGCATGGGCGTGGTGATGATTTGCAAAGCGCCACGCCACAGAATCTCCCAGCAGTGGCCCCACTGCAGCCTTCAGCAACTCGAACTCGCGATGTTCAAAGTTTTCTAAAACAGCATAGTGAATTCGTTGAGGGCAGGTTCCAAAGTCACAGTCACATTCACACTTTTCCAGAAATATCTCCACAGCAGTTTTCCAAGTCTCACTGAAGTCATTTTCACTCGTGAGAATATCTCTTTGGTTTCGAATATCGCTTTGGCTGCCTAGAGAGAGTGTGAAAAATCTTTCTTCGAAAAGACGTTCCAACTCCAAGATGCATTGCACTCGACCTCCCACGCTAAAGGCGATGCTCGCGTCATGTTTCGCATGGAAGGCCATGACGTGCGGCCTTCGGCCCACGGGAGAATTGTCCTCGGGAAAGGACTTGCTGAGCTCGTCCGTCACCGCCGCATCTTCAAACGATTCCTTTTGAATTTCCGGATTGAAAAGAAGCCCTTTTTGCGGGTGCCAAAGGATCGGAACGCCATTCTTGTCCACCCCAATATCACCATAAGCAGAAGAAAGCCGCACAAACAGCGCAAAAAAAGTGCAAACAAATCTGCACTGTGCAAAGGTCATGACCTGATCTTCCAGAGCTTGCAAGTGTGAATCAAATAGCAGCTTTTTAAAGCTACGTCACATGCAATGCGATGTCACTTTGCGATATAGTATGTGAAGTGATCGTGCGTCAGGTTTTCTGGGGTGCAGTTCAGAAAGTGACAGTGATGATAAACCGATGACTCCGATGACCATAGCTGTTCAACTTAATATTGGTCAAGCTCAAGTGATTCAAAAGTAGTCAACTTCCCAAGAAAGCCTGCAACCAAGAAAACAGTCTTCATCACTCACATTGCTTCTCTGTTGTTCCCAAACCTTGTGTCATCTTGTCATTGTCTCCTTTACAGCGTTCGGTCACATCTCCTTTGCTGACCCAACCTTTTGTTGATGATGCACAAGGCGGTGCGCACAGTGTCTGAGCCGAAGGAAATGCAGAAAAAATACTTCACTATCTGTCCATGTTTCTTTGAAGCTTTCCCTTTGTCTCTATCAGCTCAAACATTCTAAGGTAATGCAAGCTACGCAAGCTGCATGTCAGAATTGCTGCTCAAATATGCTCAAACTAGGTTCCTTAGGTTTATTTTTTCAAGGCACAACTCGAGGCTCGATTTGTGGTGCACCTTGATGACATCAAAGATCGTTGTTGCACCAGCCCTCCTCGTCTCCTTGCTGCTAAAAAAGAATCGGCCAGTCTCGCTGACTGCGCTCTGATGTTGCAATTGTTAGTGGTCTCCCGGTTCTTCGAACATCGATCCAAGATGATCCAAGGATGCCACATGATGTCTTGCAAATGTCCTGCACATGTCCTACAGATGTCACAAGATGTCACTAGCTATGTGGTCCATCGGCCATCTGCGGTGTCATCATTAGCGCATACCCTTTGGTGTGGGCAGTCGCGTGCAGCTTCAGAGCGGTCGCAACGTGTTATCCTTTTGCGCAAGGCTTCGGGGATCGACTGCCCTGTTTGTTTTAGAATTTCCTCCTGCATGAAATATTCTGGTTCCAGATGTCTTTGCAGCTCTCGGACCAAACTTTGGTTGTAACACAAGTCTGTCCGGTTGCCGCCAACTGAATTGTAGCGAGGAAAGTGCCTTGTTTGAAATGAATGTTCCACACCCAAAAACTGGGCAAGAGAGGTAAGCACTTGCTCTGAATTCTCTCGAAGCTGTTCCTGATGTGCGAAAGCAATTCGCCCAGAAAAAAGTGCGGTCATGGTTGGCATGTGATCAGCTACACTGCGTTCAAGCCAGAATCTACTCAGCCTTCCTTCACGTTCTGACAAGATCGATGTGGTGCTCTCAAAGCAAGTCTGGTTGGGAAGTCGGTCTCGCACAAACCCGCGACGCTTCGCTTCGTCCAGGTCAACATGATCAAAGCAGTAGTGATATTCCATGAAGTTTTTTTCCATCCGACCCACGGGATCACAAAAAATCAGGATCATTTTCAGCTGTGGGATCGCAGCCAACTTCATTCTGGCCAGTCCGTGCGCAAAATGGATTGGATTCCAAGTGCCAACCAGTCTTGGTCGAAATCCTTGCGATCTCTCCTTTTCCTCCTTGGCATGTTCGAGTTGAGCATTGTATCTCTCCACTTGAGATCTCAAAGGCAAAAGGCGATGCACGATGTCGGCGGTAAAAAAGAAATCTTCTTCAAAAGTTGAGAACACTATTTCAGGATGCTGGTTCAGGTTTCTTTGTAGAGATGTCGTTCCACAGCTATCGACACCGCCGATGGCAAAATCAATCTTGATTGAAGACCAGTCTGCAAGCTCCTGTATCTGCACAACATCTTGAAAAGTGGCATTACGCAGCTTGCGAGCTGCATTGGGGCCCATCAACGCACGAGCAAACCTCTCTTCAAAGATTTCGTTCACCAAAACTTGCTCGTTACAACTAGATGGAAAGCAGGCAGTGTCACGCCAGTTGACTGGCAAATCTTCAGGTGTTTCTAAAAAAGTCTCAGTCTGTCCGTAGTGAATGGACACACGTCTGAGGAAAGCATTTCTGCTTCCTTTGGCCGTGGCTTTGTAGAGCTTGGGGATGTCGATGTTCAGTTCCCAGTAACGGCCTCCATGAACTTCACAACCGAGCACCGCTGCCTGAGCTGATCCTTGGAGCAGATCCAACCAATGATCTTCGTAACCCGAGATGGGCAAATCGGTCTCCATGCCACGGCGTCTCAACTGGTACCATTTCGGTTGGTGCGCCATGGGAGTGTAAACTACGGTCGCTCCAGACAGTGCCCGCCATACAGACTTTTTCTCTTCGTATTCTCGCTTGCACGCAGACCTATCAGAATCCACAGACTGAATTCCTCCCGATAAGCAAAGCAAGATCGCAACTCGTGTCAGACCCATAGAACGGAAACTGTGAGAGTAGCTTGCCGTCACAAGGATGACATGGCTCAATTTGGGAAATCAGGAAGCATCATGGCCATAGCAAAGATTTTGTATGGAGATGTTGTAGGAGTGGTGAGATCTCTAATCAGAATATGTTCAGTCAATAACAGGGAAAACATGGTGCTATCGAAACCTGATATGACTGCGGTTTAGACCTGAAAGCTTTAGCTCTGCTGATGGGCAAACATTGTTCAGCGATGCAAACATAGCACCTACAGCACAAGAACATTCCCATCGAAGTTACGGAGTTTGACCACGTTCGAACCCACGGAAATCTGAAACACTATGACAAGAAGGGTTACAGTACCTATAGTTACTTGCTCACTTGTCCTTGTGGAGTTCACAACTTTCAACCCTGTCGCTATGCCCCATCTCAGAGCCCAAGCAAGACCCACAGCCGGCAGAGGTTTTGCGCAGAAATGCTCCAAGCGTACGCAACACTTCGCCCGAGTCGCCATTCCAATGCTCTGGCGGCTCCGTGTGTTTCCAACTCATGAGATGCACTGCGTGGATGACAAACTGTTCTCCCTTCTTGCAGCTGGTGTCTGGAGTTGTTTAGTGGTGGGGTGTTCTAGTGATTTTTAGTGTTGGTGTTTTGGTGATAGTTTTAGCGCTGTGGTGTTTCGGTGCCGTTTGCGTGCTGTTGCTTGGGCGTTGGTATTTTCATGTTTGTGTGTGGTGTTTTGGCGGGTTTGTGTGTTATCTTCTCCTCTGCGCTAGTTCTTCTCAGACTTGACATTTTCTCTGACCTAAGTGCTCTTCTGAACTTCTTTAAGCTATCTTAGGCCATCTTCTTCGCTGAGCTCCTCTTTGAGCATGTCTGAGCTATCTCCGAGCTACCTGTGATTCTGCCAGCCTGTTGGAAGTTTCCATTCTTAACTCCGCTGAAAAGGATACCGCAGATCCGTGACACTCTTGAGACTTCTGATCATTGAAAAGACAAACATCGCACAGTTCATGAGCTGATGGTTGGACACAGCTCACATTAGCTCCCTTTGTCAATTGTATCGCCAGTGATAAGCCAGAAAAGCCACATAAATTGGTAGAAGACTATGCAGAAGACCTTCCACCAAAGGAAGCTCCAACAAAGGTTTCAAGAAGACTTCTGCAGGCCTTTGGACCATGATGAAAAGGAAGAAGGCCAACACGCCATGTGCCAATAGAAGTCCAGGTCCCAAAATGATTCGCTCCCACATGGGATCAGCACGCAAAACTCGTGCCAGAGGAACCCCACCGTGCGAATTCCCTCGGAGCAGAAAGGCTCGAACTGGTGCTTCGACTGCCAAAATGCAGAAACTCAGCCGAGAAATCACAGTCACTGTGAAGAAAACCACCTTGATCATGGCTGTGTCACTGCTCTGACTCGTATCTTTCTCAGTCCTCTCAGGCGCTAGAAACTGTGCGCCCGGTAAACCTGTTCTGAGAAGAAAGCAGAGTCCCACGACGAAAGGGATGTCTCCCAAGCACTTCTTGATGTTCCGTGCCAAACACCATTGCGCAGGATCGTTTTGATTGATCCATGCCGACCAACACCATGTAGCCACGGCAAAGAGTGGGCCAATCCGCTTTGTAACAAACCTCTGTGGAAGTGCAGCTATTAGATTTTCGGCTGCCAGGAAAAGACCCAGGAAAGCGGGATACTCAAGCCTTCTGAAAATGTGATAAGTCCATAGCTCGTAACCATGCCACTTCTCCCACTCCAAACGATCTTCTGATTCAGGACCGTATTCTTTGATCACATAATACACAACTGCCCACACATATAAAACGCAATGGGTGACACGTGAAAGACCAGCGCGACGTAAAATCAACAGACCGAAACAAAGAAGAACCCGTTCGTTAGCATCTCTCACTTGCCAATTCATCGTGTGTAAACGAAAAACACAAGTCCAGTAGGACTGGGTACAATCGTTGTCCCATTGGTTCCATTCCAATGCATTGCCTCGAACAACGCTTTGAGTTCCGTCCACGTAGTTGAGCGGCTGATTTGGAAAGGAAAACCGAAGTCCAATTCGATCCCACCACACTGACAGCATGATCAAAGGAAGATGCCTCAACAATCTCCTGGCCAATTTAATGCTGCACCTTCCAAAGACTTTTTGCAGCGCAGGACTGCAATCCTTTGCATCGCTGCTTTCACCATCTAACACCAAGTGGAGGGCAAGAACAGTCATGATGATGACACACCGGTAACACAAGGAGATACGAAATAGAGATCCACCTTCCTGGGCACCATCTAGTGATTGATTTTGAGCTGCTTCCAGATGGACTGAGACGATGAAGAGAGTGGCTAAGCTTCTGAGAAAGTCAACTGTAATCCCTCGTGACGGAGACCAAAGTTCTTTGCAGGCTCTGTTCACAGAGAATGCATGGACAAAGTGTTGACCAAATGAAGCCAGCCCTTTCAAAACGCTGAAAGGCCGAACACGGCTTTGGTCATGTGCTCCATTGCTAAGTTGACTTTGAGGAACAATATCCATGGACAAGTCGAAAAGTGTGGCAAGCACCGCCAAAGATGCTATGCAAACAAAGACATTCTGGATTTGGGATGACACCTGATCAATTCGCTGACGTAAAGTGGTGTCCTTCGAGTCACTCACATACACAGAATCTAAGAAATGCGGCCATTCCCAAACGTGTACACTTACCCCGGTCATCAGCAAACGTCGCGCATCTGCCACGTGCATGATGTAGTCTGGGACCAAGTCATGTGCAACCTCTTCTGCCGAACAAATTAGAGGAGCACAAAATCCAAAATACATCGAATGCACTTCTTGACCTTGGAAGTCAAGCTGAACCAAGAAAAATCGCCCAGCTGTGGCAATGCAACCACGATAATTCCCTCCTGTCTGTCCGTCCCATCCACTACCCATGTGCCGTAGTGGCACACCACAAAATTCAGAAAACGCACCAGTTGGTGCCCCCCACTGCCTGTTCAATGCCCAGCCCCAGTCAGTTTGACAACGTGTCTTTCGCGATTCTAAAGCGTTCTGACGATCACGGATCACAGAGCTTTCCCTGAAAATCCATCCTGTCTCGTAACTACGACTCTCAGCTTTCTCTAAACAACAGTGTTTGTACGTGAATTGTGAGTCCCAGCAGCCAACGTTCCCAGCTGGACCAAATTTCTCAACATCACAGCAAGTGTTGTAGTCAAAACCACGCGACCAACACTCAGGATTCCCAAGAGCGTAAACTGATCGCAGAAAGAATGGGAACCCTGAGCAGCAATAAACAGCATAGCGCGAAATGTACATGGCTGCAAGGGAAGCGCGTTCTACTGGGTTTGCATCATGAAAACCAAAACATGCTTAGCTCATCTGAGCTGATTCCTTGAGGTGAGGTATCCTCTTCCAAGGGGTCTACATGCTTGGCCTTACCTTAAGCTTGGAGAGCCTGCGAGGAGATGACACAAACTTGCCAAATTGCTCAACCATTCGCTCTGGAGCCTGTCACATCCTGTCACCTGTCAAACTAAATGTTGTTGATTTGTCGCACCAATTTCATGTCATCCACAGCTGAGCTTGACAAGTAGGGCATACAAAAGACCTTTCTATCGCTGTGAAACGTGGCAGATCTAATCGGTTATCAGCTGATAAAAATCACATAGTTGTTATGAGTCACCGCCATCGCCGTCATCATTGTGGTCATCACTACAGAACTTCTCCTGGCTGGTCATCACAATTAATGGCTGCGTCTATCATCATCAAAGGAAGTTGCGTAGAGAAACTCCGAGTCACGGATCCAAACAGAACTGAGAATAAACGCGGCCAAAAAGTGTAGTGAGGAGTACATGAAGTGAAAAGCACATGCAATCAAAGAGTAAGTGTAGCCGAGAATTGTAGTGAAGAGTAAGTCTAGTGAAGAATAAGTAGTGTACTGAAGAGAAATCGTAACCAAAGAGTAAGTGTAGCCAGGAAGTGTAGTGAAGAGCAACTGTAGCTGAGATCAACTGTAGCTGAAAGCAAATGCGCCAGAGAGGAAGTGTAGCTGGGAGGCTGATAACAAGTGTAGCTAAGAATAAAATGTAGCTGAGAGGTACCAAAGAGAAGAGATTCTGTTACCATTTGCGGGGATATAGAGCGATGTCAATTTCCAAGATGGGAAGATGGGAAGAATTACTTACTCTTAAGTTCGATAGGTTACTTACTCTAAGTCATGCATTGAATTACTCCAAGTGTTCCATCGTGTAGGAACCTTACGTGTTTCATCCGCTGCTGAACAGGTCGGTGCAGACGGGCATGGACACCCTCACTGTCTATCTTCGATTGGTGCTTGCAGTAGAGTGTATGTTTCAAGGTGTTATGTGTGTTATAAGGTGTTCAGTTATGTATTCTATGTGTGTTCATATGTATCTTGTTATGTATGTATAATATGATTTCATTTTATGTATCTATGATGTATCTACCATGTATCTAAACTTGCGTCGGCGACATTGAATCCAATGATCCTTGCCCTGCTGTCCGCAAGGTAAATGCAACATGAGGTGATCGTTGTAATACCTTGTGGTACCTTGTAAAAACTTCTTGTACCTTGTAATGTGTTGTAGCAGGTTGTAGTACCTTGCAATACGTTGTGGTACAGAGAGGTACCGAGAAGCGAAGAGTACTGTAATGAGTGAAGAGGTACAGAGAGTCATCTTGCTCAGGGAGGCCAGAAGAGTCAAGCTCAGAGAAACGCTGAGTCAGAGAACAAGAACCCTAACTTCCTATAGGAACACACTTCCCTCCTATTGGAAGCTTCTGCCCCTGCATTGTGCGGGTTCTACTTGTATAGATTGTATAGAGAGCCCAATTGGTACGGTAAGATACATAGCACTATCTTGGCAATAATCATATTTTCATGCATCATTCTCAGCATGGCCTCATCAACATTGCTGTATCACATTGTCGCTGTAGTCATGGTGAACATCATCGCCATAGTCATAGTCGAAACAGGTAGTGATGGTAGTCGCCATCGTTCTCTTCTTCGTCAGAATCATCGTTCAGATCATGACCATGACTTGTCCTATGATTTGCGAATCATTCACTCAAATAAATTGGTCATACTATTTGTTAAACTAGCTGGAAACAACTGAGACAAGTTCCCTTTTTTGCACAACAGGAAGAAACCTCAGAAATCGGAACAATCAAGATCAAGAGTTCAATAAGTTCTGCTAAGTGTGTTTGCTAAGTCTTGACAAGACATTAAAGCACTGAGCATTTCATCCGTATCTGCTGCATAAGTGCCACATGTCACACACTGACAACATACTATGGGCATTCAAGTGTTGGGCTCATCACAGGTCTGGACTCAGAATGTATCTGATGCATTGTGATGCATTCTGATGCTATCATTTTATGATCAACGGAGATCAAAACACCAATGAGATGACCCAGTTCATCAGTCAGTGTCGCAGTTTGAGATCTTTTCCTTAGAAGGTGGTCGAATGTCACGCCTTATGCTGCCGTTTCGATGTGTTTAGGGCATGGGTCGAATGGGACACTGAAAAACTGCAAGTGGGCTCAAATGACCCCTTTGGCTTTCAAAAAGTGTCCATGTCACAAGCTTCAAACGACCCCGGTCTTTTCTTAAAAGATGTAAATAGACAACCCAAGACCCCTGGAAAAATAGGTTCCTGTTCCAATGTCTTGTCTTT
This sequence comes from Symbiodinium kawagutii, assembly GCA_009767595.1. Taxonomy (NCBI): domain Eukaryota; class Dinophyceae; order Suessiales; family Symbiodiniaceae; genus Symbiodinium; species Symbiodinium kawagutii. The sequence goes on along the minus strand of VSDK01001681.1, from coordinate 230,575 downwards.
TTGTTACCTCTTCCGCCGGTCTAAGTGATAAGCCAGAAAAGCCACATAAATTGGTAGAAGACCATGCAGAAGACCTTCCACCAAGGGAAGCTCCAACAAAGGTTTTAAGAAGACTTCTGCAGGTCTTTGGACCATGATGAAAAGAAAAAAGGCCAAGACGCAATGTGCCAATAGAAGTCCAGGTCCCAAAATGATTCGCTCCCACATGGGATCAGCACGCAAAACTCGTGCCAAAGGAACACCACTGTGTGAATTACCTTGGAGAAGAAAGGCTCGAAAAGGATCTTCCACCACCAAAATACAGAAGCTCAGCCGAGAAAGCACAGTCACTGTAAAGAAAACCACCTTGATCATGGCTGTGTCACTGCTCTGACTCGTATCTTTCTCAGTCCTCTCATTTTCTAGAAACTGTGCGCCCGGTAAACCTGTTCTGAGCAGAAAGCAGAGTCCCACGACGAAGGGATGTCTCCCAAGCACTTTTTTACATTTTGTTCGTGTTGTGACAGTGCGGGGTCATTTTGATTGATCCAAGCCGACCAACACCATGTAGCCACGGCCACGAGTAGACCAATCCGCTTTGAAACAAGCCTCTGTGGAAGCGTAGCTATTAGATTTTCAGCAGCCAGGAAAAGACCCAGGAAAGCCGGATACTCAAACGTCCTGTTCCAGCGAAAATGCAACTTCTCCCACTCTGCTTGTTCGGATTCAGGTCCTTCTTTGATCACATAATACGCCACTGCCCACAGATATAAAATGCCATGTGTGACACGTGAAAGACCAGCAGAGCGCAAGAGCAAGAGGCCGAAACAAAGAAGAACCCGTTCGTTTGCATCTCTCACCTGCCAATTGATAGAATGGAAATGCAAAACGCAGGTCCAAAACGGTTTTCTCAAACACAATTTGGGAACCTTCCAGTGTGGAGGAATGCTCCATTGCAATGTGGAGCCCTGAACTGTGCTTAGCGATCCGTCCACATAGCTGAGCGGTTGATTTTGTGTTGAAAATCTGGCTCCAGTTCGATCCCACCACACTGACAGCATGACCAAAGGAAGGTGCCTCAAAAATTTCCTGGCCAATCTGGTGCTACACATTCCAAAGGTTTTTTGCAGCGAAGGTGTGCAATCCTTTGCATTACTGTTTTCACCGCCTAAAACCAGGTGGTGCACGAGAACAGTCATGATGATTACACCCCGGAAACACCCGGAGATGCGAAATAGAGATCCACCTTCTTGTGCAAGGTCTAAGGATAAATTTTGATCCTTCTCCAGGTGGACTGAGACGATGAAGAGGGTGGCTAAGCTTCTGAGAAAGTCAAGTGTAATCCCTCGTGACGGAGACCAAAGTTCTTTGCAGGCTCTGTTCACAGAGAATGCATGGACAAAGTGTTGACCGAATTTGGCCAGCCCCTTCAAAATGCTGAAAGGCCGAAAACGGTGTTCGTCATGTGCTCCGTTGCTAACCTGACTTTGAGGAACAATATCCATTGATAAGTCGAAAAGTGTGGCAAGCACCGCCAAAGATGCTATGCAAACAAAGACATTCTGGATTTGGGATGACACCTGATCAATTCGCTGACGTAAAGTGGTGTCCTTCAGGTCACTCACATACACAGAATCCAAGAAATGCGGCCATTCCCAAACCTGTACAGTTCCCATGGTCATCAGCAAACGTCGAGCATCTGCGACATAAATGACATAGTCTGGTACCAAGTCACTTGCAACCTCTTCTGCCGAACAAATTTGAGGAGCACAAAATCCGAAATGCATGCTGTGATTTGTGACAGTATCAGTTTGGAATTCGAGCTGAACCAAGAAAAATCGACCACCTGTGGCAATGCAACCACGAGAATTCCCTGCTCTCTGTCCGTCCCATCCACTACCCATGTGCCGCAATGGCACCCCGGAATATTCTGGAAACGAGCCAATAGGAGCGCCCCACTGTACTGCCAAAGCCCAGCCCCACTGAGGCTTACATTGTGAGATCACTCCAGAGTCCACGGCTTCAATGAGCTTCTGGCGATCCCGAATCACTGAACTTTCCCGGCCCAGCCAATCTGTCTTCCAGCTATGAGTTTGAACACGAGATACACAGCAATCTTTGTACGTGAATTGTGAGTCCCAGCAGCCAACGTTCCCAGCTGGACCAAATTTCTCAACATCACAGCAAGTGTTGTAGTCAAAACCACTCGACCCGACCAACACTCAGGATTCCCAAGAGCGTAAACTGATCGCAGAAAGAATGGGAACCCTGAGCAGCAATAAACAGCATAGCGCGAAATGTACATGGCTGCAAGGGAAGCGCGTTCTACTGGGTTTGCATCATGAAAACAAAACATGCGAAGGATCCTTCTCTTTGAGGCTTTCTTTTTGGTATCCGTTTCCAACAAATTGAACCACATGATTGGCCTCACAAACTTGGAGTAAAAAGATGACAAGACAAGGGTATGAAAGTTGAGAAGCCGCCAAACATATTCAAGCATTCGCTCAGGACCACGTCCCTTGTGAATTGTTCCTGAATTTTTGCCCAAATTTCATGCCCGCAGCTAAATAATTGCGTGGGTGAGCCTGACAAGCAACTGGGCAGAAGAATCTCGCTGACTGATTCAAATGGCATATCCAGCTGCAGTGGATTGATTTGCTCACCAAACCGATGCGTAGCCGGATCCAACGTCAACCCCTACAGTTTCGACCTGTCGCAACGCCATTTTTTTCGCTTCAAACCAATGGCAAGTCGAAGTCTGGAAGGCGCGAAACTCGGAAACGCGCCTCGGCAGCTCTGACGAATCGAAACAGAAATGACTCGAACGAAGAGTTTCGAATCAAGTGACGAAGATTGACGAAGCAAGTCTTAGGAATTTTAGAATGGAAGAGTTTCTGCAAGTCTCACCTCTTGAACAGAATCCAGCCAGGCCCTTGTGGCCTTGGTGCAGCTGTGATCCTTTCGCTTCCACTGCATCTATCCTGTGCACATATCCAGCTTTGCTTCCAGTTTCGTCCAGTTTGCTGTGCTCCAAACTCCAAGAAGGTCATCTTTCTCGTGCAGCCTCGCAGAACACAAGAAAATCACAAGGCAGGACATCCTTCAAAATGGGCAGAGCTTGCAAGGTACATCGCATAGATCGAGGAATCGAGGAGGCATATTTACGTCACACATTTGCAAATTCTCATAGATTGAATCCATTTCTCATAGATTCTCTGAGGGATTCTCGATGATTCTCGCTGCAAAGAGACTGAGGCTTCGCGGCACTGTGCATGAGGGAAGTCAGCATCCAAAGGAGGGGGAACGTTTCAAACCGAGCCCCAAACCTGCTACCGAATCATACCGAATCTATCCAGATCTACCGATGGCTTCCTATGACTTCTTGGCTGACGAGGCTTGGCTTATCCTGATCTTGTTCCGATCTGCTCCGATTCATTGGTATCATTCTTTCCTCCAAGGAGCAGTTCCAAGGCGGTCTCAGCACAGGCATGTGCAAGAAGGAGTCCTTCCTTGATGTGCTCCTGGAGATCCATCTCTGAATTCAGAACTTTTCCCATGACTTTTTTGGCCTCACTTTGATTTACTTTCATTTACTTTGATTTACTTTCATTTACTTTCCCCTTTTTACTCCAAAAAAGACTCTTTCGCACTTCAAAAAGTCTTCGATCACCGCCACTTCCTTGTGCGGGTCACCATGATGCAATTCCTGCGCGCTCATCGGGCTTCGCAACCGGGTGCAACGCATGCGGGGCTGTGACTATGCATCCTGACGTCTGGGAGCCTTGTCGCTGTGGTCAACACGCTGAGAATCATCGTATCATGATCATCATCGTCGTTGTCATTGTCATTGTCGCCATCATCTGCTTCGTCGTTGTGATGGTCATTGATCATCATCTGGCTGCCACCAACCAAAACACCGCCACGTCATCGCTACCATCACCGACGTCATCATCATAACAATAATCATCAACAACGGCATAAGTGTTACCAGCATACATCGTCATCATCATCATCGTCATCATCATCATCATCATCATCATCATCATCATCATCATCATCATCACATTATCACCATCATCATTGTCATCATCGTCATCGTCATCGTCATCGTCATCATCATCATCGTCATCATCATCATCATCATCATCATCATCATCATCACATCACCATCATCATTGTCATCATCGTCATCGTCATCGTCATCGTCATCGTCATAATAATAATAACAATAATAATAATAATCATCATCATCATCATCACATCACCATCATCATTGTCATCATTGTCATCATTGTCATCGTCATCATCATCATCATCATCATCATCATCATCATCATCATCTCATCACCATCATCATTGTCAGAATCATCATCAGAGCCAGCATGATTGGGTCGTCCTAGTGTCATCGTATGCTATCATGTTCATCATTAATATCACCATTGTGTTGTCATCAACAGCGGCAGTAAAGTGAACCTCATCTATGTCAAGTAAATCTTTGTTTTCTTCCTCATCATCCTCATTTACCTCTTTCCAAGTCGGTAGAAAGCATCATCCATATTCAATACCTGCTTGGTTTGCGAAGAAAGTTGAGCTCATATAAAGTTGAGTCATTTCAGCGATTTCGATTCAACTTCGGCTACCGTGTTACCATGTGTTACCATGTGTTACCATGTCATGTGTTACCAAACACTGACTGGTATCATTGTGACAGGGACAGGCCTGTGACATCTGCAGCGACTGATTTTCCCTCGCCTTCAGCAGCACTGGGACGACGTGGTTCAAAACCTCCACGACGATGGAAGGAGTGAGATAGGAACGCCTCAAAAGAATCAGAAAATGAAATCGTTGAGCTTTCATAAAACTTAAAAAGTGAAATTGTATAAATCTATGTAGGTTTAAGTAAACGTTGAATATAGATGTACAGTATATAATATAACACATGTATATAATCATGTATATATACGTATATTTGTTTTGTATATCATTATATTTACATTTCAGGCGCAAACGAGTTATGAATATGTCACGAGCTCTGCAAATACCATGATGATCGTGACGATCATGATGGTGATGGCGGTTGGAATAAATTCTAGTGGTATAGTTGTTGATGTGAATGGAGGCAAGTAACGATATGACAGAGTTATCGCAATGAAGCCCATACTTTGAGCATCATGATCACCCTCATAATGAGGAGCATCACAGCACTAACAATGTCCGGAGGAGAAATATGACAAGTAAACTATCATGATAGTAATGTTCGTGCTGATAGTGTTAGGACCCCGATGAAAGGGATGACAAGCCAGAGGGATGACACAATGATGCTGTTCATATATAGTACTTAAGTATATCTAAAAAAACAGATTAAAAAGAAGAAACTGTGGCAAGAAATTGTGGCAAGAAACTGTGGCAAGTCTCTGTTGATTAAATCGTTCCAAAGCTTTGAGTCTCGCACTCAGCTAGAGCCACCAGAGACTGAAGGTCTGCGGATTCTTCCAGCTCCATGCGGGATGCATGGGAACGAAGCCTGGCTTGCCAAACGTCAAGGTCAAATGTGCGTTCAATAGATTTCAATGATGGAAAAATGCAATGTGTTTAAACGTTTTAATAAAGACACATTATCATATTAAGCAAATGATATCAAATCATGTAAGGTGAAAGACAGCAAACAAATGATGAAAGATTATGAAACATGACAAACGCAAAACATCCGCACATGAGATCTTAATCAACTTCCAAGTGTCATCCGCCAAAGCTCTTCAAGCTGAAGTCCCTGACATTTTGTCACCAGACCCCATGGAAGGCGGCTCTGACCCCAGCAGTTGTAAGTTCCTCGAAAGCATCAAGTTGTGCCCAAAGAATTGATTCGTGATCAATGTGGATCAATAGCTTAAGAAATTACTGAGTTTCATTACAGCTTGGCTAAGAAGCACTGATTGAGCTGAATTGAAACTTCCAATAAGGAGCTGGCGCCAATCAATTTGCACTTCCGCAGTCTTTTGCCAATATCGAGTTAATCTGCTGCGGGCAACTAGCTGTGGAGCTTCAATGCCATGTAGAGTTCGAAAGTCTGTGACAGCGCGTCCAGCTTCTTCGATAAATCCTTAGAGCTGTGCAAAATGCCACGGTGAATGTCCAAAATGACTGTTTGTTGCAAAGCGAAACGACGATGACAGTCAATTTTCCAGCACAGCTGCCACAATCATCACAAATGACATAGCCCCCGATCTCGAGCAAATCGTACAAGTTGAAAAGGATATCCATGTAGGAAGAATACAGGTCAGCATCTAAGTGCAAGAGAGATATCCGTCCTCAACTGGAGCAAGTGGCTGCTTCCAGCCTGGATGTTATGCCTAAAAGCGTTTGGTTTTGCAACCGTGTCAATGAGAAAACTCATTTGTCACATTTTGTCACCATGAGGTTGGCTGAAGTGCAATGGCGATGCAAAAAGGCAAGCTATCGCTTTCAGATTCAAAAGGGGCAACCGAGCCACTGCCGTTTGCAAGCAAGCGCTCATGCAATTCTGGCAAACTTTCGTTGTAGAACCCACTGATGAACAAAACCTAGAGCGCAGCACAAACAGGCGTATGTTGCTGGTCATCAAAATGTTGGGACAAAGAAAAGCCACAAGAGTTGTGCCGTTCTATCCAGGAAACGTTTTCATCTAACAGTGCGAAGGATGCAAAGTTCTCGGCCACAACATCTACACCTGAGCGAACGCAAGAGTAAGGCATCAATCAACCGGAAGAGCACAAAGTGAAAATGGAAACAAAAGTTGCAAATGGAAAGACTTTGATGTAAAATGATGTAAAATGTAGAGAACCCAATTAAGAACGAAGAGAAGTTGCAATTAGACTGCGCTCCAAGCTTCTCACTTGAAACATGGTGTGCTTGAGAGAGAAAGTGTGATTCTTTGTATCTGGAAAGCCTTTGAAAGAGTCGCAGGCAAAGACCTGCCGGGAAGGCGCCCCCAGATCTTTGAGATGTCTGACTTTTGTCGTTTTTTCTTTCCCTTGATGGCCTTGCGATCCATGTCGTAGACGTGAAAGTATGCTCGTGCAAACATGGATACTCCACCATGCCAAACGCCAGCCTCCCTTGGAGCACAAAAGACATCAGCTTTGTGCAACTTCAGTGTGATGCTGAGTTTGACGTTCACATTGCATTACCTTTCTCTGCGTTAGGTGGATTCCTGGTGCTTGCACCTAGGTATGATATCCATGCTGAAATGTCAATTTACCTTTCCCAGCCAAGCAACACGAAATCACCGGTGATATTTTCAGTGCGTATGGCATCCAAGAGGTCCCAAATATCACCTCTGACAGGTCCGAATCATGACATCTTGTCAAGAGCTCAACCTCTCCTGGTGCCTTCTGATTCCACAAGTGATTTTGGGAACTTGTCCTCGCATCTCATGCATTTCATCGTGTGTTGAAGGGGAGTATAGCGTGGGTTTGGCTGATAGACTTCTCTTTAAAAACCCTTCATTCGCAGCCTCTTCCGCAAGAACCCGCGAGACCGTGGGCAATTGTGTGGCAGGAAAACATGGTTTTCTTACATGAAGTGGGGGGCTAAATAAGATTTTAAGCCAAAAACCTGCAGAAAAGCATGGAAGATAAAGACTAAGAGCATAGAAGAGAGAGATATATATATATATATATTGAAGATAAGATGCATCTCCAGTGACTACGAAGTGCCTCCTTTTGTGACATTTTGCACCTTGTGTTGCTCGGATCGGGGCTGCTCACCTTAGAACCTCTGGAGCCGCTGCAAGTCTCAAGGGTGGAGATTTGCAGCAGCAGTGGTGGTGCAGGTGCTGGTGGTGGTGCTGCTGTTGGATCCCGGAGGAGCCTGGTTTTCTTGGGAAATTTCTGCCTTGCCTTTTGGCAGTTACTCTGATTTTTGTGTCTTCCCTTTGTCAAAATCATTCAAAAAAAATTAGAACCTTCCCATTCAGGAATATCTAGGGAACTTGCAGGGAGCCTGGTGGCCGGCATGGCTGTCCTCCAAAACTCTTGCAAAACTATGGCCGAATATCCCGGCATTTAGAAAAATACAACATTGAAAGTAAGAGACGCAACTGTCAATCTGACATCTCATCAGGCATTCAATCTGCAGACGTGGGACGCAATCGTTCCGATCCAACCATTGTCATGCAGTTCAAGCATCCCTCAGAGGCTCAAGACATTTCAAGACACTGCGCACAAGGGAAAATCCCGCTCTTGACTGAAAAAATGTGAGGTTAAGTATGTTCAGGTATAAAGTGTATACAGTCCAATACTTAGAACATGGATGAACATGGAAGGAAAAGCCGGCAGGAAATTCAAGACGAAATTCAAGACCTTTGGTTTGGGCCCGGTGTTCAACTTTGTTCCAATGCATCCAAAGATCTTGTCTTCCATAGGCTCGTTCTTCGGATGTGTCATGATACTCTGAATCCTGCAAGTAGAATAAGCAGACTGGAAGTAGAGTAAGAAAGTGCAGACATTGCGATTCCTTTCTTACTCTTAGTATCTCTTAGTCCTCCTCAAGTCCTCTTCCCTCATTTCTCAATCTTAGTCCATTTCTCCTCTTTCGTCATTCCATATTCCCTATCATTCCTTCTTCCTTATTCCTTATTGCCTTCCTTATTCCTTTGTTTTCTCAAAATCTCTGAGGTCTCTCTCCTCATTGTGAGGCAAAAAGGCTGCTGTTTTGGTCCGCAAGGCTTCACCTGCCACTTGCAACGGTGACTTTGACACTCACAGTTTTCCGAAACACTGGGCCTGTAAGCGTGCCAACCAGCGTGTTCAAGTATAGGTCTGCCAAAGGCGGAATTCTCGATGCATGTACCTCCATAAAGGCCAGTTCCAAGAATGCAAAGCTGTGAAAAATCTGCGTCTCTTTGGTCCAGGTCCAATGCATGGCACCTTGGCCAGAGCACACAGCCCTGCGACAGCATACATTGCATGCGCGAAACTCCATGGGAGCGCGGATCTGTGAAGTTTGGAGTTTGGAGAGTTGGGAAGTTGACGAAACTCCATGTGAGTTGGTCGAACATGGACGAAGCTTTGGATGTGCCCAAAGACTGCGAGCCGTGCCACGAATCCCCAACTTGCAGAACTTTGTGAGAACTTCGTCATGATTTTTCAAAGAAGTCCATGAGAAATGATGAGAAAACGGAGAAAAGATCAGCAATGCATCCCTCATTTGGACACTTTGGCAGTGGCAGCAGTTGCCCCTTTTGGTCTCATCCCACTGCACAAAGCTGCAAAGCTAAAGCAGAAGCACCTGAATGGAGCGGATTCGGTGTGAGGTTGTCCACTTCAATCGCGAAGGAACTCAGCACTTATATAATGTATTTTCAGATGTAGAGATGTTGTCCAAAGTGTTTCACCGCCAATCTCAACTAAAGCACCAGCTTTGGCAAAACTTGGAACAGCTGAAAGTCTCCAAAACGGAGCAAGTTCAGGATGCTTGAACTGTGTCATTTTCAGTTGAAACGATTGCACAACTTTCGCTGTGCCTCCGATGTGCGGTGTTTGGGCGTCAGAAATGATGTCCAAGACCTGCCAGGATGAAAGATGGATCACGATAGGTCACTATCCCATTGAGGATTCCTTTATTTTCCTTTATTTATCCCATCCTGTACTTTGCTTCCTTGCAAGAATCCGTTACGCGGAAACAAGCAGGGGTGTTGGTGATCCCCGCGTTGTCCCAAACCGAGACCCCAGTGCATGCTTTGCTCATCATGTAGCAAACAAGAGCTTTACGACAGCTCACTAATGTTCAACTCAGTACTCACACAAGGGTGCATGGTTCAAAGGAATATTTTTGAGTATCTTTGGTAGATGGTTTTCCATGGTTTTCCTATCCATTTTGGTAGCTCTGGCTACCTCTTTTCCCTCGCTGGTCTTAGGGCCCCTTAGCAGGGGGGCATTGGCCTTGAGACAGTAGAGCAAGGCATCTTCGCTTTGGCCAGGATGATACCTGTCCCAGCCATTGGATTTGCTCGCTTGGGGCTATCCTTCAGACACGTCTAAACCACAAGAAGTTCGGAAGCTTCATAGATAATGGCACGAGAACCATTCACAAACACCCATTCATTTTGCAGGTTGCCTATGGTTGCTTATGTTGCTTATGGTTGCTTGTGGTTGCTTGTGGTTGCTTTGGGGGTTGCGGGTTGCTTTGCTTCCAAAACTCAGTTTGCACCTGGAGGATGCTGTGCTCTGGGCATCGCCCTTGGATGAACGCTGCAACTGAATAAACTCGACCTGCGCAGGGTGCACTGCGCTTGGCGTCTGCAAGACCTTTGAATCGATCTCTCACTACTCGGCGCACTTGTTTCCAAGAGCTGTTGCACTGATGGCAATTCGTATTGCATCCCATCTTTGCGACACGAGTCAAATCACGTGCTGAGCCTGATGCTTATTGTAGTAGTTGGATTGGGACATGGTGGGACCATTTCCGGCTTTGGTTTTGAACGTTGACATTACAACACAATGGAAAGAATTACATCGAACATGTACATGAGATTGCGGAAAATTCAACTCTGAAGGGAATCAATCTAGGTTAACATGACCAGGCACAGCTGGCGTTTCAGAATATTGTACAAAAGGGCAAGCTCAGTGCACTTCAACTCATAACTTGCTGGAAAGCACCTTGCTCCCCTACTCTACTTATGGTAGAGGCGTCATGAGGCATCAAAACATTCTGCAAGAAAATGTAAGAATCATACTGTGGCTGTTGGATTGTGCACGGAGCACTGCCATGTTACGAAGGTGCGCTGTCACCAAGGTTCGCTGTGAACAGTCGAACCTGTGCCGAATTCAGACCGCAGGAGTGCTCTGTGAGGAGGTGCTCACCTATCACTCCATGCGGCCAGCTACAATGCTTCGTATTACTATTGCCATGCCCAGAGCACTTGCAGATGTCGACAGTTGCCTTGAAATGCGTTCAACAACCAATGTCTTGACAAATGCTGAGTTCTTTGGCTTTGATTCTTCACATTGGTTCCGAGGGATGGCAACAGTGCCATGCCAAAGGTGCAGCTTGCTAGGCCACCAATCAGTTGAATTCCCTCACATTCACCGCTCAGGCGCGAAGGTTCTTGCGCACAGCCAAGTTCTGCCACGACAACGCGTGCGATGCGTGGACGTCTAGAGCGAAAAGCACATCACACTTCAGTTAAGATACAACAATGCAATTGTAGAAGAGAAATCTCATTGAAGAAACACTTGGGACTATACGAGAAGTAAATGCCTCTCATTCAACTCCATGCGAAGACTCTTGACGCGTCTATCAGGGGTTGATGGAAGTCAGCTCTAAGCACACCGAAAATTCCACAAACTCACTCCTTGTTTTATTTTTTCCGGAAGCTCTTTTCATGGGGTACCCTTCGAGGTGTTTACTATTCTATTAGAATCCATCAGGGTAGTTGATTGACATTGAACATCTGGCAAATGTTGAGGTTGGCCGGCTAGAAAACTAGGAGTGTTCGCCTTCAAAGGCACTTCGAGAATTGAGATGGTTGCTAAGAATTTGCCAAAATTACACGTTCCCATTTCCCTTCGAAAAAAGCTTCCAGGGCAATAACCATGACTAATATATAGGCGCAGCTCAGAGAACTTCGAAGATTTGCAAATTCCAAAGAACTTTCTGTTCTTCTTTTCTCTTCTCAAGTTTCTCTCAAATCATTTTCTCTAAACTTCTCAAATTTTCATTTTTTTTCTCAAATTTCTCTCAGCTCTCCATGGGCTCTACCAGGTCCTGCATGAAGATCGTGAGCTCCGAAGCCATGGCAAAACGCGCCTTAGAGGCCACAGATCTGCCCTTAATCTGCAAGAATCTTGGAAAGTGGAAAGAATTTTTGGAAGGAGAAAATAGGTAAGAATCTGTAAGAATCTTTGAAAGAGATAGAAAAGTATGGAAAGAAAGAGGTAGCAAAGTGTTTCGGCAAAGTGTAAGAGGCAGGTATAGGAAAGAGATGGCAAAGGGAATGAAAAGGATACGAGAAAGAAATGGAAAGAGTTCGTTCGGAGGTCATGCAGATTTGTGTAGTTTGCGTCTGTGAATTGGACTACACTGTGTAGCCTTCATCAACGCATCGATTTCAACGGCAAAGTAGTGAACCTTTGACAACATGAGCAACATTCACATTTTTTCAAACGGACCATACTTCGCACCAAAGGCTCAAACAAATCATTGTTCGAACACCATTGCAAGTTGTCAGGGAAGTCACAGAATCATCCTAGCTGCATCAGATTATCTGTCCATCTCAAATCTGTAAAAATAATACATAAAGATACAAACAGCAACTGTCACTGAAGAATACCGAAGTCGAAGAACAGAAATCTTAGTGACTGCTTTAGTGACTGCTTTGCTGCCAAAGAGATGACCCCAGCTGAGCCAAATGACCGGCTCTCTTGGAATCGATTGGAGCTTTGCTTCCTGGACACTCAGCCAAGATAATGGGCTGTGTCAGCGTACCCCAAGAGACGGATCACTTGGAAGAGTGGATGTGAATTCAATTCCAAATCGCACACAGCAACACGGCATTTGCCTTGGAAGATGAGGACTTTCCCAAAGTTCTCGATGGAAATCCGGCTGTCTCCTATACATTCAGGGGTCAAGGGATGGACTGGCAAGGCTCAAATGCACAGCAATGTGAAGAGAACAGAAAGGCAAGTTGATTTCATTTTACCCGAAACATCCCGAAACTCTTTTGAATTTCAGTTGTAAGTTGCACTCTCAAGAACCACACATATTGTGGCACAAGGTGCATGAAACTTGATGAGATGTTTCAATATCCAGGAATTGAGGCAAAGCTGGCAGCTCGCTAGTGATCACGGTCCCAAACCACCATGCAGCCAGAATTTCCACTTCATGTTCAAACTCTGAAACACTTGATTGTTTTCAAATGGGAATTGGAGTGGGGAATGGACACAATCTTGGTGAGGCTTCACTGGTCAACATTCCAACAAGTCCACCTCAACCCCACACCATCTTGCGTCCCCTCATCCAATCCCCCCGGCTCTGATGGGCACGAACACAAGTGATTATCTTTTGCGCAACTGTGCTCCTTCCCCATCCCCTACAACCTTCGAAGCAAACCCGATTGCACCATACAAAATGAACCAACAACATGTTGTGTTAGCCGCATGTACCTCGCTCAAGAAAAAAGTATTAGATGAGACGTGTTCTTTTCCATCTCGAATTTAATTGTACTATCTTTACCTTGGCTTCACCATGATCTGAAATTACTTGTTCAAAACTATAGGCCTGGTCATCGTTTTGGAGTTATTTGGCTTCAAACAACTTGCTTGCCGTGGAGAGTTGTGGCTTGTGGTGGTTTTGTATCATACGACAATCTACGTTTTGCTTTCTTCCCAATTAGCTCTTCAGAATCACAATAATGTAGCACTAGGCTGGTAAAGGGATCACTGATTTGGTCATAGAAACTCCCAGTTGCAATTTGCCAACACCAAAGCAGGTATCTTGATTATTCGACTTAGCTATTCATCAATGATTGTTTGAGAAACAACTGCTTAGTGAAATACTTCTTATTTCTAGCGGCTTAGCAGCTGATAGCAGCTAATCGAGCGAAAATCCAACATACTCCAACATGGATGCACTAGGCAGTCTCAAGCGAGAAGAAACAGAATGATTAGATCAACTGCGGCTGTAACTTCAGCGGTCTAGAAGTATTCGCTGTAATTTACACCTTGTTGCAGCAGTTTCCACGACGTCATCATTGTTACAACCTCAAAGAGACATGACGATCTATGCTTACCTAAGTGGTCTCTACAGGAACGAGTCATGAAAGCTGGACCAACTCCCTGCAGTCCAGCAGCGCATGCCATGACAAAAGAGCAAAAGAGAAAATTTCTGAAAGATAAGAGATATTAAGATATCGATTTCGCATGCTTGAGAAGATTCTTGAGAAGATTTCGAGATATCGAAACCTTCGATGCATGGGGATTTCGAGATTTCCTGATTCCTGGACCAACTTGTCTCCCACTTGTCACTGCAGCCCTTAGCCAAACAGTGACGTCACTCCCTAAGGTTCAGTCGGCAGAGCCGGTCCATTCATGTTACTTGAACAAAGAAACTAACAGATTTAACACCGGGATGATTTTTTAGGAATCACAGAAATTTGCATCAAACTTACAGTCATGGACAGAACTTCTGTGCAGTTTCAGTGTCCTTGTGGACATCTTGACCTTCGACATCTTCATGTGCAAGCTTTCGTTTCTTTGCCTTCAAAATCTTCTGTTTTTTGCATCTCTAAAAGAAGCAATCAGTCAGGACCCACATGGACCCACGGAGCAGTGATAATGACAGAATGCTACTGCTGTGCCTGCGACATTGGCCGACTGGGCTGACTGGTTTTTGAGGATTGCGGCAGTGTCAAATCTTTCACCTGAAGCTCGGACCAGCAAACAAGTCTTTGCCAAATCAATGTCAGTTTGGTGAATAAAAAACATGAGATCAAAATCAAACAGCAAACGACTTGACAAATGATGTTTTGAATATTCTTGAGTCATGTGAACGTTGAATAAGATTCAGTGACATTAAATGACATGGAGCAATCGAAATGACTCCTCCGCGTTTGGACATTAGTCAAGTGGGTTACGGTTCCTTCAGAAGTGGTGCTACTTCAGAGTTGGTGCCTTCTGTGACTTGATCTTCTCGCTCTGCAACGTAATCTTTGATGCCCCCGGGGCTTTCATGCTCACGTGATCCAAAGCCCCAGCATCTTCTACTCCCTTTCTCTTTCTGTGAGTCTGAATTGCAAAAGGAGACCACAAGACTAAACATCGCGATCAACTTCCGGAACTGACTCAAACTTTCCTAAAACACAGCTCTCATTTCCAAAACAAAAGCATCCATGGCGTGAAATGAATCCACTTCAATTGCATCAGAATGTGCCTTCTCTTTCGTGATCTCAGCTGATTTTCTCGGTCCTTCGTCCTTCTCCTTGTTCTCCTTGTTCTCCTGGTTCTCCTTTCCTTTGCGTTTTTGAGGTGCCACTTTTGGCTTGTCCGCTCTTTTGCCAATGTCCTTCTTGGCCTGAGCAAGTCTCTCTTCAGTTGCCACCACTTGAGTAGACCTGAAGGTACTACAGCTCTGCAATTTATACTGATCTATACCTTCAAGCTCAAATGCAAGATACAGAAGGATACAAAGGGCACAAGACGCACATCTGCAGCCATCGTTGCCTTATCCCCCGTTGCAACGCTTCCTTCAGCCTTTTGTGGATCATCTTTACCTTTCGCCTGTCAAGGGAGGCGGTGTCCAGTGTTACATTTAGGCTTCAACGTTTGAACCTGTTGTTGTTTCATGTTTGGTTCTTGTTGATCAACAGCTGATTAGCGAAACAGACTGAGGAACTTGTCCAGGGGGAAAGCTCAGTGTGGTTATCAACAATCGAAATCCGCCCAACTCCACCCTTGCAACCGCAAGCTGAGTAGATCTGAGTAGCTTCGGTTGGGACCATTTTTCTGAGTGATTTGCAAGATCATGTTTTGAAAACTTCTGATGGCTGAAGTGACTGCGATCCCGACGGTAGCATGGAAGGTTGCAAACATGGCCCCAAATTGAGTTGATAAGGAGTTGATTTTGGCCTGGGCCCAAGATGTACCTAAGATATGCCCAACGTCGGCTTTGTGGGCCCAAGATGGACCTAACATGACCTAACCATTAAGACGCAAATAGATTGGTTGATGCTTCAAGTATCTGATACGAAATGTGGCATCACCAAGAATATTCTAAATTGTAAAATATTGTAAAGACATACATTGTCGAGCCCCTCACCATCGGCTTTATGGGTCTAAGACGGACCTGACAAAAAATACAACATGGCCTTATCAACGCAAGATGGGCGAAGATGAACCCAAGACCCACTCCACGCCCCACAGAAAGGCGTACTCGCGGCTCAAATGCACTTAGGACATTGGGTGCGAAATGGTCCATAGTACACCTCCCAAATCAAATGTCTATATCTCCTTAGCATTCCTTAGCCATCTTTTGGATACAAACATTTGGTTAGTTCCTCCTTCACATCCTCCAGCAGGCGGCTTCTATGAAAAAGGCATGAGAGCAAATCAACAGCAAACGACTTGACAAATGATGTTTTGAATATTCTTGAGTCACGTGAACGTTGAATAAGATTCAGTGACATTAAATGACATGGAGCAATCGAAAGAATCCTCCGCGTTTGGACATGAGTCAAGTGGGTTACTTCAGAGTTGGTGCCTTTTGTGACTTGATCTTCTCGCTCTGCGACATAGTCTTGGATGCCCCGAAGGCTTTCATGGTTTCATGATCCAAAGCCCCAGCATCTTCAACTCCCTTTCTCTTCCTGGGAGCCTGCATTGCAAAGGGAGACCACAAGACTGAACATCACGATCAACTTCCCGAACTAAACACAGCTCTCAGTACCAAAAAAAGCATCCATGGCGTGAAATGAATCCACTTCAATTGCATCAGAATGTGCCTTCTCTTTCGTGATCTCAGATGCTTTTCTCGGTCCTTCGTCTTTATCCTTGTTCTCCTTGTTCTCCTGGTTCTCTTTTCCTTTGCGTTTTTGAGGTGCCACTTTTGGCTTGTCCGCTCTTTTGCCAATGTCCTTCTTGGCCTGAGCAAGTCTCTCTTCAGTTGCCACCACTTGAGTAGACCTGAAGGTACTACAGCTCTGCAATTTATACTGATCTATACCTTCAAGCTCAAATGCAAGATACAGAAGGATACAAAGGGCACAAGACGCACATCTGCAGCCATCGTTGCCTTATCCCCCATTGCAACGCTTCCTTCAGCCTTTTGTGGATCATCTTTACCTTTCGCCTGTCAAGGGAGGCGGTGTCCAGTGTCACATGTGGCTTCAACGTTTGAACCTGTTGTTGTTTCATGTTTGGTTCTCGTTGATCCACAGCTGATTAGCGAAACAGACTGAGGAACTTGTCCTGGGGGAAAGCTCAGTGTGGTTATCAACAATCGAAATCCGCCCAACTCCACCCTTGCCAAGGCAGGGGGATCATGATTAGTCATGATACGATTTTTTGCAACCGCAAGCTGAGTAGATCTGAGTAGCTTCGGTTGGGACCATTTTTCTGAGTGATTTGCAAGATCATGTTTTGAAAACTTTTGATGGATGAAGTGACTGCCATCCCGACGGTAGCATGGAAGGTTGCAAACATGGCCCCAAATTAAGTTGATAAGGAGTTGATTTTGACCTGAGCCCAAGATGTACCTAAGATATGCCCAACGTCAGCTTTGTGGGCCTAAGATGGACCTAACATGACCTAACCATTAAGACGCAAATAGATTGGTTGATGCTTCAAGTATCTGATACGAAATGTGGCATCACCAAGAATATTCTAAATTGTAAAATATTGTAAAGCCATACATTGTCGAGCCCCTCACCATCGGCTTTATGGGTCTAAGACGGACCTGACAAAAAAACAACATGGCCTTATCAACGCAAGATGGGCGAAGATGAACCCAATACCCACTCCACGCCCCACAGAAAGGCGTACTCGCGGCTCAAATGCACTTAGGACATTGGGTGCGAAATGGTCCATAGTACACCTCCCAAATCAAATGTCTATATCTCCTTAGCATTCCTTAGCCATCTTTTGGATACAAACATTTGGTTGGTTCCTCCTTCACATCCTCCAGCAGGCGGCTTCTATGAAAAAGGCATGAGAGCAAATCAACAGCAAACGACTTGACAAATGATGTTTTGAATATTCTTGAGTCACGTGAACGTTGAATAAGATTCAGTGACATTAAATGACATGGAGCAATCGAAAGAATCCTCCGCGTTTGGACATTAGTCAAGTGGGTTACTTCAGAGTTGGTGCCTTTTGTGACTTGATCTTCTCGCTCTGCGACATAGTCTTGGATGCCCCCAGGGCTTTCATGCTCACGTGATCCAAAGCTCCAGCGTCTTCAACTCCCTTTCTCTTTCTGGGAGCCTGAATTGCAAAGGGAAACCACAAGACTGAACATCACGATCAACTTCCCGAACTAAACACAGCTCTCAGTACCAAAAAAAGCATCCATAGCGTGAAATGAATCCACTTCAATTGCATCAGAATGTGCCTTCTCTTTCGTGATCTCAGATGCTTTTCTCGGTCCTTCGTCGTTATCCTTGTTCTCCTTGTTCTCCTGGTTCTCTTTTCCTTTGCGTTTTTGAGGTGCCACTTTTGGCTTGTCCGCTCTTTTGCCAATGTCCTTCTTGGCCTGAGCAAGTCTCTCTTCAGTTGCCACCACTTGAGTAGACCTGAAGGTACTACAGCTCTGCAATTTATACTGATCTATACCTTCAAGCTCAAATGCAAGATACAGAAGGATACAAAGGGCACAAGACGCACATCTGCAGCCATCGTTGCCTTATCCCCCGTTGCAACGCTTCCTTCAGCCTTTTGTGGATCATCTTTACCTTTCGCCTGTCAAGGGAGGCGGTGTCCAGTGTCACATGTGGCTTCAACGTTTGAACCTGTTGTTGTTTCATGTTTGGTTCTCGTTGATCCACAGCTGATTAGCGAAACAGACTGAGGAACTTGTCCTGGGGGAAAGCTCAGTGTGGTTATCAACAATCGAAATCCGCCCAACTCCACCCTTGCCAAGGCAGGGGGATCATGATTAGTCATGATACGATTTTTTTGCAACCGCAAGCTGAGTAGATCTGAGTAGCTTCCGTTGGGACCATTTTTCGACCATTTCCTAAAGCTCGAAAGTCCACTGCGAGACACCTCAGAACTTGTTTCTGCTATTGGCTCTTGCTTGATTCATTTGATGGGATCAAAATGGATCAAAAAACCACGGGTAAATCCCAACATATTCCAACTTCCTTCTGACCAACGATTCTGGTCACAGTTTTGGGGACACTGTCACGACATGGGCCACCAACAGAGCCTGCACGAGCTTCTTGGCAAACGCAAAGATGCCGTCTTTCTGAGTTTCATTGGACTCTTCCTGCATTTCCTGTGCGGATTTCCTCGCTGCCTGAGGCACCGGCAGTGTCAGAAACTCTGGCAGAGAGTCTGATTCTGAAAATGCAAATCCAAAATTAGATCCTCAAATCAGAATCCTCTTAAAGAATCCTCTTAAAGAATCCTCTTAAATCCTCAAAGATCCTCAAATTAGATCCTCTGAAACGGCGTGTTCAGAGCTATATCCACTGCGCCTTCTCCATCAGAATGGGCTGCGGCTTCCTTTGCTCAGTGCTTTTCCGTCCCTTTCAGGGCTAAACGACATCTGACATCAAAACACTGAGGTCTGCGTTCTGCGAGGCCTTCCCCATGGGATAGATTTCCCGCAAGGACGTAGCCCTGGGTACCGACTACGGCAATGCATTGCTTCTCCAACTTAGGCATTTCAAGCTTTTCACCTGCTTTTATCTGCTTATCCCATTTGTTCAATCGTTTGTTCAACCTGTTCAACCTCGTCGCCTCATGCATCTTATGATCAACTGGGATCCTCGAGGGCTCCAAACCCTTTTCGTTAGGAAAATCGAATTCCCTTTTGCCCCATGTTAAAACACCTCAATTTGAGGCTGGATCTTACCTGTTCAAGTACAGTCTGGGTTGTTGACTTCTTGGATTTCCTTTAGGTGTCCATGTTTAAGTCCAGGATTTTTCACCTAAGATTCCGACAAGCCAGGCAAGAGCTCCTGAAACATGTCAGAGATTTCTGAGTGAAAAAATGATGGCGCTCTCCTCCTCTTCTCTCCTTCTCTCCTTCTCTCCTTCTCTCCTTCTTTCCTTCTCTCCTTCTCTCCTTCTTTCCTTCTCTCCTTCTCTCCTTCTCTCCTTCTTTCCTTCTCTCCTTCTCTCCTTCTCTCCTTCTCTCCTTCTCTCTCTCTCTCTCTCTCTCTCGCTCTCTCACTCTTCCACTCCACATTCTTCTATATTCTTTTTCTGCTCAATCTTCCTTTCCTCTACATTCTTCTATATTCTCTCGATTTCTTTCTTTCTCCTCTCTCTCTTTCTCTCATCTGACTGCGAATCACCGTGAAGCTGGTACTTGCATCTGGGATATCCTACGAGAGGACTTCTTTGCCACCCCACATCCGCGCCTGCAAAGGTTTACCCCGACTCCCCAAGATCGGAGCCTCAAGAAATCGGGGCGAGTGGCAAACTCCGAGGATCCCTTGATGGATCCGAAATCACACCACCACAACCACCAGGACTACTACCACTACTTCTACTTCTACTTCTACTACTTCCACTTTGACTATCTCCAGCTGCTTAATGCACTAGTGCACTTCACCTTGACATGTGTGGACTCACCTGGCTGTAGATCAAAACCTAAAACCGACATGTTCGGCCCATGATACAATCGCTATTTGGATGCTCTTTGGATGCTACTTGGTTACCAACCAAATTTCACCAATCGGTTCTACCTTTGGTAGCAACTTGATATGTTCACCTTCACGATATCTGAAGCCCCCACCATGGATGGCATCGCAGCTGAGGCCATGCTGTGATCCTTTGACGTCAAAGATGCCTCCCCCGAAGGATGTTACTGGTGTTATGTGGTGCTATGTGGTGTTTCATGCTGATTCGTGTGAAGCTGGTCGATGGAAATTATAATCAGCATTACAGGAATCAGCTTAATCTATTCATTGGTTCTTGGCCAATAAATGTCATTGTTGATAGAATCAAGGGCTTAAGTGGATTGCCGTTCAAAGTCACATTTAGATTTCGAAGCCTCGGTCACCCTCTTTGATCTGTTCTACAGTGGCTTAAAAAGCATATCCTGGAAAAGAAACTAGCCATTGAGATTTTGAAACTGGGAGTATTGGATCCTGAAAGGCCTTCAACCGCACTGGATCTGAATGCCAGGAGGGCCGGCGAGCATTTGACAAGTGGAGTACACCACTACCAGTCCCTACCAGTTTAGCATGAAAGATCGCAAATTTCTTCAGAGGCTCTTTCTGTTTAGGTCTTGGCTTCTGTGGAAGGAAGCCTTTTGGCGCTCATGGTTTTGAAGTCTCAATCTCTTCCAGTCAACAGTTCACATGGGATCGCAGGCGGCGTGTTTTGCAATGCAAACAAGACAGCCGAAGCTACTGTACACGAATTTCTGTGCATAGACCGGAGTTTGACGTGCTGTTCAACAAGCAGGTAGTGTTGGTGCAACCAACGACACCATCTGCACAGCACTTGCACTCTGCAGTGCTCAAATGATTTCTATCTACAAGCCAAGCAAAAACTTCTGACATGGGCAGGTTATGCAGTCCCAACATGGGGATTCCACAGCCCAACAAGTCACTGGGTGACTCTGTACTGGCAGGCCCGAAAAAAGGTTTAAACCGTGCGATTGCGGTTTATGACACCTGTATCTCTTGTGAAGACAGATGAGTTTCCAATACAAAACAACTTCCCAAGGTTCCTTGCCAATCAGTCTCTGCTGCACTCGAACGAAGCAAGAATCAAATTAACAGATCGGTAGATGGAGACCAATTCAAACGTCAATCAAGCTAAGGAAAAGAATGCTTTGAATCCTGCAACGAAGATTTTCAGAGATTCAGGTTTACAACCGCTCCATCGCTGACCGTGAGCTCACTTTCAGGCTCGGTTGGCCTAAAGTGACCAGAGTCCTCAGAGGGTACTCCGCGCTGTGTCCTGTGGCGACTTCTCCTTACAATTCTCCTTAGAATTCTCCTCACAATTACAAGAAATCGACGTGTCATCTGCAGTGCTTGTGTACAAAAGCAAAGCTTGTGAAGGCGAGAGACTCAAAACAAGACAAAGGAGGAAACTATCCTCCAGAGGGAAAAAGGACTTCGACTATTTGGATCAGGTGTCAAACAGTACTGCACGCTGAGGACACATAAAGGGGAAACCGACACCAAAACAACGGCATGGCAAAAACATGTTTTTGGAAAAGAACTACGCAAAACGTGCAAATCAACTGGCATCCCCGAACTGTCCCCGAACGAACAAGTACCAAAAAAAGAAACAGAGCAAGACAATGGCAGACCAAACGCACGAATGGCAAGGAGAGAATGCCATGAAATTGTGGCTGCAAGTTGTTCAACCACATATATGTACTGATGATGTATGAGCTCCAAAGCCATTTCTTTGATTTATTCCTGAAAGATTAGAAAACATCAATAAACATCAAGAAAGCCTTCAATGAACATCAAGAACCATCATCTCAAACAACCAGGATGCTTGGCAAATGTTGTAAGCACTTCAAGGTCAAACTGGCACCATCGCCACCAGAAGTCCCCCATTAGCTTTCGGCGCCCAACGCGTCCTGCGTCCCTTTTTGCGGCCTGGAAAATCGGTCGTGCTTCCAGTGAGATTCACCTCGTTCTCAAAAGGATTAAACAATTTGCTGAAAACGAAAGGAAACAAATTGGGAAGCTGATGGAAGCTGAAGATTGCGGAGCTCTGTTGGGACATGCGGAACCGAGCTCGCAACGCTGGGAAGCCTTGAGATGGAACTCTGTCATCCACCCTTTGCCACAGCATCTGCCACTTGGCCCTGGCATGGAGAGCATCACGACAGAAATTGGCTCAAGGACAGAAATAAAAACATTTCATCACTAAGTCGAAGTCATCTCAAGCATCATCTCAAGCATCATCTCAAGCATCATCTCAAGCATCATCTCAAGCATCATCTAAGCACCTCTTCTTGTGCCAACTGTGAATCACTGGTACCAACTATGCAGACTTCACAAAGAATGGCGCTGCATGGCCTCCTGATCTGTGGGGGACCGCTCTGGTGACTCTGCATCTGAATCCCTGCACGAGGTAAGAGAAAAACATGCACAAGGTCACTCCACAGCCATAAACAGCCTCAACAAACTGATCAAGAGATTGAAGCACCGCATTTTTCTTCTACATATGTTTTTGTTGCGGGCTTTCTTTACACGGTGCTTTTAGATCCTTAAAATGTGTCGAGAACTCGAGAGGATGTCCCTCTTGCATCAAAGCAACCAATTCTCTGCTGTGAGACTCAACATGTCGTAGGTAAAGGTCTGACCTCAGAGCAGTTTCCACCGACCGTCCTTGACCGAGTTTGCATTTTGTGGAAAAGCTCGTTCTTCTCCCTGAAATGTAGGAAGACCAAACACAATAAGATCCCATAAAGAAATACAAAGAAATGCAGACAGGGAGTCGTCAAAAACAGGCCACATAATCTGTGACAAAATGCAACATGTGCCCCATATTTGATCAAAAGTTACAAAATGTTGCGAGGATTGTTTCCCAAGACTGTCGCTGAAATGAAGATCAGCAGGTCGAAGCCGCGCTATCCATGATAGACATGGCTAAACAACGATTGACCACAAGTGCAAACAAATAGAAACAAAGCGAATAAGAGGAATAAGTAGTTTCTATTGTTCCACTTGCATTGCGAATAAGTAGTGCTTTGAAGTCAAGGAGCGCCCCACATGGCCGATGCCCTGCCAATCCGGCACGAGGCTTGGAAATCGCAACTCCTGCGGAGATGATCACGAATTGCAAACAAGTAGCTTTGGCCAATTCGTTACAAAGCAACGTGTTACAATAAACATTACAGTGAGCGTTACAGTGAGCGTTACAGTGAGCGTTACAGTGAGCATTGGATTGAATTTAAGCATCAGTCAGCAGTCAGCATTAGACTTTGCACGATTACACTGGAAGTCTACCCATTAGTCATGAGTGATGACGGTCAAAAACAATATACAATCTACAATCAGTGCTAGAGTAAAGGTCCAAATCTGAACATCAAGCCTTACAAGCCCTACAAGAGAGGGCAAAACGCATTCAACCACCAAAGAAAGACAGTAATGACTGATGATATTCACTTTTATACCAGGCTTAAAGCATCATAGAGCACTAGATTGACAATTGCTCACCACAGTGGCGAAGGAACAACAGAAACAACTCTCAAGTCGATGGTTGATTGTCTCTGCAAGTCGCAACTCCTAGAGCAAAATCAACTATTCACACCAAAGCTAAACATAGTAGATGATGCATGCAAAAGTATGAGTATAGATATATCTATATATATGCGTCAGTCCGCCGGCGGTCCAC
>VSDK01001681.1:183381-205021 GCA_009767595.1 Symbiodinium kawagutii | reverse complement strand
ATCCGCTGAGAGGATCAATGTGTCTAAAATGAGAAGCCTGGCAGCAAGAGGCTCACAACTCAACTGGATTAACATTCAGTAAACTCACGAGCTTTGTCATAGATCAAACATCTTCAATACTTTCAGCATGGCTCTGAAACACCACCTGGGAAACGGGAGTCTTTCGTGACCAAAGCACGGCATTTTCCAGAATTGACTGGGCCATCGTAGCATGCTTGGAGTTTGCGGAACCTGCTACGCATGCACCTGCTGGCTGTTTGCCCAATCATTTGCTTCCTGTTGAACCATTGTTTTCCACCAACTGAGACCAAAGACAGCATATTAACTAGAAATATCTAGATGTATCTTCTATCTGCTGAGTATCTAGAAGTCTTAGTTCATTTGAAAATGTCAAGCAGTGCACTGGGTTCCAACTCCGAAGCTCCAAAGGGAGCATCTCTATGGACAAATGACACTTTGGATTTGCACCTCATCTCAGCACCAAATGTGTGCACTAAGTTTGCATCAAGTTTGCACCAGTCTCTTCACAAATTGTGGTGCACACACTTACCTTCTAAGAGGGCAGACCATGATCGTCCTTTTCGAATCCAAAGTTGTCATGAGTCATGGTCAAAATTCGATCATTGCTATACCCCCTTCAAACAATTGGATGGGTCAAAACTTATTATACAGTTCGGTTCAAAAAATTGGACCTTTGCAGAATGATTGAATCAACCATCCCCCATTGATGGTTACGATAAATCTTGACCATAGCTCACATCAGACATTTTGGACAAAGCCACGAACTTTGGCTGCCGGCGTTTTACGGCTGCTGCTCGTGCGCCAACATTTGCAAGGATTTTGGGTCAAAGTTTCAGCTCATTTCGGGCTGGTCGACGTGGGATTGAGTGATTGGATTGTAAGCTTCCATCAAGTACAATAACTACAATAACTACAATCAATCAACCCATCAATCAACCCATCAATCAATCAGTCAATCAATCGATCAATCAACCAACTGATTCAATTGTATCAGTTTCACTTGGCCGTTTTCTACTGCTGAACTGTCGACCGAAAGCACCACTGACTCCACTAGCGCTGCTCAGCTTTTGGAATAAAAGCGGCCTCCGAGGCAGCGAGAAGAATTTCTGCCAACAGAAAGCAAGAGCAATAGTGCCACGAGTAAAGCAAGAGTAGGAGCAAGAGTAGGAGTAAGAGTAACAATGACTTCAAGTGAGAGATAGTGAGAGTGCAGGAAGCAAGAGTAAAGAGTTTCTGCAGTGGCAGATGTGGGGGCCAAATTTGTACAGGCGATAGGCCAAGTGTTCCCGAAATGGCAGACGTAGCAGATGTGGCGGAAAGAGGGAAAGAATTTCTTTAATTTTCCATCTTTCCAAGTGCCAAGAGGCGTCGAGGCACGCGCATCTTGCCACTGGTCGCCAAAACACCTGAGACTTGACAAGAAACTAGTAGTAACACCTGAGACCTAATACCTGATGAACTAAGTAGTACCCCAAGATGCCTGAAACGAGGAAGGAGTCATAACTGGATTTGCATGGTCTTTTAATGCGCTGAAGATTTGCTGCTTGAACTTGGCTCCGACTAAGCCGTTGACTGCATTCCTGGGAGGCAGCGCATTGACAAACCAAATGTGGAAGGCTTAGACGCACAATTCCACAACATAGAACGTCCAATATCTGAAGTTTTAAAGAATATCCTGGAGGCACCGCTCCTGAAATGCGCTTCTAGCGTTGCTCAATTGCACAAGGAATCCAAATGGCCAAGCGTTACTGACATTTCATATCATCAAATCATTCTTTCGGCGGTGGTTTTATCCCAGCCCCCCTCAAAGCAAAGCAGCTGAGGTGAGTTGTGCAGCCAATCCCTGGCAAACAGCTGATGAGGAGCATGGACCACCCATGGACCACCCATGGACCTGCACCATTTCTAGTGTTTTTTTCATTTCAAATTCTTGCAAACATCAAAGTCCAGCTCTCAAGGACCCTTGATGGTTAGTCTTTGTGGCAAATGAGCAAGCTATAGTCAGTGATAGTGGTTGACCCACCGTTTTCCGACTTGCCATGGCCACGTGACTGATTCACTGCCCAAATTTGTTTCAACTTTCAGCACCTTGGAGAGGACACGCTGGACCTTTGGCTCCACATTCGAAGCAGCCTTGCACTGTGCATCAGCAAGCTGCGTATTCATTCACAACCGTCGTGGTGAGTGACTGCGAGTTGTTTCATCACAATTTCATCAGACTGTGGATGTTGTGTAAGGTATTCGTGTGCTTCAAGGTATTCAAAGGGCTTCAAGATGGGAAGCGGCATTAGCATTGCTGTGCTTCATGACTTGAACCGGTTGGGTCACGAATCGCTCTCTGAGGCAGTGGCCAGCACGTCCAACCAGGCTTTCGCTCCTGGACCAGGAAAGGAATGGGGAGAAAGTCTGTTGCAGCGCCACAGCACTGCCACATCAATGTCACTGATGCCTTACCTTTCAAGATCTTTCAAGAACTTTCTTTCATTTAGTCATATCTACTCTAATATCTATTTTTATAATCTTTCATTTTCTGCCAAGATCCGCCTGCCAAGTTGCTCTCATCCTGGCGCGTGAGTTTTATGTGGAAGAAGTTTCAGGCTGCGAGGCACAGCTGTGATCTGAAAGGATGACCTTGGCACAGCTTGCACCGCTGTGCAAAGCCAAGTGACACGAGGTGCACGGTCTGCTCCAGTCTGCGGACGTCCTGTGCCGTGGAACCAGGAACCTGCTGGGGCTACTTGGCAAATGACGGCACTGAATTTTCGTCACAGGTTCAGCAAACTGCTTACAGCTGCGGGGGTTCAGTGATCTTAAGTAGCTTGAGTCGAGAGTTTCATTCTGCGTGATATTGACACTGAAGGCACTGAAACCAACGGTGATTGCAACAAAAGATGAAAACCAAGTAGACTTTCAAAACAGATCAAGTTGATGGATCTTCATGGATGTTTTCGTTGGATCTTCATCGGTTCTGTCGGAGAGTGGCCTTTCATCTTGGCCATCAACTGCTGCTGCGCCAAAGTGGCAGGCAATGCCATGGCTGAGGCCTCGCTGGCCTCGAGAAGTGCACGTTGTCGTGCTGCCAACTCAAATCTCGACGTCAAAAACAGCACGACATACTCCGTGGTCATCACGCTGGTCATCACGCTGGTCATTAGCATGGTCACTGGCATAGTATAGAGTAGTCATTCGCATTTGGCAAGTAGTAGTGGAAACTCTGAAGAGTAACACTTCATCTTCACTTAAGAGACACACTTAATCATTAGTCTTCACTTAATGCTTCACTTCAGAAACAAATACATACAAATACACTTATCTTCCTTTGTCAATTTTATCTTCCAAGGTTGGGCCCTTCCCCACCTGGGATTCTTTCCTGTCGTTGGACCCATGGACTTCTGGCGCGACAGCTTTGGGCCCTGGGAGAAATGCAATGGGTCCAATTTTGCCACGTTTGATGCTTCAGTTCTTGTTGACTTCTGAAGTGGTTGCCGGATGATTCTGTTCATCGAATTCAAGACTAATGGTATCTCCAAATAACCTGCCACAATGGTGCCTGGCACTTGACATGTCGACACCCTGCAGTCTCTGTTCCCATCTCCCTGCACTGCAGTGTCGCACGCGCACTCAGTGGCTTGGGACCATCAATGCGACTCCTGAAAGGCTCTGACAGGTCCAAGAAACTGAAAACATCCTTAGAGAACTCTGACCACCTCTAAATCAGACTACACAACAAAAAAACATCTGAAATAGCAAAACATCCAAAAATTGCAAGAACACTGACTGCTTATTCGAGTCTTTGCACATCTGGCCTCTGCAATTCCGCACTGCACAATGCAGAGGCCTGGCAGGGGCTCAACTGCAACCCGCACCATGTGTTACTACACTGCATTGCACCATGTGTTACCTTTAATATAGTATTAAACATTAAGTAGTAAAAAGTTAAAGTTAAACTAGTGTGAATCCTGGGACCTTTAACTTTTGAAATCGCTCAATGTGTCTCCGTTCACGGCTCTGTGCCTGGACATCCTTCTTTAGAAGGAAGGGGCCTCCTGCAGCAATGGCCCATGTAAAGTGTGGAGTCCCCGGAATGTCAACGGGTCAGTCCTGCAGAAATTGGACGGTTGGCTTCGCTGCCTCAGTGATATCCACAGATCTCTGAAGATCCGTTGCAAAAAGAAGGGATGCATCCGCGATCGCTTCGTCGAATCAGAAGCATTGCCCTGCCACTTCTCAGCCTCTCGCCTGTCATTTTGGGTCCTGTCACAATGTCGTGGAGTTGTACTGCAGGTTCCATGTCATTGCGTGCAGCATTGGCAATTTGCTACAGGCAATTCTTTGCAACTGTCAAGCGTTCTCCGCTGCATGGCTCTGCGATCCAAACCTGTCCTAAACATGTCTCATTGAAACATCATCATGTATTATCTACAAATTCCAGATGTCAAAGGGCAGCAACAACAACAACAACAACAACAACAACAACAACAACAACAACAACAACAACTGACTGTCAATTGTTCAAGGTGTCTCAAGGTTTGTTCGCTCAGTATCGGTGAAAAGGCACCGATACCAGTCACTGTCACAAGGGGCGGGTGGTGAAGATTCAGTTCGCAGGTGATAAGTCTTGCCTCTGTGGGTCTGTGGCCGCAAATCTTCTCCTGGCAAGCGCAGATTCAAATCTCAATGACAGTTCTCCCAGTTCTGTGTATGCATGCATATACTATGACAGTGACATGCAGTGTAAGCGCGCATTTCTGTTTCATACAAACAGTATCAAACACTTATACATATAATTGCGATATATGGTGTATTGTCATTGTCGGGCATGGGGATTGATGATTCTGACAACCATTGATTCATGCAATAAATTGCATGTAATAACTCCCGTCGGAGATTCCAGATATCAGTGAGCGCCATCCTTACCATTGAATCTATTGGCAACCCTATGGTCAATAATCATGCTGTCCACTGGCTACACGCGAAGTCAAGCTGGGCACCTTTGATCCTTTGCGGAAGTAAACCTGGCTCTCAACTATTCTCAACTCACATAGATTCACATTCTGCCTGTAATTTTCAAGTCTTTGAAGTGATGTCAATGGACTGCCAACACCTTGATGTGGTGTCACAGGACGCCATCGTCTGTGAGCTGGGTGTCCTGAAGCATACATTGATGCGAACCATTCATTGCAAGGTAATACATCAATTCATTGGAATTCATTGCAAATCCTTGCAAGTTGTAAGGATTATACATCTTCTACAAGAGTCCAATCCATTGCCATTTCTTCCCTTGCCTTTAGTCTTAAAGGATTTCTTGTGACCGCAATCGCCTTCTTCAGTGAAACACAACACGTCTAAATCAGTTTCTTGCGGAAGGCACTCTGACACTGGACAAAGGCAGCCCGGGTGATCGGATCCATGGGATCTTCACGGAGTCAAAACTGTGCAACGTTGGTCTATCCAGCGGCTTAGTAGCTTTGGTATCTCCAGTCTTCAACGATTTCAATCAGGCACCGCCAAGATGGACATTTTGACACATGGATGCAGACCATTCACCTATTTCAACGAGTTCTTCACAATTTGTGACACGCGAAGAACCTGACGGCTTAGTCTTGGCGAAGAACTCCATCTGTGATGCAGCTTGAGGCACTGCAGCCGCTTGTTGTTCGCATCAAAATTGGCGCTGAAATTGCTGGCTTTGCTGAGCTCGCGAAACGAAAAAAAAAGATGCAAATTGCGGGCACGGACGGAAACTGCATTGAACTACTAAGCATGCCAGAAGTCTTCTTCCAACCCCATGGTGTCACCGGTGTCACCGTTTGGATTGCTGTTGATCTTCGCAGATTTTTTACTTTTCATTTTTTTCCTTTGGTTTTGGTTTTACACCTCCTGGTTTCATCTTTTTTGTTCTTCAAATCGCCTCCCCAGTGATCTCCAGTCATGAGAACGTTCCGGTTTGCAGCTCGTGAAAGGCCGTGAGCCTCCCCTGAACGACCCAACAGCTGTGCGACGTCACCCGACTTCAATCTTCGGTCCTGGTTTCTCATCCGGATCAACACTCGCTGCACGTGGGGCCTGCAGCACTCAGCATTAACATTCTGTGCATTCAAACAATGTGTGTTGTATGTGCACAATTTATGCAGGTTTTGTGTTTCTGAGTTGGTTATGGATTTCGCCCTGACGGGGCAATTACTCTGGGGAAGCAAAGAGAACGATGAGAAACACAAAGAATGACTAAGAATGACCAAAAGAAATGGAAAACACAGATAAAAAGGTGAATGAATTCTAAATGAAAACAACGTGAATGCAATGTCTAAATATCACGACAAGGATGACGGACTTCTGCATTTCACAAGTGGCCACTGAGGTGGAGAAGCCCCGTGCCTCTGGTTTTGCTTCCTCAGCCTCAGCATGTCATCATTGAACCGTGATATGTACTCAAAGTCCTATCTCCATTGCATTGTGGTCATGTGGCTGTGGGTCAAAACCCCGCACCCCTGGTTCCCCTATCATTTACCATTGTTTTCCCTATAAAATGGTTGGTTGTTATCCCCCATTATTGCTGTTTAATATTGACCCATAGCCATGTTATTTCATGCATGCTTCAGTCATAATCACTCCTCGGGGTAACCGGGTCGCGTGTGCACGTGACTTCTGGGTCGCCTGTGCACGTGACTCCGGGGTCGCCTGTGCACGTGAGAGAGTGTTTTGAAGGGTAAAACGTGGAACGTGTCGCAAAATCTGCCTGTCTGCTCGGGGTCGCCTGTGCACGTCGTGGGGTCGCCTGTGCACGTCCAAGACTGTGGTGCACATGGGGTCGCCTGTGCACGGTGGAAAATTTGATATGTTCAGTCATGCATGCAGAGGCCAGAGGGGGTGGGAGATTTGATATGTTCAGTCGTGCGTGCAGAGGCCAGAGGGGGTGGGAGATTTGATATGTTCAGTCGTGCATGCAGAGGCCAGAGGGGGTGGGAGATTTGATATGTACAGTCGTGCATGCAGAGGCCAGAAAAAGTGAGAAAATTTGATATGTTCAGTCGTGCATGCAGAGGCCAGAGGGGGTGGGAGATTTGATATGTTCAGTCGTGCATGCAGAGGCCAGAAAAGGTGAGAAAATTTGATATGTTCAGTCGTGCATGCAGAGGCCAGAAAAGGTGAGAAAATTTGATATGTTCAGTCGTGCATGCAGAGGCCAGAGGGGGTGGGAGATTTGATATGTTCAGTCATGCATGCAGAGGACAGAGGGGGTGGGAGATTTGATATGTTCAGTCATGCATGCAGAGGACAGAGGGGGTGGGAGATTTGATATGTTCAGTTCAGTCATGCATTCAGAGGCCAGAGGGGGTGGGAGATTTGATATGTTCAGTCGTGCATGCAGAGGCTAGAGGGGGTGGGAGATTTGATATGTTCAGTCATGCGGCAGACGTGGCATTCTGTGTGAGTCGCATGTCAGCGGACGGTAACATACCACCCCACCCCGCCCCAGCCCCATCCCCATCTCTCTATCGTGTGCGCGGTTGATTCTGTTCTTGGCGTCGCTTTCGCGTGGCACGTGTGGCATTCTGTGCGAGTCGCGTGTCAGCGGACCGTAACATACCACCCCACCCCACCCCAGCCCCATCCCCCATCTCCGTAGTGTGCGCGGTTGATTCTGTTGTTGGGTGGCGGTCTGTGTGAGATGCGTGTCAGCGGACGTTAACATACCACCCCACCCCACCTCACCCCCATCCCCCATCTTCCCATCGTGTGCGCGGTTGATTGTGTTGCTGGGGTCGCTGTCGTGTGGCAGGCGTGGCAGTCTGTGTGAGTCGCGTGTCAGCGGACGTTAACATACCACCCCACGTGGCCCCGTGGCACTCTGTGTGAGTCGCGTGACAGCGGACGTCAACATACCACCCCGCCCCACCCCACCCCCATCCCCCATGTTCCCATCGTGTGCGCGGTTGACCCTGGCGTCGGGGTTGCTTTCATGTGGCAGGCGTGGCATTCCGTGTGGATCGTGTGCGCCGGTGACCCTGTTGAAGCCTTCTTTTGTGCGTGTGCGCCGTTGACCCTCGAGTCGTGTGCGCAGATGACCCCTTTGCCCTCCTCGGTGCTTCTTGCACTTTCTAAAATCAAACACTTGAGGTGATTTGACCCCTACCTGAGGCTCCATTCGCCAATGCTCAGGACTTCAAACATCACTGGCATCCCACGATAGTGCGCAGCAGTCTTGAGTTATAAGGTATATGTGAGATATTCCTCTGGTTTAGACTAGCTTAGTGACTCAAAATGTGAACCCCCACGTCTGTGCTAAGCACAAAGCAACTTCCATCACTGGCCCAATTCCGCTGATTGCAGGCAGCGTCACTGCTTCCTCCTAGGGACAGGGGATGCCAGGAGCCACTTCAAACATTGAAGTTGTTGGATACGATTGGATGATGCAATTGTCGTTGGACACTATCCACTCGATGAAGGTTCTGGAGACTCCTGCGCCGATGCTGATCTACACCGTTGACCCTGTGCCAGGAAGGTTCGTGGAGTACCTGCGCGCAGATCACAAAGAAGCAATGGACATCTCTTCTCACGGTGCAAGAAACGTTGTTCTTGAGCAGCTATGGGATCTGTTCAAATGTCTACATTGCTTAACTTTTGAACTCTCCACTCTTGAGGACTTAGCAAACTTCAAGAATGAGTCTCTGGATGCTCAGTAATGCTTCTATCCAGGAAAGTGGAAGATTACAGTGGTGAAATATTAGAAGAGCAAGGCTAAGTTACAGCAGTGTCTAATTACTGTTGCTATGGCAATCTGTTTGCAAACATCTGACCCTGAGACGGCTTTCGGAATCTGTTTAGCTTACAGATTGACTCGGGAGGCAAGATCTCCTAGGATCTCCACATTGATTTTACAGTGACGGGAAATCCATGAACCAATAGCGTCAAAAGCTGCCTTGAAACACCACAGGGTTTCCTGCTAAGTAAATGAAGCTAAACGCTGGTAAGGTGACCCCCAGAGTGATGAGTGATGTTCCATTGATAATCTAAAGCACCGCCGGAGGTCCATTTACGGACGTACCCGGAGTTTTCTCATCCCTTTAGCATCTAAGACAATGTCTCTTCATGTGTCTTCATTCGTCTTCATGTTTCATCCGAAGTCAGACTTGCTGAACCTCTGATCCACTGCTCGCGCCTGTCGATGCTCGGCTGCTGCATGGCGTGGGCAACCTGTCAACTGCGCGGGGCATGGAAACGCGGGGGTTTGGACATGTCAAAGACCACAAAATAGCGTTGTGTAGGTGCAAAATACTGACAGCAATGATCGTGTGCATGTTTATTTTCATTGATTTGCATGCATGTGATTGTACATGTATGTATATATACATACATATATAATAATAATATGCATATTGATGTTTACACGTAGATATACATAGATGTCCAGAGGTATATAAGAATACTGTTTATATACAGTGACAAAGCACTGGTTCTGCCGATTCTCCCCGTGCTGAGCAGCTGTGAACTGCTCTGCCACAATCTTCCACACCCTCAAGCCACTTGCCCGCACGTGGTTACAGAAAAATCTCAGCATCAGTTTGCCTTTGTCCATGTTGTGATGGAAATGTGATAGCAATGTCATCGATGCAGTATGATGTACGTCCGTTATATTATATATATATATGTATGTATACCCTCCTCACAACATAAACATGTTGTTTAACACCAGCTGTTTTAAACATATACACTTTGAATTGGACATAACTTAGCCATTTTTGAACTCCCTTCACTCCTGCCGCACTGGGCTTCCCTGCTGTGGTTTGCTGACCGTCAAGGTCTCTTCAGCCGTCGGCGGTCGGACTTCCCACGGTGAAGGCGTACCTCGGTCGGAGTGTGTGGAAGCGTTGTTGCCGGAAGTAACAACTCATTTCACAAGTCTTTTCACAAGTCATTTCATCCCATTTTCATCCCATTTTCATCCCACTAGTTTCAGTTCAAAATGTTTTATTGATGTGTTTATTGTTTTGTCGAATATGTTGACACTCCAACGCACAAAGTCTCAGTGCCACGCCTTCCACCCAAGTCTCGGGAGACCTTGGAGACTGCAGAACTGCTGTGCGAGAACTCCTCGCGACGGTCCCAAGGTTCCGGGCTCGTTGACCGCAAACTCCGAGAGAGCCATCACTTCCCTGCAGAGTTGCAGCTGTTTCAATGATAACACTGACCCAATGATCAATGTTTCATTGAAGATGTTTCAATGACAACACTTTTCCAATGCATCCCAGTACCCATTTTGCAGAAAGTGCAGAACAGAGCTGCATTTAAGTTGCTCAGAAACTTCAGCAATTGCCTTTCGGTCCAATGCTCTCAAACGTTTAGATATTCCATGTATATCATACAAATGTATGAATATACATCCAGCATATTCAAATAAAACTACTTGTTCAAGTATACATCCATTTTTTTTCCTTTGTCATCGACGTTTGTTCTTTAGGTCGATACTTCCCCCTGGACAGAAAGCCCACCGCATGACCTGCCAAGTTATGCACCTGGCACCGGCATCGCCCGGATCTTCCAAAGGAATCTCGTCCAAGTGCCTCAGCTCGGCATAGCTCGGCTGAACGGTGGGGGAATACACCTTCTGGGAGGTCCTTCGTGGAGAACTTCCATCCTTTGGGCATCTTGCTGACGCGAAATGAAAGGGAAGGAAAGGGAAAGGAAGGGAAGGAAAGGAAAGGAAAGGAACAGCAGTGAAGGGAAGGGAAAGGAAGAGTGGAAGTTCTTCGAAGCATGAAGTGATGGGTTTTGGTGGTTTCCTTCTACTGGGGAGCCCCGGCTGTGGCTTCACAATGTCCAGCAGCCAGGCAGGTGTTTGTGGCCTGGCGTGGCGAGATTGCCTTGAAGAGATCACTGAAGAGATTGAAATCTAAATCGAATTCAGTAAATATAATCAGATTATAGACTAAGCTTACATTCGATTTCACAACATTCAACAAACATTTGATTTTTGCCGATATCCAACAAATCAAACATTTGATTCTTGCCTCTGTCGCCACCTCTCTATGTTTTTTCTTGTGCAGGTCGCCAACGATGGGTTGATGGTCAACTAGGTCGCATTGGGCAACCAGTGAAGTTGCATGCCGAGCCTCATCAGCACCGCATCTAAAGGCGCATCCAAGTAGGCCTCCCAAGGAAGAGGATCCATAGGATTCCTTACCATTCCAGAGAGAAAGTCCATAGACATTTTATAGAAATTCCATAGGATTCCATGGGATTCCTATCGAAGCTTACGCTTGAAATCGCAGCCCCGAGCCTCCTCAGTGGCATCCTGGCGAACAAAGGACGTCTTCCTCTCACCAACTTGACCTCACCTCACTATCCCCAGCCTCCGGGCCCTGGACTTCGTCAACTTGGCCGACCTGCCAAATTGATCCAAATTCTATGCCTGCACGTGACTCCTATCCTGTGAGAACATGCTGTCTCTGTCGACTCTGTCGACTCTTTCAGAACTTCGAAGGATTCATCCGCTCCCAGCTCGCCTTTTCAGCTTCGATTTGAGGCTTCTCTTTGAGAGGTGTCCAATTTTCCTCAAGGAAACGGGGTGATGGGATGTGATGGGTCATGAGTTGAAAGATATGTCAAAAGGGAACAAATTCGAAGTCGAAATCTTCACAGGATCCAGTTCCTCCAAGAATGCATGGACGTCTTGGAGAGCATGGACAGAGATCTGCGCTGGGGGAGCCTGGAGAGCTTTGATCTTGCACCAGCACCAATCTGTGTGCGGCTGACTATGCTTGCTTTACCTCTTCATAGCTGTTCATCCGGGAAGTGATTGTATGTCAATGAAGGATTACGCTAAAAGCCCAGCATCTGAAACATTAAGAAGGTACTTGGAACCCAGATGTACCCATTGCCTCTGGTTGAAGATTTTGAAGATCCTCCTGCGTAATGTAGTGTCGCATTCCGCGGCCGGACTCCTTGCAGACGTAGAGATGTGATCAAACCCTGGAGAGGTCGGCATTTCGGAAGAATCAAATCTCGAAGTTTGACGACGTGATCCCTCCCCCGTCCTCACCAGGGACCACCAGATGCCCGTGGAGGATGGAGTTCGAAGCGCTTTCATCTCAGCACAGCTGTGGGACTTGGCACATCTCACAGTTTCCACGTGTCATGCTGCAGTCAGGGCACGAAGCTCCGAAGACTGCGCCACCTGAAAAACAGGAACCCCTTGGAACCCTAAGAATTTCTATCTCAACATTTCTCCTAAGTCATTACTTGTTGTCATCACATAAACGTCACAGATCTTGTTTCCTCTTTGGCCTCCTCTTCCAGGAACCCTCTTCTGGAGAAAATCCACTTCTCAAAGTCTCAAAGAAGAGGACTCCATCAAGTCATCTTCAAGTCATCTTCAAGTCATCTCAAAGTCAACTCTTCATTCTCCACTTCTACGAACCTACGCGTCAACGCGTTTGTGCCTTGGACTGCGCGGAAAGAGGTCGCGAAGTGGCCGACAGCGGTCGCGAAGTAGCTGACAGCGGCCGCGACATCGCCTGCGCCACGAGGGTGTGCAAGCCCCCTTTTTTGAGGAGAAAGAAACAGAGTTTTTTTTGAAGAAACTTCATGAAACTTCATGAAACTTCGTCACAGATCAGTTTTTGTTTGAACATGGACGAATGGACGAACATGGATCGGCTATGACACGTTCGTGTTCAAAACACCCGCTCCTCGTCCACGCTCGGAGTGCCGGGACGACTCACATGAACCTTTCGAAGGCAGACTTCGGTGTGCACGTCGTGGTGTGACACCCGTATGCATATAGTGGCGTCACACCCTCCCAAAACGATGATGAAACAACAGCGGATTTCACATTGAAGAAGATATCCTCGCAGAGTATGGGATACACTGGAGAAGCTATGCTGCAAAGCGAGATCACAGCTGTCTTAACTGGCCATGCTGTCGATTGAAATCGTTCGGCCTGGTACACCAAGGCGTCCCTCTTGAGTTGTTTCTCTTGTTCTGATTGCATCAGAGCCTGGGTGCCGATGAATTTCTGCCAATGAGTTCCATCGATTACGAACCATTTGTTCCTGGCAACAAAAAATCCAGTGCTGTTTACCTCTACATTGCTTTTTGAGCATACCAACAAAACTATGTCCATCTCTTTGTATTAAGTCTCCACTGTAAATCGCATAGAAATAGAATTTGCTTCAATCTGAATCTATCTTATTTCAGCAACAAGGCCCCCAACATGACCAGCTCGTGGATACTAGGCCACCCAACACTAACGGTCGATCCGATGACGTGTCTGGCCTTCGCCCAAACTCATTGGAATCAAGTAGAGACTGTGCAAATCTATGTGAAATCTATGCAATCTGTGAGGTACCGCATCAAGCCATCAGAATCTGCAGGATTTCTCAACTCGTCGTGGAAGTTCCATTCCGTGCCTCATGCCCCTTGACGCCGCCAAAGGAGCCCAAATGGAACTTCGTAGGATCCTAGCATCGCACCGGCACAGCAGTCTTTCGGAGTCCCAAACGAGACAAATCGAAACAAAATTCCAATTTATTCAATGCTTATCACATCTTATCGCTTGCAAAAAGCAAAATGTGCCAAAGAAATTGGAAGAAAGGGAGATCTTCAGAGCAATGAAATTCATCTTTCGAATGAAGGCATGCGATATTTTGTCGGTCCAGTCGGAGAGCTTCCGATTATGCGAGTTTCGCTGCTCTACACTATGATTGGGCTTGTGTTGCTTTGGCGCAGGTTTCTATTGATCACCGGATTG
The DNA here is from genome assembly GCA_009767595.1 of Symbiodinium kawagutii. Classification (NCBI taxonomy): domain Eukaryota; class Dinophyceae; order Suessiales; family Symbiodiniaceae; genus Symbiodinium; species Symbiodinium kawagutii. The sequence continues at coordinate 191,250 of VSDK01001681.1, read as the reverse complement.
TATCCAGGGAAGACTTGTTCTGCCAATCATGAGAGTAAGACTGAAATTACGAAACAAGAAGTATCTGAAACAAGAAGGCCAAACCACTGACAAATCACAATTTGTATATGTACACAGAGAGGAATTTGTTTTAAACTACATAAATCATATAATATATCATAGATGTATATGATTTTTTATACATTATTTGTAGATCTATATATATATATGTATATATCTCTTTGTCTCTCTCTATGTGTTTCTTCATCTTTAAGAATATCTCTATAATATATATTTATATATATATATATATAATATAATATAATGTAATCTAATATAATATAATATAATATAATATAATATGATATAATATAATATAATATAATATAATATAGTATAATATAATATAATATAATATAATATATCAATATATAGTATATATATTCTTTTATTTTTCTATATTTGTCACATCTCTCTTTCTCTGTTTCTTTGTTTCTGTCCTGCGGTTTCCAGGGCAGCAGCAGAGGCTGAAGGCGCCGTCGACCCCAGGGCTGCGCTGCGATCTCGCGCTGCGGCCGGCCCGGCAGCTCCAAACGCACAGCCTCGAAATCCGCCGAAGGCACTGCTTGAAGCAACGAAGACAGCAACGCTTAACGAGTGGAAGGCATGTCACAACACTTGAAGCAATCATAAAGAATGATGAGCAATGATAGGCAATGATAAGCAATGATGAGCAATGATATGTAGTTAACAAATGTTGACAATGGATTCAATGGATTAGCGAGCATGGTTTAACAATGTTGGATTTGTTCATGGTCAAAAGATTCATAGTGTTGGTTAATCAAAGAAAGTTCCGAAGAAAACTCTTCCTGAATTATGTTTACTATATAATCTCTTGGAAACTCATGCCCCGGCTTGCCTGGGTACTACTGCTATCAATGGATCATGGATGAAAGGAACCAAGAAAAAGAGTTGGGGAATGGATTCAATCAAGATGTGTTTTCCAGGGGAAGCTGAAACCCAAGTGCCTTAGAGGTCTATGTGTTGCAAGCTGAAGCTCTCTGTGAAGATTTGAGGCGAAGCATTGTGTCTGTTTTTGAGTATCAGCATTCTGTTTCCATTGTGTCTGATGTTTCTCAAAGTTGCTCCAAGTTGCCCGGGGAGACCTCAACATCAGCCGTTGAGACTTGCCACGGATGATGGCTTCCCTCGTTGGGATGTGTGCCTGCACCCTGCCTCACAGGATCTCACAAGGGAGAGTCAAAGGGTTCCACAAACGGTGCCGTAGAAAGGGTGCCACTTTGTCTTTTCTTCACAAAATGAAAAAAGACTCACTTTAATAAGACAAATCAGAGAAGCAAACTTTGCAAACTGCAAAAAGAGTTCGGAGCGTTCTTGTCCCTTCTGAATTACTCCAAGAATTGCTGTCTTCTTTTCATTCTCATGAAGTCAAGTTCTGGTGTTGAAAGGTTGTAACAGGATGTACTTCCGGATGTCAGATTTTGTAAATGGATGTCCTCACAGCCTTCTGAAGTTTTCGCATGGCAACAGGATGTCGCTCCTATGCCGTGACTGGCACCAGCTGCCCAAGACCGCGATCTCACCAAGGATTCCATGTGACCGGAGGTCGTCCTTGACACTTCAGAGCAAACACATCAACATGATATGAACATGATATGAACATGATATAAAAATGATGGCAAGATGATGGCAAGAAATGGCAAGAAATGGCAAGAAGGCAAGGCCCATTTTGATGAGAAAGTGAAAGATGTGAAAGACATGGAAGAATCGATCACATGATGATGAGACCTTGAAAAAAGATCTTTGAGAAAACCTGTCATCCAATAACTCATTTGTCGCTGCATCACAACATATCACGACTCATTTTCCATGTCAAGGTCACTGCAAAGCCGTCGCCTTGACATTCTTGAGGGCCAAGTGAGGGCCTGAGCCCACACCGTTTTTACTAATCTGAAGTCTTCAGAGCTTTGAGAAATCTGAATTTCTAAAATCCATAGCTGAAGGAAACCTCACTTTGGATCTTCATCAGAAACAGCCGCATATCTTCTCCCATTTCTATCCATTTCTCCCTGCAAACATCTTGATGTAGGTCCCATCTCCCAGCCTCCGAGTCGGTTCGTACCCGCAGCAAGCGGCTGTCATCGCCCTCTGCACCTGGGACGCAGAAATCACAAAGATTCGATGTGTGCTCTCCTGGTGCTCTCCTCTTCCATCCTCTTCCTCTTCCTCTTCTTCCTCTACCTCCTGTTCCTCCTCTTCCATCCTCTTCCATCCTCTCTGCTGCACCATGTTGCTCTTCTCGTATCACAACTAGGGAAAACTCCGTGGTTACATGTTCGTCGCAACATCCTTGATGCCTCAAGACAGGCGCATGCCCAAGTCTCTGGTGAGAACATCAGGACCCCCAGCTTTCAGCAGAGCTTGCAGAGTGCGATCGATCCAATTGCCGCCTCCTGTGTGTCAAAGAATGTGACGAAAGTGGTTGTTCTCCAGAAATAAGAAACACAACTATGAGCAGAAATCGAACAATAACAAAATTGAGATCTACTGAGTAGGTAAGATTTGGGATTACCATGCTCTGCGCTCTTGTTCAACCCAGACTGTAGGATGACTGGGCACTTCAGGAGTCATCTGCTTCAGCACCAAGCAGCCATTCTGTCCCCAAAACATATTGAACCTCCTAGATCAAATGTGGATAAATGTGGTTCATGTATGTTCGTGTCACATGATGTCACCATGTCTACCTACCACCTGGCAATCTGGTCCCACACTGATCGGCCTGGGACTTTGCAAGGGAATGCTGTACAAGTCGTCCACTGGAGGGTCATCCCTGGAGACAATGCTGACCACCAAATCTCCCCATGATTGGGAGGTCAAATGGCAGAAAGTAAGGTAGACCAGGTACACTTGTGAGTTATTTCCGTCTTTCTCTATTGGTGTACTCTTCCTGCTCTGTCCAAGGCAGTCTCGTTTTTGGGTCGTCTAAAGGCCTTTTTATTTACCCTTGCCACTCAAAACAACTTCAAATCTGGGGTTTGTGGTCTCAATTCTCAGCCGCTGTCTCTGCCCAGCCAAATCACTGAATTGAACTTCTATATGCCTATGTAAATGTGTACAAATTTATTTATATACATATATATATATACATATATATATATATATCGATTTTCTTGACTTCCTTTTTGAGTTTTGAAATGCATGTGCGTTCGTGAGAAAGGTGCGCGGCAATCTGCTGCTGCTGCCGCCGAGTCTCGCAGGAAAGAAGACAGCATCCTCGAAGAAAAAGAGCAAGAACCGTTCAAAACAAAACCAACTTAAAACAAGAATCCTATTGAAAACAATAATTACTATCCGATAATCATCCATTCCTTTGCAGTTATTGTTTTCACCAGTAATCATCTACTTGTATTTCATGATAATTACAATGGAAGTCAAAACCTAAGTAAGATAAAACATTGGTGTAATAATGAGTAATAAGACAAGCTTATCAGCTCTGTACAACATAGAATTCCTCAAACTGCTGAGGCATGCTAAGGCTTTCAGCACTTACCGCAAGGTCGGCTTTGGTGCAGATCTACCCCTATTCCGCCCTCCCCACGGTCCGATCGCGAGATGCTCTTCTTCATTTCCTGAGAAACGAGTTTTCACTTTGCTCCTTTGAGGCTGAAATGCTGCTTATGCTTCCTAAAGGTTTGAAGGGTGACACATGGTGACACGTGTCAAACTGCAAACGTTTTCTGTTGCACCTTGTAGGCAGCATCCATCAATTGCTCCTGTAGATTCAGAAGCGAAAGAAAGCAGGCAAAAGGAGCAGACAACAATTGGCTTCTGTGCTCGTTGCTGGGTAACCTGAACTCCCAAATGACCTTGTCAACCTCCGCAAACAAACTGAAACGTGAACAGTTGTGGAATCATGGCGCGGGATATCAAGAGAAACCTGGTCATCACAAGATTTTCGCCTGAACAGAAACAGGTCAGAAACCCTCCTGATAGGCGCGCTCTGCTGGTGTACTGGCACCATCCAACCGCTGTTGACGCAATTCCTTCAGGATGCTTTTGGAACCCAGCAGAAACCCGAAGACCGAAAATCCTTCTTATTCATATTCTTCTTCTTATGATTATTATTATTCTTCTTCTGTTGTTTTCTTTGATCTAGGTTTCAACAATCCAAAGAATGTCCAATAGAGACCATGTCAAAGGAGGAACGACTCTGTAGCCACTCTCGTGCCACAACTATTGGCCAATCTTGGCCAAGAACAAACAAAAAAAGATATGAAAAGATCAACTTCAATCGTTTGACAAAGGAAATTCGAAACAGCAAACCTCGAAGAACCTCGAAGAACCTCGAAGCAAGTTTCCAGTTTCGCATCTGTGAGTCCAAGTTTCCGCGAAAGCATCTTCAAAGAGCTCAACCTCACAGGTTCAAAGCTACTCCTGTAACGAAGCTCAAAGAACCAAAGCCTGCGCTACCGCTCCTTCCAATCATTGAGGCAAAATCACAGACTCCGAAAAACTGGAAACTTCAACTTCTTCAACTTCTTTGGAACTTCTTCAAATTGGAATTTCTTCGAAGCTTCTTGTTGGAACATCGCCGCCCCCAGCGCCTGCGATTTGGAACTCCGGGTACTCTTCACGGGCGACACAGGCTGCGATCCACGGGATCCACCTGTCGAAAAAACAGATGTGTAAATGAATACTATATTAGCATATTTCTATTACAAGATGTATATATATTTTGGATGTATGCTAGCGGGCACAGCCCTCAAATAGTTTTTCAAAAAAATGTATGTATGTGTATATATATATATATATAAATACATGTATGCAAATTGCATGTTCAACCAGGTTTCAAAGTCAAAAAATGTCAACAAAAAACATCCAAACATTAGCAAAAGAGTGTGGGGCTAAGACTATGCCAAGGCTCTCCGTCGTAGCACACCTGAAGATTTGGAGGCAAAGATTCAAAGTCTTCAGTTGAAGTTGTTTAAATCTGCACTTGTTTGATTTAAATGTGCACTTAAGATCACTTAAGTTGTTTTTTTTGTGTTGGTCAAAGTTGAGAAGAAATTCCTGGCTGAGCTTCCAGGCCCTCAGAATCTGCAAATTCGTCGTCCAAGCCACCCAGAACCGAACGTTCATCTGGCGCTCCGAATGGGTTCGCAATGTAAATTGTCGCATCATCAAAATGCATTTCTTCCTCAAAGTAGAGATTGTCAATCCTTCAATCATTGCATGAATGGACTTTGGGCATCCAATCTGTTTGTATCAACATGGAATCCACCTTCGCTGCGACGATCCTCGGCGTCCTCCCCTCCTGACATCTGTAAGACGACTTTGGTAAGAGAAACTTTTGGAAAATCAGAGCCAAATCAGAACAAATATAAATCCTACATAACCGAGAAGAGATCTTGAAACACTGTGAGCCAGAAAGGAAGAAATCACCGAGCATCAAACCCGAAGTCTGCACATGTGAAACATTGTACATAAGTAACTACACAGTCTAGAGTTGCTGGATGACTGCATTCAATGAGCTGCGGCCCAGGTCCTTGCTGAGCTTCAATCTCTTCGAAAGTAACTCCTGGAAATGACAACATCCCAAAGTGATCCAGATTGATAGTTGATTTTGGTTAATGGAGGTTAATAGCTTATTTTGGGGAATAGCAACCAACAATAATCACACCATTTCAGCCTTTCCAAAAATGCAGGTCCACGAAATCACTGGGTTTCCTATTGCTATTGAATTGACAACGTTTGGCTACCTTGGGGGTACCCCCTTTTTCGGAGATTTTGATACACCATGACTCCCTATGACTGTCTCATCTCCCTCTTGCTGCCACAAGGCAAGAGAATGCAAAGTCGTGAATTTCATTTTGACACAAATCCTACTTCCATCACTTCATCACTTCGTCACTTCATTACTTCGTTGCTTCGTTATTTCATTACCTCATTGCATTTGTTGTCACTTTTTAGCAACCAAAGTTGTATCCTACTGTGCTTCTCCTCGCTCTGCAGGGCTCGCAACATCACGTCCTCACAGAGGTGGTCCAATAGTTCTTGTGCTAAATCTCATGTTGAAAGTTGAAAGATAAAGCATAACAAAATTTGGTCATCAAGTTTCATCAAGTTTCGTCAAGTGCTTCTAATAACAAACTTTTTCGATGTCGAAACATCCGAATTCAATCAAATTTACAGATGTGGCCAGACGACTCGATTCTCCCTGACTTGGAACGTCCACCAGCATCTTCTCTGTTTCAGGTCCACTGGGGCTCTACAAGCGGTGCTGAAAACAGGAAACTGACTGAACCTCTGTTCGTATTTCGTGCAAGTGGCAGGTCACACAAGAAGAAAACATATAAAGATAGATAGATAGATAGATAGATAGATAGATAGATAGATAGATAGATAGAAATAAAGATAGATAGATAGATAGATAGATAGATAGATAGATAGATAGATAGATACAAAGATAGATAGATAGATAGATAGATAGATAGATAGAAATAAAGATAGATAGATAGATAGATAGATAGAAAGATAGAAAGAAGATAGAAAGATAGATAGATAGCTAGATAGAAAGATAGAGATAGAGATAGACATAGACATAGACATAGAAATAGACATAGACATAGATATAGAGATAGACATAAATATAGATATAGATATAGAGATAGATAATATAGATATTAATCAATGTAGATACTAATATGGATATAGAAATAGACATAGATTTAGATATGTGTATAATGTGTATACATATATATATATATACAATATATATAAATTCATAGTTGATGATTCCTACTGATGTATATGTTACATGTTTCTATTGCGGGAAATCGTGCTCCTCTTGTACTCCGTTCCAGCGCTTTGGATCCGTCAAATCCACGACCACGTCTTCCTGCCACAAATCTTGGTGGTCAAGGTATCTCCACTGTTACAGTATCCAAGCAAATAGCCAGCTCAGAAGATGTTTCAAGCCATTTCATTCTTTCGGTCTCAAGCATTTCACCCTGTGCAGCGCAGCAGGAAAAAGCATTAGATGACAATGTTCGACAATGTTGTATCGTCAGCATCAAGCATTGACTTAGCTGAACCTTGTTTCTACCTCCAGCTTGACAAGTTTCACAGGAGGAAACCTAAACGTGTGAAGTTTCCAGAATGAGATTTGATTCTGAACATCCCCTCTAGTCAACTAGACATCCCACTAATGAACTACCCCAAGTGCCCACGATTTGAGAAAAGAAATTCTTGTGAAAGTGTTAGGCAATGACCATCCCAAAGCTGGTTGTGGGTAAAACGAGGATCTTTGGATGCTGCTGCACCCATCAGCTCTCCCAGCCTCGTTCTGATGATACCGGACTGACAAAGGTCTCGTGTCCTCAGGACATCCAAAGGTTCCCAGGACATCAACAGCTGGTTGGGCACAGTGACTTATCATCATTCTCTAGTCCTACAGCTATGCAACGTCTTTCCATGGAGTTAAAATCATTCAAACCTTTGCCGGAATCTGAAAGGGATCATGAATACATTACATGTCACAACTCTAATGTTTGGGACCTTTGGGAAAGTACTACCAGATACGCCAGATACTACAAGTACCTCTCGTTCAGAATCTGAACTCTAAACATCTCTAAATCATTTCAGCAACATGGCAGATGGCAAATGATAGTGGTGACCAGGATGATGTAGCATAGCATAGCTTCTGCTTACGAAAAAAAGTCCGTGGCATAGCAAGTTGGTCGTCCTTGACGCGACGTCACAGGAAGGACTGAAGGACCTGCTCTTCGGCTGTGCACAAAGAGCAGCCCGCACCAATTCGCCACAGCAGAAGCACTCGCAACAGCACCAGCTTTGGGCAAAACAACAACA
>VSDK01001681.1:164208-182857 GCA_009767595.1 Symbiodinium kawagutii | reverse complement strand
CAACAACAACAACAACAACAACAACAACAACAACAACAACCACAACCACAACAACAACCACAACCACAACAACAACAACAACAACAACAACAACCACAACCACAACAACAACAACAACAACCACAACCACAACCACAACAACAACCACAACCACAACCACAACCACAACCACAACAACAACCACAACCACAACAACAACAACAACAACAACAACAACCACAACAACAACAACAACAACAACAACAACAACCACAACCACAACCACAACAACAACCACAACCACAACCACAACCACAACCACAACCACAACAACAACCACAACAACAACAACAACAACAACAACAACAACAACAACAACAACAACAACAACAACAACAACAACAACAACATTAACAACCACAACAACAACAACAACAACCACAACCACAACCACAACAACAACCACAACAACAACAACAACAACAACAACAACAACAACAACAACAACAACCACAACCACAACCACAACCACAACAACAACAACAACAACAACAACAACAACCACAACCACAACCACAACAACAACCACAACAACAACAACAACAACAACAACAACAACAACAACCACAACCACAACCACAACCACAACCACAACAACAACAACAACAACAACAACAACAACAACATCCAAAGCCAATGGTATCGGGATTCGCACCTGGTGTTTCTGGCTCATCATCTAAGACAAAATTGGGCGCAGGTGGGGCTGCACCTGCGCTCAAGGGATGACTCATTGATCTGCTGAAATTGGACTGACAGGACTTGACCTTTGAAGTGACTGGAAGCGTTCAGATTTCCGGTCCCTGTAGGTCCGCTTGTAGCCGGCTTATGATCGAAATCTGACACGCTGAGATACTTTGAAATCACCAAATACCTTTGAAGACAAGTGCTTTCCTTTGAGCGACTGAAAATGAATGCAAGCAAATAGGAAACACATTGAAACACTTTAAATAGACTATAAGTAAATTGTATTAAATTGTCACTTTGTGCCTTTTTTTACGTAAGTCAAAATGACAAGCGAATCTGCTCCCTTTCAGCGGCCTCGTGGGCTACGTGACGATGGTCTTGGTTGGCTCAAGGCTGTCAGGCGGTCTGCGAACGTCGCAGAATTTCAACACTGAAACGAATCTCTCCCGATGACACGACCCAACATGAAGGATCCACTTCATATTATCCTGTTGTAATTGCTTAAGTTGTATATGAAGTAATTTGTTTATGACAAAGTGCGATTTTTTCTACCTTTAATCTGTGTTTACATTTGTGCTCAAGTCTTTACCGCACTCCTCGTGTACCTTCTTTGGGACTCACCATTTGCTCGAATCCTGCAGTGACGCTTCAGAATGTCGCCAAACAACTGAAAATCAGCACTTTTCAAACACGACAGACATCACACAAGACATTTGAACACCTGGATGTATCAATCGAATTTTGGGCAAAGTGAGGCGCATTGACGATGTAAAGCGAGTCTCCTGTCCTCCACCGACCTGTCCTGACCGAGATGGACTTGCCGGGCTTGATCCTGGAGAGACCCGCACGCATATATCAACGAACCAGACTACCTTCACACCCACAAGTCAGAGGCATGATCATCATCATCATCATCATCGTCGTCGTCGTCATCATCGTCATCCGCGGCATCACCGGCATCACCATATGATTCGTTTCCAATAGCTTCGGCTACTGGACTCGAAGTGCATGTCTGTGTGTGTGTGCCTACACATCTGTGTAAATAAATCTGTCTTAAAGGTGCTGGTTTATTGTGGAATTCTTTCAGATTTCCCTATGACGAAAGCCGGAAAGCCCTGGAGTGTTCAGCTCCACAAGAAACTCAGTGTTCCGAATGTTGTTGTGCACACGTGTTTCATATACTGTATTCAAAGAATGCTGGACAGCAATCCAATCACCAGGTGTTTCCTAAAAGTGTAAATCAATCCACCTTCAAGATTTGTTTCATAAAGGTCTGAGACAACGCATGCAAGCAGGTTCCTTACTTGATGGACTCAATCTTCCTTAGTAAAATCGAATAAAAGAAGGAACAATAAGGAAAATAAGAAGTCTTAGATCCTATAAAAGAGTATCATCCTTGTTACCTTAGAACTCGTAACTCTTTCTTTTTTATTCATCGATTTATCTCCGAAGTCTTTCATTCTGCATCCAGACCTGCTAGTTCTGGAGGGCTTAGTACTCCACTGCGACTGGGCCACAAATTCTCCTGCGTCAACACTCAAGCGACAGCTGATCTAAGCTTAGCTGAACTCAATCAAGTTATAGAAACATCAAATCTATGGCCAGGCTAAGCCAATACTATGTTTAGAAACGCACAGATCAAAGGCACAAGCATTTGTTTCTCTCAACACTGCCAAGAATTTGAGTAACAAATGTAAGCATCACAAGGTTATCATGTTGACACATGTCTTTTCACATGTCATTTGAGATCATTTCCACAGCAAGCGCCTGCCCCATCTGTGCCATGAGTTCCGCGAGAGTATCCTTTCACAAGGGCGCACCAGGTTGTGATGAGTTTACATGTATGGTGACATCTGAGAAGAGGTTCATCAAAATGCACATATACATCATATGTATATTTGATCATATACACACACGTCTCATCCGATCCAAGCATATCAATCACCCACTTTATCGCTACAAAATTGGGGAGCGTGGGTTATCAACTTGTTTGATTTTTATCTTGCAAGGGCTTCGGTGACTAAGTATATAATGTCCAACCCTCCAAATTCATATTTATGTCACATATGATTCCTCAGCAGCTACGGTCGTAGCTAAGGCGTTTCAGCACGTTTAGCTTCTGGGGTGATCTTGGGCACCCACCCGGTCTCTGGGCTAACCTGGGTGTCTGTCACCTTGCTGTTCCCAGAACTTTTCGATCGATTTGTTTCTGTATTGCTGGCGCTGTTGGGGACATGGTAAGCATGGGCTTTCACATTGTCTTGAGTAATTACAGTATGTTAGCACTGGCCGCCCATGAAAACAAACAAAACAAGAAACAAGCAGAATAATGAATACGCAAGGCGGGCCATACTCAGGTCTCACAGTTCCTTTCAGTGAAAGAAGACTCCCCTCCACCTTGATAGTCAAACGATGTCAGCCAGGATATTGCAAACCCAAAGAGAAGGATTCCAGGTTGCGTTCTTACAAATGACACATCCAAACTGAATATGTGTAAAGCTATATTAGATTGACCCCCCCTGTCCTTTCACCCTGTGGCTTCCAAAACGACTGCAATGCTAAAAATCGATGAGGTTATCAGGGGACTCCTTCCCTTCTTACTTTTGTAGTGCATAATTTGTAGAAACTTGTATCTTGATTGTAGATTCTGTGTCGATTCTGTGTAGGTTCTGTAGGCTCAACGTGAACGCTTTGTCACACCCCTGGGTCGCCTTCAGATCTTGAGCGAGAGGTTGGTTCTCGTCATCTTCCGGCACAGTCAGTGAAGTGGATGAAGCAGCGCCTAATCCTCGGAGTGCAAATCTCTGGACTTCAAAATCCTTCATGTATTTAGATTGAAAGATAAAGATATTTCAATATGTTTTGATATATCTTAATACATTTACTTTAATTAAATTGTAGATTTTTAATTTTGATGAATCCATTTTGAATCTGTTGTGTCAAAGATCCCACTCCTTGATGAACCCATGACTCTTCCGCCCTTCTTGGGGGTACCATGTGTCTACCGCCAGGGGGGGGGGGGTACCCCGAACCATCCAGGGAGATGATCATGTGAATCATGTGCCAAAAGCACCCGACTTGAGAGTAACCACTCTGGAAGCTGCTTGGCACAGAGTATTGAGAGTCGCCACGCCGGGGCATAGCTGCTGTTATTGAGAAGAAGCTCTTTGCCATTAGGAACCAATGCAACATGAACTATGATAGAATGATTCATGCATTAAATGCGTCTAGGGGAATGATTTAAATGGTTTATATTATTCAATGATATATTAATGATTTAGATGCTTCATTACATTGATTCATGATATATCAATGATATATTGATGATTTGGATGTTTTTTCAATGATTTATTTCATTGACCTGGCACTCTTTGAAGATCCCAAACCCCGAGCTGCTTTGCTGCAAGGTGACCTTCTCCGCGGCTTCGAGATCGCAGCAATGCCGTGGTTTCGCTCCTGGAGATCCAACCTGGAAAGCCTACCATGGAACCAACAAAAACATGCGAAAAAAAAATGTTTACTAAGTTTCTAGTTGAGAATGAGTTTATCAACAAACTTATTGCTTGATTGTAAACCCGGACTCGAGTGGTTCTCCCAAACAGCGAGAGTGGATCAGCTGTAGCAAACGAGTTTAGTCGAATGGTTTAGGATTTAAGGTCAATTAATCTCTATCAGACTGTTGAATAATCCACATATTTTTTTGGTACTAAGAGCAGAGTTTTTCCAAACCATCCAACAGATCATTGTGACGGTTGGCCCAACTTCGGAATGTGAGTGGCAACAAAGCTTCCGGGTCCTCTTCCCCTGGGCCTTGCAGAAAGAGCAAACAGAAGGGCAAAACAAGCAACTTCACGAGCACAAATGCTACGCGAAATCATGAATGGCAGCTACTTCAACCCAAGAGTGATCCCCAAAAAGGACTTCAACTTGGTAGGGAGAACACGATGAAATCTCATGAAATCTCAGATCCTTCCCAATATAGGTCTACGTTTTGGTATCTCAATCACTCTTGCCAAAGCTCACACAGTCTTGCAAGAAGTTATTAAAGGAGATGCGTGTTGCATTCTACAAGTGTGAAGAAGTTGAGCTGTCATGGTCAAAACCTGAGACTATGAACGCTAAACAGTGGCAAAGTCTGCAGTACACATTGGAGAGTGCTGTTGACAAATGACATCGGATGACATCTTATGACTCTGTATCTACTTAAGCATTGGAAACTTCAGAGTCACTCGTCACACATCACGAGGAGGTGGTATTCTGCCCCGCCAAAAGCGTTGCCTTCGAAGCCAATTTGGCACTGTCTTCCAATGGTTTTCGAATGCCGGCCTCGCAGCGGCCAACTAAGAAAAAATTCAATCAACATATGTTGGCCTCTAAGCGAAAGTGGCTTGGACCGAAATCAAATCTCAACCACGGGTGTGTATGCCATCACGTGACATCTCTTCCTCATCTTCCCCTGGTATAGAAATATGGTATCGACGTCTCTGCTATGTGTGTTATCTGCAGCCTGTATAACCAACCTAACAACTGCTAAGGCTGACCACGAAATGATACCAGTACTTGGTGTTTTTAAAATCAGTGCATGGTCTATCCATTGATGCTACCAGTTGACTCTGAAGACTCGCAAATTGTGACAATATATGGCAACATCAACTCGCTGATTTGCCCACTTGATGCACCTTCAATTGTTGTGAGCGTGATTTCCAATCCAAAAGGAGATTTCGGTCCACTGAAGGCACCTGGCCACGAAGGACTTGACTTCTTCAAAGAATACGCAGAAGATCGAATCCGATCGACACAAATCTTCTAGAAAAAGATGGGTAAAACACATTTTTGCACCGGCTGTGCCTTTTTCCTCATCCAGCGGTTCTCTAAAATACCTTGACACGCAGAACAGAACAGTCAGTGCATCGCCTCAACTCATCACTCCTCAACTCATCTTCAGCTTTGTCCAATTTCGTGAGTCCAGCTCTTCATTTCGCATCCATTCGCATCCCTCTACATCACCCCAGCTGCAGTACCACTCCATCCCTTGGAACGAGATGCAGTGCACCACTGTGCAAACTTCAATGATCGCCTCCTCCAAGTGAAACGCCCTTAGTCAAGTGGATGCCAACAAGGCATAGCATAGCATGACAGCATGACATACGAAGGCATAGCGAGGCCATGCGAGGCCACATCTCAAGATGGCTACATGTCCACCTCCAAACAGCTGTAGAGGACCTGGAGCTACTCAGCTCTCTGGACCTGCAGGCGCTGGAGCTGGGTCCCCGAACCTTGAAGAGAGCTCAGGGCCTCGCACCACAGAAGATCAGAATCAAAAATGGAAAGCAGCTGAAAAAGATAGAAAAAGATAGAAAAAGCAGATGTATCAAGACTGGGCAGCAGCTATTGTGCCACCTGAAGCAGCACCATTCAAACTGAATGCAGGTTTGGGAAGCAATGAGTGACACAGCAATGGGAACTCAACGGAAGTCGTAACATGTCTCTGAACATCTCTGAACTGCCTTTTCTTTTCTCGAGGAGAGAGAGGAGCGAAGTTGGACCCACCAGATCTTGCCATTCCTGGAACGTGGATATCGGTGCACTTCAGACTGCTGACTGGTTGAACCATGTTGAAGCCATCTTCGGACCAAACTGTGGAAACACTGCAATTAAGGATCTGGTTCTTCTGCGGTCGAAGTTACTTCCATGGGTTCATGAGCTTTGTTCAGTGACGTCTCCAGTCTCCGCCAGTCTCCCAGTGTCTCCCCATTCTCCTCTTCCAAGGTCTGGTGATCGCATTGAATTCCCCGTGCCGTCAATTTCACCGACCTGGCTACGGAGATCCATGGAGTCGGTAAACCGACCTGCTTCAGATGGGTCCTTAGCGGAGTGAATGTCGTACGACATAGACCATAATAGCCTAATAATAGCATTCAGTAGTTAACAAATGTAGAGATATTCAGTAAATATTGATGCTTTAGATGGTCAATAATGATAACCATTGATTCATGCCATTCATGCTATTTTTGCTCAGGCAAAAGAACTGTAGCCTGTAGTGGTACCAACCTAGTGGATGGTTTCTCCTTGCTCGCCAAAGACCCACATCAAGTCTTGCTGGATACCCCTACTGTTGGAGAACTTTAATCCAGGTTACCAGTACTAACCAAACAAAATCAACCACTATTCTTCATCATTCAGCAACGTTGCTTGATAAGAATAGTTGCTTAATGATGATATAAGAATTTGCTTTAACATGATTTAAGTATTCCCTAATAATATTCTGTGCTCGTTGCTTAGATTTGATCGGCTCCAAATATTTCTGCTCCCTTCGAAGGTCCGCCTCTGCCACGCTCGCAGTTGCCTTGCCAGCGAAATGACCTCACTTGGGAGCATGACAGAACTGATTGTTACGCGAGCACACAAGAACATGGACAAGGACAAGGACAAGGACAAGGACAAGGACAAGGACAAGGACAAGGACAAGGACAACAACAACAACAACAACAACAACAACAACAACAACAACAAAGTACATCTCACCATGAATTTGTGGTCACAAAAAATTGACTGCTGGACTGGAAACATGATCATCAGAAATCGTCAACAACTGATTCATTATAGATGGTCAATACATACTTGGAAATCCAGCAAAAGGAAAGCACAAGCCAACTGTAAAAAAATCTTGCTGAGCCCCTGGGACTCACAAATAAATCCTCGCAAAACATCCGCACAAATAAGTCTTGCTGAGTCTTCCTGTCCACAAATTCTGCGATTAGAAAAGATCTCGCCAGATTTGTGGGGAGCCCCCTCTGACCTGCTGGCCTCCAGTTGAATTCCAGGAAATTGCGACACATGCACCAAAACCCGGCAGCTAAAAGTCAGATCCTGCGAGAGTTCAAAAGGGTGGACTAGCACAGTGGGAGGTGAAATAGTGTTCATAACTTTCTTCCCAACTTTGAATCCCTATCCATCTATGTGAGCACAAACATAAACAAACATCAACAAACATGGACAAACATCAACAGCTCGTCAAACAAAATCGGACAAAGCTCGAAGATCACAACTGCAGTGCCACAGCTGTGCACGTTGACAGGTCCACCAGTGGTGCAGCGCTGCGCAGCACGGCTCAGCATGGCGCGGGCCTCCTGCTCCTCACTCAACAGCTTCAAGCGTCCGAGGATCCCCAGCAGGGCCTCCCGAAGCCCAAAGAGCTGCGCCAGTAGCGAGGCACAGAGCCACATCTGCTCCTGGAGATGAAAACTAAGACAGAAAAAAAATAAAGTATAGATATATCTATATTATATATATTTATTTATTTATTTTTAAATAAATGAATGAGTAAATAAGTATTGTGTAAGTTGTGTATGTATAATATGTATAAGTAAGTATCATATATATATATATATAAGTAAATCAGCAAACAATGTATGATAGATAAAGAACATAGAGAGAGAGAGAGAGAAGAAAAAAAAAAAAGTAGATCAGAATACGGAGACGGAGATAAGGTGGAATAATAGTAAATTAATGAAAGGAATAGGAAAAATTTCACAGTTAGGACAAAACAATGGATAGAACCTCCTCGATACTTATCATAATTCTGATGGAAGAACAAGAAATAATCCTGCTTTGATCATAGTCGTGGTTCGGAATCTCAGCAGATTTCGCCCTCAAATCCCAAGTGCGGGCACTGCTTCTACCGACCTCCCCATGCCCTTGTGACTTTGTGCTCCAACGGTATCGATCGACTTCTCCTGTTGATGCTGAAGTCCTTCTGCCATGACCTGGTGCAGCTTCGGCAGCTCCACGGCAGACTGAAAATCCGAAAATCCAAAAATAGAAATTTCAAATTTTTGTAGTCATAGTAATAATGATTTAAACAAATGAACAAATGGGTTAGATATTCGACATGATAAAAGAGGCAAAAAGCAAATAGATAGAAATGGAAATTAATGAATTGACTTAAATTGTGAATAGTAGAAAAATATAGCTCGAATACATTAGAAAAATTGTATAAATCTATAAACTATGTTCAATACGATGTAGCATATTCTGGAGAATATCTTCGAATATCTTCGAATCTCATTTCCCAAATATGCGTGTAGCCTTTATCGATTCAGCGATTGCTTGAGCACGCAGCATGCTTCGGTGAGCCTCACGACATTCCTCCAACAGCTTTCTTGCAGCGTCGGAAACTTGATATAGTTCCCGCTCCTCTCGCTCCTGTGGAACTCTCGAAGCATCACCCAGAAGCCTTGCCCTCCATTGATGGTCCGACAAATTTTAAAAAAAAATAAGGAAAAAACTCGCTTGAGTTCTCCCACACGTGGGTCCACAAAGAATGCTAGCTTGGCCCATGTACGCATTTCTAACTCAAGTGAGAAAGACTGTCTATCATGCTCACACATTGGTGGTGGCTGTGAAACAGGAAAAGTCTCTGACTTTCTATGAACCAGTTCGTACACCATGCAGGAACCTATCAACAGCTGCATTTCCAGCACTGCTCAGATATTACACCAGGATCCAAGCAAAAGTAGATGGGCACTTCCCAGCCAGGACCCACCATGCCAACTGCGTGACCCGAGTCATCATGGTCTTAATCATTTGTTGCGGCGTGTTTTGAAGTCTGAACACTTTGTTCAATTTCCGAAGTCTATCGAAGTCTCCAAGTCGTTGGTCAGGAAAATCCACCACTGAAATTCTCCTTTAGTGATCAAGACTCTCGTCAGGAATTTCCTCATGCTCCCCACTGTCCCAGATGATCAACCAATTCGGATAGAGCAGTGGCACCAGATCAGAAGATTGCTGACACACGGAATCCTTTAGAATCCTTCAGAATCTTTCAGAATCCTTCAGACCTACATGCTGTGGAGGCTAGCCGAGGCCTCCTCATTGTTTTGATTGGTCTTCTGCTTCCTGAGGACTTTGGGAGCCCTTTGAGACTGGATCCCAATGTTCACATGCTAAGCTGCAAAACATGCTCATCATTATCTTTCCAGTTTCGATCCGAGTCAGTGTCAAAATGACCGCATCCAACCCTTCCTACACCTCTGGATGACATCTCTTTTTCAACCGCTCAGTTCAAACAGGTGTCATTCGAAGCTTCCGCATGACGTTCTGCTTCACATGCACCAAAACATACAACATATACAACAGCCAATGGCACCATCACCCATTGGCCCAGCTGGGGTCAACTTGTGCGACCCAGGCTCCGCCGTTTCCTATCTCCTAAGATCTTCTGAGCATTGTCGATGACACTCTGAAGTCGTTCTAGGTCTGGCAGTCCTGGTGGCTGCACACCGAGTCCAACATTGCGAGACCAACACGTTCTCAAAACAACTCGCGCCTTGCAGATTTGTGGAGATGACTTTATGCAAACGACGTAGGTGCAGATGGCACTCCTGAAACAAACCAAGGGCTACATATGAAACATGACTTTCAGTTCCTTCAATCTTCAAATTTGTGTCATTTATCCAGTGGCTTGAAGTTTCCGGGCTCCTGCCAAAAATGTGCTATGCCAACCTCAGCCTGGCTGGGCAACTCTGCAGCTGTATAGAATACATCAGAACATCTGGGATCCTTCGAATTCCAAGTTCTGAGAAGTCTATCAGAGTCATCAGAATCATCAGAGTCTATCAGTTTTTGTCTATTCAACAGTCCTATGGTATTCAAGCACATATCGAGGATGTGTCAAGGTCATGTGGGCGATCATGCAACTTGGCTGGTGGATTTCGCACGCAACCGTTCTCCGAAAGAGTTCTCCATGTAAAGTAGGAATTGAGATCTCCAAAGGCGCAGCAACCACCCGTTTCACCATCTGTTGCCCATGACCGCTTCATCTTCCCCGAAACACGAACTGAAAACAAACGCTTTAAGAAACAGAGCCTCCTCTCTCTCCCTCTCTCTCTTCTCTATTCTCTAATCATTCTCTATTCTCTATTCTTCTCTCTTCTCTAGTTTTCTCTATTTCTATCTATCTTTCTCTATTTTTCTTTATCATTCTTTCTCTATTGTCGTCTTTCTCTTCTCTTCTCGCTGAATCAAAGCAAAAGGCGTCCCGCAGTCCGAGCCTCCAGGACAGGAATTCCTTCATCGGTGATCGCATCTGGTGGAACTGCCTGATGGACTCACCACTCAATGCACTGCTTCGATTCTGCCACTTGAACACCCCGGCCATCCATGGCAAACAATCATCGCTAAAACAAACTAAAAACAGTTCCTTATTTGTTCTTTTCTCTATAATGCTTTCATTCTTCCTAAGAACACTTTATTTTGTAATATTCTTATATTCTTTTATCTATTCTTCATTCTTTTCTCCAATTGTTCTCTATTCGAACACAGCTGTTGGCCGCGCCCAGTGCATCGCAGGATTGCGGCACCCGACGCGATCGCCTCAAAGAGCCTTTTGGCGTCCGCCCACAAGCTCTTCCAGGCGCTTTCCCAGCGTGCACGCGGCAAGGGTTCCACCTGGCGAGGCGAATTCTTTCTTATCCTAAAGAAAAACTTGTATATAACAATATAATATATATACAGTATATATATAAATATATATATATATATATACACATTTATATTTGAACATTTAAATATACAAATACACTAAGAAAAAAATAAATGTATCTGTACTGATCAAAAATACACCCTTTTCGATAAGAAAGGTCCGCCTTGTGTTCTCATCTTTCGTTGTGAAGTTACGTGTCGCTGTTTGCTTCGACACCCAGTCGTGCTTTGTGTTTGGCATTTGCTGACTCTTTCGTTTGCTGTCTTGCCCCCCAAGGTCCCTTGCCATATGCAAGCGCAGTATCGGAAGTGTTTGTGACTCTGGTGGTTTAACTATTGGATCAAACGAGAAGGAAAACTGGGTCTTGCTCCGAGCCATGTGTGACTCACCCTGAAGGCAGGAAAAGAGGTGACCGTCGCAGCTGTGAAAACATACCTGCCTTGGATGCACCAAATGACATAGAGCCATAGAGCCACCAAGTTGGGGTGTGACACAGGGTGTCTCCTGGTACAGCATATGTTTGTACATGTTGCATCATGTCCAATGTTGTTTCTGGTAGTTCGTGGCGCTAATGAGTGGAATCACAGGCCTAAGCCAAGAGCCTCATGTGATATTCGAGTTCAAGCTACGATTTCCATATCCAACATCTGAAACTCTCGGCTTTGAAGAAGTCATAAGAAACCCTGATGTTCACTACTTTGTCAGTTCTGTCTAGAATTGTTTGTCTGTGTGTGTGGGTGTGTCCATGCTTGGTTTTTAGCCACGTCAAAGCAGCCGGAAACAGAGAGAGAGAGGGGCTAATGTCACGGAACTCCCAAGAGCATCAGAGAGACAAGTCTGATCAGAATTGTTTTGGGAATCAAAGCATGACAAACCATCAGATTCCATGAGCATCCATCAGCATCCGTGAGGTTCGTTTCACTGGCTTCGGATAAACATCTAAAATTACAAACCTAAACGAATTCCCGTTGCCGACCTGATCCCAACGAGACCAGGGTGCAGCAGCCCAACGACTCAGGTAGTCAAAGTCACCTGAAGCAGAGCAAGTCTCAACAGGTTCCCTGAGCAATTGAAGGAACTTGAGATGTGGAACTAGATGCGGAGCTAGATGGAGCTCCTAGATTCTTATTAGCCAATCTACATGAGCATCACTTCCGCCACATGATGTGGCCAAACTTTTGCAATGTTATCAATTATAACAGTTATATGTTGTAAGCGTACCAAACAATGACAACTTCAATGCAGCGAAACGGGCCCTGCCGTAGCTCTGCCTGGGTCTTCCATCAGTTCATCTGCAGCTTTGGGAGGTGCTCTGGAGCCTCGAAGATATTTCAAGCCGAAGGAGCAGTCACATCGCTTGAAACGAAGCTGTGACCCGCCTTTGTGTGGACTTCTGGCATCTTCACGCGTCAAAGCTTTGCGACCTGGTGATGACTTGAAGACTGCCAAGTCTAAATGAAAAAAAAGAAAGTCGAACACAAAGAACTTCTTCAAAAACTTCTTCAAAAACTTCTTCAAAAGTCTTAGAAGTTTTCTTCTGAGATCAGAAAGGTGACAGTTGGGGCAGTTGGGACACAGCTCTGCGCCTTTGGCTTCGTTGCGTGAGGTGCGCCGTCCAACTGGAAGGCCTCAGGGGGTCATCCACCGAGCGACGCCTTTTCCACCGCACGTTTCCACCGAGCTGCCGTGATCAACGCTGGCCTTTCGGTGCTTTCCTGAAGAGCAGTGTCACAGATGCAGACCCAAGTAGTTGTGCTGTGGTTTCCTTAATCACAACGTGTTCAAAAAGAACACGCGAAATGAAAAGAAAAGAATTCTCCATCTTCGCACCTTCGTGCACGGACTTTCGTCTGGATTTGGGTTCTGGGCTACTTGGAGGCGATGTTGGAGAGCCTGGACACAGCTGTTGTCACTGGCATGTGTCAAAGGTGAAAGGATTGCCACAAAAAAAATGGAGCAAGGTTTGCTCTAATGTTGGTAGAACGCGATGCTAGCAGGAGCTACCATCGAAAGAATGCTGGGGACCATGGACTTCGTTCCCAATCTAAAGCTTCAAGGTGCATGTTGAAATTCCATTGGCAACGTGCTTTGTGGTCAGACTGTGCCTCCTTCTTTCCAGAGCCTTGGGCGTAAGAAACACGGCGGATGAGCAGAGTTCAAAATGCGACCACAATGTGTGACAACACAAGCTTGGTAGTATCACATCGTTGTGGTCCGAACTGACATAACAGCCTTCAAGAAAGCAGTTTGCAACTGGTAAAACTCCAAACGTAGCTATCGTCAACAAGCAACAAAGAGCAAAGTCGAACATGAAACGAATCATTAGTTTGCAAAGCCATTGTAGCTGCTATCACCCAGGATCACCTTATCTTTGTGTGTGTGCTGGCCTGTTGTCGTATCATGAGAAAAAAATGTACTTCCGGTTGCTCCAAGTGCACTGATTGGTCATGACAGTTTTCGCCGCGCAAAATACCACTTTCTTGAGATACTTTTCAAAATGAATTAATTGATTAATGGTTGAACCAATTGATCGATCAACGAACTAAATAATGAATTTACTAATCAAATCTAATTAACCAATTAGCAACCGATCCAAAGTAATTGGCTAATTGGCATGATGGATCATAATGTGCAATATGGTCTTCTGCATTATGCAGTACGATCAATCAGTATTGACCAAAATTAATTCCTGACCACTCTTGGCCACAACTATGAATTCTTAACATCTCACCATTACTGAAACTGTATCCATCTCAACATCCATATCAACTTACCAGCTCAATGCATCAATTACACTGTTACCGAACCGGAACAAAAACCTGAACCGGATGCAACTTGGAAGCTTCGCAGGAGCTGAAAAGCTTCGAAAGAGTCTCCAGCGCCAGGTGCTTCCAGCGTGAAAAGTACGAAGGAAGAAGCCGTTGTGCTGGCGCGGAGCAACACATTCCATGCAGACATTCCGAGCACAAAAATAAGTGACGGCTATACATACATATAGATATATATATATATATACATAGATGTATATACATATAATATATAGAGAGAGAGAGAGATAGATATAGAGATCTAGCGCTGCAAGCCATGTGACCTCTCCAGGAAGATTGATATCCTCAGAGCAACACACACCACACAGTCCACGTGATCCTCGAAACGTCGACGTAAAGCTATCCACAAAGCCTGTGCCAAATTAGGCTATACACATGTCACACATAATCTTTGCAACTGGATGTACTGCAACTGGATGCCCACAAAAGGAACCAAGCATTTTCACCACTGTGACAAACTTCGGAACTTCAGAGAAGTTGAGAGAGAAGATGAGTGAAAAAAACAAAGAAAATAAAGAAATGGAATAAAAATAAGATTACCAATATCTAATAATCTTATTGCTATAAGAAGTGGATTACTTCCGAAGTCCAAGTGTCTGGTCTTTCCATCAGAACTCTGCAGCGTTCTCGCTGCTCTCTGCGCTGCGTGCTCTGCATATCTCCGGGGCACCACTCCGCAACGCACGGCCGCAGCCCTTCACGCCGCTTCCGCCGACCGAAGCGTGGGAGTAGCCTGCGAGCCACACGCAACGTGGCGCACCGTGGCACCGTGGTACATGGCACATGGTGGCACAAGGAACAAGGAAAGTGGGAGCAATCCTGGTCGCAAAGTCAAGATATGTCTAGATATGTCAAGATTTTGGGTACTTTTCAGGATATCAAACATCAGCAAGAGCACGGTCACTGAGCGATGTCAGCTAGCTTCGGACTAACATTTTCTGAGTTGAATCCAAACGGTTTCAACTGCACTCATTCCCGACAGCATTGGCTTCACAACTCTGGATTATGCATGTTAGCATAGTAGTAAATCCGTGTGCCCAGATTGTGTCTTAAGTTGGGCGTGTGTTTCAACTGGTAGAAACTCGAACTCATATGTAACTCATTGAACTCTTAATGTAAATGGTTTAAAGTGAAATCAACCCTTTTTAAACATGAGTTTAAAATTGATGTAAAGGAAATCCACATCTCCTTTTAATCCTTTTCTCTTCGCTCGCAGCCTCTGAAGGACCATAGTGAGCTGAATAGGACTGCTATGCCACACCTCAGCTGTTGCACAACGCCCAAACCGAGTCATTCCTCGTCCAAGGCTATCACTGCGTTGCGGTTCTGCATACACTGTAAGCCAATTAATATGACTTCTCTTGTTGTTGCCTTATTCAACATGATGTAGCAGATGATTGAATCGTGATTACATACATATCGTGCATATTCTTTCTATCTATAATAGATATCTATATGTAGATATTACTATTGTTATTTCTATCAATTTCTATTGATAGAAATTTCTATGTTATTCAATGTGTTTCTTCACTTTGTATTCCTTCATGATCCTTCGTGTCCCTCGACTTGTGAGGCCGGGCCTTCAGCGCGGCGAGATCTGCTTTAGCCTTGACGAACTGCTTCAATCCGTGAGCCACCTGGCAAGGCATCGCTGGTCGCATCGCTGGTCTGGCATCGTTGCATCGGTGCCCAGTTGCGCACAACTCACAAAGATCCCCACACTGTGAAGAAGAGGAAAGGATCTCTTAAGACTTATCAAGACTTATTAAGACTTAAAAGAAAATGAGTTCAATTTTTCAGAGTTCTTTGATCGCGCAACTTTGATTTCCCACCTCCGGTTGACCAAAGTCCCCCAGCCATTTCTGGAGCTCATCCACTCGTCCCAGCTCACTTCGCGACAGCTCCTGAGAGACTACTTAGATCTACTTAGTGTGCGATCACTTTCTTACCGTTTAATTGTTTCTCGAAGAGAAATAGATTCAATGCATGGATTGCATAGATTGCAAGTTTGCACCCCAAAGCAAAGGTGTTCCAATGTGAAAGTCGCCGTCCAGCCTCGGCTTGTTCCGCTTCCTTGGTCAAACGGGCAAAGTCCTCCTTTTTTCCTTGGCGACATGAGCTCGGAGGAAGGTACCAAAACACTCAACTTCAAAATCGAACTTCAAACTGCTGAAGTGATCTGAAGTGAAGAAAGTTCCGAGTTCTCGAAATCTGACTTCTGAGTAATTAAATGTCAATTACATGTCATTCATCTCAGACTTCATCTCTTTAGTGTTATGAAATTCACCTCTCTGAGTCACCAGCGCATAAGTTCAGTCATCATGCTCCCTGACCAAGCTTGGGTGCTCAAGGCCTCCAGCATGTCCTCTGTGAGCCTGAACGAAACGATGTCATCGAACCCAGCTTATCTTACAATCTAAAGCACTTTTAGACATAAATTCATGACAGAAATGAATATCAAACGGTGCATATTAACCTTAAAGCTTTGTCTGAATGCATTTCTTACCATTCTGTCACCTTTTGCACCTTTTATTAACCAACTTTTAAGCACCGTACATGCACCTTTTAAGCACATTTCAAGCACCTTTTCACCACCTTTTAAGCACCTTTCGCACTTGCCTTCCCGTCACTTGAGTGACTTTCTCCAAGCTGATACACTGTATCCCTGCATCTTCACTGATCATCTTAAAGAAAGAAGGCCCGTGGTTTCTTGCTGCATCTGGTGCCCCAAATGCGATGTGACCCTGACCAAATCAAGGGAAAGAAAACAAAACATATCTTTAGACTTTAGCAACCGATTTTTGGGGACAGAGGTACCTTGCCAGTCTGGTTAGTTCTCATTGATTCTCCAAGTTGTCATGGTAGCCACCATTAAGTGATTTGCACAGCCTCTGAACACTGAACACACCCAGCCTGAGTCGATCTTGTGCGTCTTTGTAGATTTTCTGGCAGCAGCATCAAGCGCGGAGAGTTGTAACACCGAGCTGGTTCCAATGCCATCCAATGGGAGAAGCAGCAAGAGCCACTGACAATGGTGGTTCAATTTTTGATGGTCGGACCTTGTCTGCCGATGAAGGCTAATGATTGACCATTGCCAAAGATGGGGGCCACATATCAACGTAGCAACCATTACACTGTTTGGTTGAAGGTGCGAAAACTACAACATGGATTACAGCCTGAGCTTCTCTAGTAAGATGGCACCTGAGCTTCTTCTCTCTCTTCTTCCGCCTGCAAGGAAGCTGCCCCGGAAAGTGATTTCCAATATCCATCCTGCCTCTGTCAGATTCAAACAACCACCGCGCTTGACAAAGCATGGTCCCTGTCCCACCTTTTTGGCCCGCTTCAATGCCTCTTGCTCCATCTCATTGGCCACCTCCAGAAGCTCTCGATTGAAGTCTCTATGGGCTGCGATTTTGTGAACGAGAAAAATACATCTTGAAAAAAGGTGCAGAGAAATGAAGGGCTGCTATTCTCTGGAAAAACGGCAGCTGTCAAAAGGTTGACTGAAAATCAAAACGCTGATTTTGGGATACTGGGTGCTACCATGGCTGTTGACAGCTGCAGATCCACATTCACTCTTTGGGAAAGTCACCTGACTGGAACCCTGCACTTCAACCGAACAAAAAAAGAAAATGAAACCAACAAAAAAAAAAAAAAAAAAAACAACAACAACAACAACAACAACAACAACAACAACAACAACAACAACAACAACAACAACAACAACAACAACAACAACAACAACAACAACAACACCATCACCAACAACAACAACAACACCATCACCAACAACAACAACAACACCATCACCAACAACAACAACAACACCATCACCAACAACAACAACAACAATAGTTTCTTCAGTGTATTATATATTCTTATGATCACAAAATTCAAGATTCGAAGAACATGAGATCTTCCCCGGGGCCACTGCTGGGCGCGGCCTCCTGCATCAGCACCTCGCGGAGATCCTCGTGGACCTGTTCAATCCTCGGTGAAAACTCACAGATTTACTCGCTGAGTTCACTCGTTCATACATCAATTTACTATGAACTATACATACATATACATTACAATCTATCGTGAACTAGTTTATTGGAATGTATTATTCATACATCAATTGTGTAATCTACTTACTCAATGAATGATCTACATACATACATCAATGGAAACATACATCTACTGACTTTACTCGTTGAATTTACATTGATGTATGCTATGTATGTAGGAGATTGGGTGTGTATGTCATGATTTATGTTTACAAATGAGTAGAGTTTACATCTGAATTCTTTCAGAGTTGACTCACATTTACTTTCATAGTTCACTCACTTAAGGGGCTGACATCTTTGCATATCTTTATATTTTACCCGAGGAAAACTCATGGTTTACTAGGGGTTAGCATATTAACAGCACAAGGCGGAGGCGGAAGTTTCCAGGGGAGGTAGCCTATAGGAAGAGAGGGTTGTTTGAGGTGAAGTGTTGGTGTTGATGATGGATGTGGATGATGTGGATGATGATGATGATGATGATGATGACGACGACGACGACGACGACGACGACGACGACGACGCCGGTGATGGTGATGGCGATGGCGATGGCGATGGCGATGGCGATG
>VSDK01001681.1:111408-164143 GCA_009767595.1 Symbiodinium kawagutii | reverse complement strand
TGATGGTGATGGCGATGGCGATGGCGATGGCGATGGCGATGGTGATGGTGATGGTGATGGTGATGGCGATGGTGATGGTGATGGTGATCGTGATGGTGATGATGTCGCTCTGCTCGTCGAAAACCGTCGCAAAACTCTCAGTTTTGGATGATTTTGACTTGCAAGCGGGCGTCTGGCCACAGCCTTGTGCACTTTTTGCAGATCTGAATAACCAAAAGCGTCGCTCGCGAGCGAAGCCGGCAGGTTTTTACGACTTTGACTTCCAAAAGTGCCTCGAACTTATCAGGTTTTCACGATTTTCACTTGCAACTGTGCGTTTTGCCACAACGGGTGCAATTTCTATCCATGGCTTTCCCAGCTGACCTCCGAACCCGCCCGCTTGACGAATCTACCTTTCTCAACATCCGGGAGTACCAAACATTGAAAGACACAGCATTTCGCGCTTTTCCTTTCATGCACGTGCACATATCTGGAATCTTCTCTCTGATCTGACAGACGCACGGCTTCAACTTTCCATTAGTCGGACGTTTGACTTCCAAATGTCCTTTGCTGATAGGAAGATGATACATGGGAAAATTCATGGTGAATGCTGGTTTGATCTAGGATGAGTTTATCTTTGAGGGGAGGAGTTGCATGGTGAAACGCATGGTTACTTAGTGGCAGCGAATGCGATAAGCAGCAAGAAATGACCCCTGACACCGGTGGTCAATGATCAACCCACATTGTTTTTGCGATAGTAGACATCTATGAGGGATGATGGTGTATTGCAACAGTTGATTGACGATGGTTGATTCCTGTTGAAATGCTCAAAAAGGCCAGGGAGCCAACAAGAGATGATGTCTAGCCAACAGAGATACCTCCAGATATGACGACAAATGCAAAGCAAGGCATGAGGCATGCATAGTCCTAGATTGGGCTGACAAAACTCCACATAGATCGTAGACTCTGCTCAGTGACTTTCTCAGGCCCTAATTCGGTTGATCCGTAGATATCCGTAGATCGGATGAAGCTTAGATCGGAATGTCAAGAAGCTCGGTTCCTCGCATTGATCTCATTGGTTGTCTTCAAATCCGATGGCATTCGCCATGAATTCCGTTACCCCGAGAGCAGCTCCGCATAGCTCCACCAGGTTTCTGCTGACCGTAGCCATCCAGAAGACGTTGGGCAGATTGCATACGACTCACCACAGTCTCCCGCTCATCCTGAGACCGATGCAGTTCTTCAAATCATCCAATTTGTGGAGTAATTCATCCTCACATTTACCTCTCATGGATCATTTCACTTCTATGGTTTGGTTCAATTTGTGCAGTCTCCGGCAGTCCTCAAGGTCTTGCTTGTACGCTTGGTATTCGCTCTTGTTCCGATCAGTGCCTCAAGTGTTGCGACAAGAAAATCCTCTGCATGGACAAACGTCTGTCTCCCCATTTTGATGTGCAATTCTTGCAATAGAAATGTTGGTTTTGATGATGGTAATGATGTTTGTGAATTCCATATGTATATATGTAAATATATATATATATATATATAGTGTGTGTGTATGTGCATAATATGTACCGCATTGTACGGGCTACACATAATTCTGCATTTGCATACGGTGTGTATGTATTTGTATCATATATATATATATATATATTCTTATATAATATATAAATATATTATACAATTACATATGTGTCATGTATAGGCCTCAGAGCTGATGTGTTTTCGGTGCGTACATGTATGGAAGTATGCATATGCGCGTGTGTTTGAACAAATGTGCGTGTATGCGTATAGAAATATGTACGTTGATACATACATAATCACGTGTGTACATGCGTGCATGCAGCTACAAACAGACATCACACTGCAGCAACGCTGATGTTCCAGCGCCTTGTTTCATTCTGCGCAACTTTTCCTTCGTTTCTCGCAGTTCCTGATGTCAATCGCAAAAGACACTGAATTCATTTCATGCCCGACCGAACTTGTTTTAACAAAAGGACTTTACGTACATGTTCTCACTTGAAAGGGTGGAGCTAATAAAGATCGATTGTTTCATCGAAATCTGGGCTCTGAAAGCTTTCAGCCAAAGATCTGACTCAAGGCTTAAGGATGCCCCAAGAACTCGAAAATGCTTAGCTTCTATGCGAAAGAAGACATCACTTTGCAGCACATCCAAGCACCCCGATTTTGGGCCGCGTTTGAACACTTGGCAGCGAGAACCAGGAGGATCCCGTGGCCTGTTCCTTTTCCTCCAAGATCCTGCTCTGCTGAATGGTTTTGATTTCCTCGGTGAAAACAACTCGATGTTTTCAGACGTTTGAAATGGTTTTCTAGAAAGTGGTGAAACTCTACTGAGAATGTCGCAGCTTAAGTGGTGAAAAGATTTCTGCTTCATCGGTGTTTATGTTCTTTCAAAATGCTTCAAGTGAGTCCTAGGGTCTCCATCCTGAGCACCGACATCCACTAAGAATTACCCATCCTCCGCATCCAAAGAGATCTACTCTTTTCCGCTTGATTTATTTCAAATGCAATGGATGCGGAAGTGGCATCTGGAGACCGGCATCTTTGGCAACATGTGTGCTTGTTCTTCGATAAATTGTGGGATCTCTCCTATAGTTGTGGACCCCCAAAGGCACAGTGATCATCGCTTGGAAACACAGTCCAAGAGACTGCCACCTCTGCCATTTTCTCCAACTCAGTAGTCTCATTCACAATGCGATCCAAACGCCGACCAGCAGTCTGCGAGTCACACATGACACCAAATCTGTCGGTCGCAAACAGACTCCACAAATTTCTATCACTTGGTTGCGAATAGAAGTAGTACTCCATTTCTATTTCAGCTGTTGAAATTTCAGCTGAATACAAAGCTGCACCTGAAAGTCATGCTCCAACTTTGCGGATTTCTCGTCTTTCAGATGTTTCATATTCTGGGCACGGTCAGGCCAGAGAACAACTGCACAACAGCACATACACAACTGCACAACAGCACACAAAGTCTGCCTATCACTGCTTTTCATCAAGAAAATACTGCTGTCATACGAATCTGTGATGAAATACTGCAGATTCTTACTGAGAAAATACGCCATGCCCTCCTCGAAAAAGTTTTCAAGGACTGCTTTCCTCCTGCAGGCGCTGACTCTGACAGGACATGAGAATGGCAGTGACTGCCAGCGGTCCCTGGAAGGTCAACGGACCACTGCATCTGCTCCTTGGAAAAACAAGACAAGAAAACACACAAAATAAGCACCATGAAACACCTTGGCAACAGGAAAATAGAGAAGACCATTTTGAATTTCCAAAGTTGTTTCCTTCTCAGTTCTTCAAAGTCCTTCATGACTTAAATCTGAAACCTTCTGAGAGTGGGAAAGGTGGGCCAAAGGGCCATCGTCTTTAGTCCCTGAGCTCGCTTCCGTCTCAGCAAACCTCGCCTCGTGGAGCAACCTGCCAGTCACGCAACATTGAAAGTGAGCGATCTCAGCATCAAATCGGGGGACAAATTCAAGAAATTCAAGAATCACAAAGCGCATCATCAAATCCATTTCAAGACCTTGTCTGGTCATGCGCATCTCGCCTATTGGAATCCTCAATCGTTTTCCTGACAGCTTCCAGGTTGTTCTCCTCGGAAATTCGAATCAGTTCGCTGCCCTGGAAGAGAACACTTCAAAGTAATGCAAAGAAAACACTTCAAAGTAAACATTCCAGAAAACAGACAAACACTTCTGAAAAGAAAAACACTTCTGAAAGATTGAAAAGATTAACAGACTTCTCACAGATCGAGACACTGCATCGCGAAGAGAGCGTAGAAGCACCTCCTGACGGCTGCAATGGCTCGCAGAACTTGAAGCTTCCGATGTCGCAGAGTCGATGAACTTCGAAGTGTGCAGAGAAATCATGGGAAGCTTCGAAGTGAAGTTTCAGGAGTCTTCACCCTGCACGAATATTGTTAAGAAATCGACTGCAATCATTCCTTCTCAACCATTGTCAACCCGATGATTGCTGACTGTTTATCAATGACTATCAACCTTATGCAAGTGATTGTCACCACCATCAATATAGGCATCAGCGGGATTCAATCATTGATCACCAACAACAGCAACAGTCTCCTGTTCGGCACGAAGACCTTCTGGACAGTCTTTCGATTTGTCCAACATGGCACAGGTCCAGCCATAGGCATGGCTCTTCGCATAGCCTCAGCCGATGCATGAAATGTCTACATGTGGCTACTGGAAAATTTCTGTAGTTCATAGTGGTGCCCACCCAACTATTGATTTCATGTTGATTCAGATGATAGAAATTGATTGCAACATGAAATGGAGTGCATACTATTGATTTCCTTGGGCAATCATTGAAACGGTGTGCATTTTTTGTTGATATGATTTATCATGCATTACTTGATTAAAATGATCTCAATGATTTGTGAATGTTTTCAATCAATGATTATCATTTCAATCAAAGATTTCAATCTTTTATCAAAAATGTTTCAATGCACTCGTCCTCGGGGGCCAGGAGCTGATCACCAGGGAACTATCGTAGCGCATCAATTCGGTTTCGGTTGAGGTCAGACCTTGCTGCATATCCTGGGGCACAAGGCAAGCTGCAAAGAGTAAGCGACATCAAGCGGCAAGCGGCTTGAAAGCCGTGGCAAGGATGGAAGGACTGGCACCTGGAAACATCCCGATGTGCCAGAAATTCGAACCTCTTAGATATCCTTGGATATCCTTCGATCTTAGAGTCTAACTTACATTTTACTGTGTGCCCCAAATGCTTGGCTATGACCACTCCTTAGCCCCGGTTTGACAAATGCTCACTGGTCGCTGTCGACCCAAGTCCTGGATGAAATTGTCATAGAGATCTTGACACCTTGCGACAGTGACATCGATGGGGGGAATAATTTACTTATCAGTGGCACCTTTTTGGAGATCACGTCACTACGTAATGTATCTCATCTTTTAGCATCTGCAAACAAGGTCTACTTGAACATCGAAATGTAAATCCTTTAGTTTCTAAGATTTTTAGGTGTTTTGATGTACAAAGAGGTCTCCCTTCCTCTCCCTTCGCGTCTCTGGGACCAAGACAGCGAATTTTGCGTGAGCTCTTGCCTTGGCGCCATTCCGAACTGCCGTGTACCGACAAAAAAATACAGTAGAACTGAAATAGATATGCGTATGCAAAACACACTGTGTATGTCAGTGAATATGATGTTATATATATATATATATGTATAGCGAGAGAGAGAGAGAGAGAGAAAAATCTTTTGTATACACATATGTGCATGTGTGTGTTGATTCGATGTTTCAGAATGTTTTCACGTGCGCAGCTGACACCAACATCTCTCTGAAGCGAGCGACTGTTCTCGAAGGCACAGCTTCGATGTGATGACCTCACTGCAACGGATTCGAACTGAAGATCTATGTCTCAGTAGAAGTATCTATTGACCGATGATGGTTTCTAATTGTGTATCACGAGTGATATCTATTTGGAATCATTTATAATCATCATAATTATATAGATAGAGTCCATAGTTAGATACACTTAGTATAGTCATGATTCCAGATTGGAATTCTGCATGGTACGATTCCATCCTGGAGACTTTTGGGAGCCATCGCTCAGCAACTCGGCCTTGATGGCCAATTCGACCTGCCACCAGCTGTGGTCCTCAGCCTCGGTTAACTTGGTACCGGTAGGATGTCTTCAGTGGGCAGTCCAGGGCATGAGAAAAGGAAAGGAAAGGAAAGGAAGGGAGGGGAAGGGAAGGGAAGGGAAAGGAAAGCCTTGGAAGTTCTGTGTTGCAGTTATTGGCAGTTGCTGGCGAAGAGGTTCCTCAAAATTTCTGAGAACGCCGCCAGGACTCTTGCCATGTACATTAAAGGTGCCACTGCATCAAGATGGAGCCTGAGTCAAGATATTGACAGCAGAGCTTGGGAAACTCGGATGTGAAAAACTCTGAGCATGGAGAGGTCAATTGAGATATATTGAGATCATGAAAAAAGGACATCCACTTTCTGCAACAAGATGTGCCGTCGAGAGTCACTCGTGTTTCCCTCCAAACTCTCTCGGCGAGTTCCTCCTGACATTGCAGAAGGGACCTTGAGGGACCATAGTGGACACCACTTTGGGGTGAAGAGAATGTTCGGATGTCCGGTTCTTCAAGGGTTCTTTTCTGTTGAGCAGAAGCTAAAACCAATCTTGTCATGATGGTTGTACGGTGTTGTTTGAAGAAGAGTTTTGCTCCACAGAAAGGCGATCCTCTTACAGTACACGTTTGAGAGCAATCTGATCTTGGCTTTACACAGAAGTCCAAGCATGATACTAGGAACAGTCGCACAGAAATGGTCAAAGGAGAAAAGATCAAGACAAAGGAATCTCTCGAAGAGAATCCCTCTTAAGGAATCCCATTTAGGAAGGAATACAACTTAGGGATATCTAAGGATTTGAAGCGAAAAAGAGACATCTGAGAGAATCGGTGTAGCGTTGCTCCTGCACAGTCTCGGAGACCAGCGCGCCAGGGAGGATTCCCTTCACCAAGTTCGCGGCCTCAGCCCAAGCATTTCGAAAAAAAATGATGTCCTTTTCTTATTTTAAATCCTTTATTTCTTTCCATCTTCGTCTTCCATCATCTTCATTTCATCTTCCATCTTTTCCATCGCGGTCTGCCTCCGAGCACTGAAGAAACGGCCACTCCGCGGCTCCGACGCGGGCTGTGACGGTGAAACAGCGCTGTTGCTCGGCGGCAAACGACACGTGGCTCTAAGTTGTCGTGCCGAGATCTGTCAGTGGATCCTAAGGACGCGATTCCGCGTCCATGCCAAGGAACAGAAAGTGCAGCCACCTTGGCTCCTGAAAAGCTACCCCTTGGCGTAGCCGACCAGCTATGGGACTAAGGAGGGGTCGGCGTGGAGCCTGGAATCCAGTGACAATGCTTTAGCCATCTTTAGCCTAAGCATCACATGTTCTAAAGATTTCCTCTTGGATTCATCGTCGCCACGTTTCAACCCCTCCGAGGTAACAACACTCCGACTCCGTTCGCCCTGAGGCCTTTAAGGGCTCAGAACGTAACCGTCTTGGCATAGTGGTCCCTGCAGTGCGGAGACCTCACAAGCCACGCACAGCTGTGCAGCATCAACTCAGTGCCAAGAAACAAAATGTTTCGACAAAAACAAAGAAAAATTATTTCTTCATAATGTGTTTCTTATCTTTATGTAAAAAAGAAAAAAATCAATTATCAATAAAGTAGATGTGAAAAATGCCAAGCTTGCACAGATTGATTCAGAGATTGAGTCAACTGAGGATTGAAAGCAGAACCTTGCAAATCACATGTCCGTCAACCTTTTGCTGCAAGAGACTACTGTGTCGATCTTTTGCGGTGTCGCTTTGGCTGACTTCTGTACCAGGATCTGCAAATGCCTCGAAGCAAACTGTTTTCCGGTAGCCATCCCTCGCAGTGCATCTATGGCCCTACCCCATACTTTCCTTCCAATGTCGGAAGAAAACCAAAGAAAGGGAAAGAAATGGAAAGAAATGGAAAGAAATGGAAAGCATCTGAGAAAGTTCACAGAAAGTTAGAGAAGAAAAATCTGTGATTCATGGCAAGCAGCTTCTCTGCGTTGAGCAAAAGCGCAATGTCACCGGTCTCAGTCAAGTAAACACCTTGCCAACGACGCAAGATGTCATGATACTGAGGATGCCGCTGATTTCGGATTTCATCATTCAAATCGAAAATACGTGGACACTACATTTCATAAGAACAATCAAATATATAGATCATTCATAGATCATTCATCATAATTCTACATGTGCTGAAACAGAACCAGCACAACTAGAAAATTCACGGGAAATTCTACATGCATATTCTGATGAATATTTCTGAATATACATACATATATATATATAAATATAAATATATACATATATACATATACATATACTTCATGCAAACACAGCTCAACAAAACATATCACAAACCTTTTCCTCGGCTCTCGCCTCGTCCTTGGGACTCACTGGCGGAGAAGAGCAGCTTCTTGGACTTCAGCATCTCCTTCTCCTGGTAACAGCTGTGCTTAGAAACAGCTGTGCTCCTGTTTCCTTATGTTTCCTTCAAGTGTGCTACCAAAGATATCAAAGTGAAAATCGAAAGTGGGCAGAAAAGGACCAAATTGGATCATTTTGCTGAATATTTCACATCCAAGCATGCAAAAACTAAGACGTCACAGTTCTCTCCTCAGAGCTCAAACCCGAAGGCTTCAAGGGATGAGAAGAAAAGGAGAAATACTCTCCCTTCCTCGGTACATCCGTATCTCGCATCCCTTCATTTCTGTGCACTGTGATGTGGTTGACAATGTGTTTAACAAAAGGTCGTCTGATAGGATCGACAAAGCGAGGAAAGGATTGACTTAAGGAGGAAGCCCTTTGATATATCAAGTTTGTAAGCTCTAGCTGTCAGGTTGTGATATTGGAACAATTCACAACACACAAACGCAATGCTCTGTGCCAAGCATCAATTCTCCGTCCATCCTTAGCTGCTGAAAAGGTCCGCAAATGCGCGCTGAGAACAAACCGACACAGCCCAATGCATTGAGTTTTCCCCATGGATACTGAAACTGATTTCTGAAGGTCAAACAGCGTGCATTGCTGAGCACCCACAACATGATACTCTCTATCAGCATTTTAGACCCCTTTAGATCTCTTAATTAAAGTGTTTACAAGGGAGAAACAAGAGATATAAACACAACTTATCAACACTTTCAGTTTAACACAACTTATCAGTTTAACTTATTTCATCTCCTCTTCTTCTTCTCATCTCATCTCGTGTCGCTGAGAATCTCGAAGAGAGCTTTGGTCAACACGCGCTCGGCCTCGCAACACTCTGCTACGGAACTTCCCAAGCCCTTGATGCTCAACACGCGGGAAGAATTCCAGGGGCTGTCGGACGCTTCCTCCTGGCAGCTGCTCATCCCCAAGCCTTTCGTAAAAAAAAGAATAAAAGAATGAAAAAAAAACAAAAAATGAAGATTGATGTTTTGATTCATATTTGTTCATCAATATGACTTTATCCTCCTTTAATCTTCCATTCACTTTCATGATCTTTCATTTCCATCTTCATTTCGAAAAGAATGGCACCGACGTCTCAACCGTCTCCTGCAATGGCACGTACCAAGTACCCACCGACGGTCGCAAGGCAAAGGCTGGGCCAGGAAGTGCTGCTGGAGCTGCAACTGGAGCTGGCGCAGCTGGCGCAGGAGCCATCACAATGGGTTTCTGCATGTACCTCAGCTCTTTCTCAGCTCTCCTCGTTTTCTCTTTCTCAGCTCTTGAAATGCGCGTTTTCTCCGAAATGAAGAACTTATAACACTTATAATTTGATATTGAATTTAGAACTCATAAAACGATCAAATGAATCCTTGCCTTAGTTCTTGATGTGAAAAATGCGATGATTTCTTCGAACGCGTCGCACATCTGCGGCTCAGGTGCCATGTCCCCACAGATGGACGCAACGCGAAGGGCGCGGTGCACGGTTCACCCGCTGCGGGCGCCGGCATGGGCGCTGCAGGCGGCGGCATGGGCGCTGCAGAGGGCGACATCGGCTCTTCACGGCTTTTGCCCTCGGCCTTCAGATACCTCGAGGGGAAAGAAGAGGAAGGAAAGAAGAGGAAGAGGAAGGAAAGAAGAGAGGGGAAGGAAAGAGGGGAAGGAAAGAGGGGAAGGAAAGAGGGGAAGAGGAAGGAAAGAAGAGAGGGGAAGGAAAGAGGGGAAGAGGAAGTGAGGAGAGAAGAGGAAGGAAGTCGGGAAAGAAGATGAAAGAAGGCCAAGAAAGGCCGAGAGAGGCCAAGGTTAAATATTGGTTGAGTGATTTTCAATGGTTTTATTGTTTGTTTTCAATATCTTAGATCTTTGAATTATCAAGGACTATCACCTGCTTGGAACATAGATTTGGGACTTGGAGACAAGAAAGACCTTGGTATATCTTGGGGATACCCATTTGTAGCACCATGGCCCTTCCAATTTCCAGGATAACTCCAAAAAACCAAATATCAGATCTGCAGCCTAGAGACTTCGACCCCTTGGAATTGTTGCGTCAGGTTGGATCCAACAGTTGGATTGCAAAATGTTTCGAGTTGAGAATTGGATAAATCTAAGACCTGCCTTTACCATCCCCTAGCCTTAGCCACCAAGAGTCTGCAACGGCAACCCGTAGAAGGGTCTGCTGTGGGCCATTGAAAATGGAGCACTGATCATTTCGCCAATCTGTTGGTCACAGCGCAGCTGCTTTTTACACATTTTGGTGCTTAGTTGAGTGTTTGGTATAGCCCCAGTAGTACCCATGTCATCCCACGTCCACCAAGATGCTTGCACAAGAATTCAATCGGATCATCTGGCTTCATCCTCAACCTCGGCGCTCTGAGCCCACAAACACCAACAAATCGAGTTGGATTGAGGGCTTCGAGGATCCATGAATCGGGATCGACGGGAACGAGGAATATCGAGGATCTGAGTAAACTGATTGGTTTCCCATGGTTTCTCGTTGCCTCTCCACTGCCAACCGGACGAGTCACATGGTCTTCAGAGACTCTGAGAGGAGCTGTTCAATGCCATGCTTGGCCTTGGCCACTGGAAAGTCATGCTGAAGCACTGAACAAATGATCCACTAAGGCTAAGCCCAAGCCTTAGAAAATGGATGATCCACTCGATGAGACTAGAAAACTAAGCTAGAAAACCCACCACACAAATCAATGGGTCCAAACTAATGATAGAAATAGGATGAAACAGGATGAAACAGGGCACAAGACGTTTCCAGGATGTACATCTAGATTGATTTCATGGGTTGAAGCTGACAAGCACAGCACCATGATGGGGCTCACGGTTGAATGCACTGCACTTAAAGCCCTATTTGCACTTTGACAAGGAAATCCATTTGTGAATCTCCGAGTCTTTACTCAGTATCCTTTCTATCTTTCCAAGTACATCTAAGTATCCTTTACTTTGCGTGTCCTTTCTTTACTAAGTATCCTCTTTGCTGCTTTACTGAGTATCTTTCATCTTTACTTTGCTTGTCTTCTTTTCTTCGTGTCTGTCACCAAGTGACCAAATATCCAACCGCTCCGTCTTTGGCTTCGGTCTCGATGTCTTGACGATTCTTGGCCTCGGATGCGCGACGCTGATGAGGACTGATCCAAGGCCCCTGTGGAGCCCTGGGGAGCCCTGGGGACCTGACGACCTCTGCCGCCTTGATGTCCTTGTTGGTGGTGCTCACTTTCAGCCTCGCAACATCTTCCCACACCTTCCCACATATGACATGACATGATTTTCAAGATGCAAAGGTGCTTGGAATATCTTCTAATTATTGGATGCTTCAAGTGACGATCCGGGACCCCAAAATGACAGTCTGAAAGATATGTTCAAGTCAGGACCGCTATGCACTTCCACTCTGCCGTTGAGTGACTTCATTCCTGCGGACTTTGGATCCGATGAAATAACGCTCACATCATTGCTGTCGGACTCCGTAGTAGGATCGATGGGGACAGAGCAGGTCCCAACCAACTGGTAGACCTGAGATCAAATCTGTGGCCCATGGACATGACAAGCAGAGCACATCACAAAATGCTTCCACTTGCACCACTCGATCTGTTTCTTTGTCAGCTTTTAATTTTTTCAGAGCTACTGAGTACTACTGAGTACTACCGTGATTTGGGAATCAAAAACCCAAGGCAGAGCCAGGTCGCGTCAATGCGAGCTTTGCGCTTCTCCTCCGGAGTGGGGAAGAAATACTTTGCACTGTTTTTGTCCTGGCCGAGTCGACGCTTCACAAGTCCCGTTTCTTGTTGGTCTTCTCTTGGAATGACAAGGCCAGACAACTATAGTTAAACTCAGGCAAATACAGCGACCGTACTAGAAAAGGATCGATTGCAACAAAACTTGAGGGACACAAATTTCTTGTACCATTGGGGAGTCAATGCGCCTTCCCTACTGGGCTCAGAATTTGAGGGGCTCTCACATGGCGAAGGTAAACTCTTAGCGACGATTGTTCTGTGAATGTTGGTAGAAGAAGTACCAGTAGCAGCAGCAACAGCAGCGACAGGTAATGCCGTCAAGAGCTGGATTTTACGCCACTAGATTTCAGGAATAGAAAACTAAGAAAGCCTTCAGAAATTCAGCGACCCTCAGACCACGAATGGGGAAACTCCACACTAAATGAAATTACGAATGGGATTCTTATCCGGCGCATGGACTAGTCTTTAATTATGATGATTCACATGCATATGTTAATAGAAATATATCCTTAAATTGTATATAGAATCACGAGAATAATGGCAGTGTACATACAATGCATTTGCTCAAATCATTGGAGTCTCGAATCGAACATGCTAAAGGATCGCTGGTGCCGAGGCACAAAGCGACGTTGCTTCAAACTGTCTCCGAGCCGCACGCTTACCTTGGGCGGTGGACCACAAGAGAAGCAGCGGGTCAGCACGAGCAAAGCACTGCAAGAACTGCACAGAAAGTTTGCATCAAAAAAAGTGCACAGTCTGTAATTCTCTCTTTCATTCTCTCTTCCTATTCATTCTCTCTTTCTATTCGTTCTCTTTTTATTCTCTCTTCTTCTGTTTTCTTTCGATTGTTTTATTCTGTTTCGATTGTTTGTCGCGTTACGAAGCATCCTTGAGGAAGTTCGCTTGCTGCCTCCACCAAGACCTCCATGATGAGTCGCGAGATGGGAAAATGACAGCGTTTGTCTGCCCTCTTGAGCCACGCCGGGTTCACGGGATCAAAGCACCGCAATTTTGCACGAGTCAAAGATGCTTCATCTTAGTAGATAAAGATGTAGATGTGTAAATATAAATATCTATACATATATGTGTATATATATATATGTATGTATGCATATCATACGTTTTCAGTTTTCATACACACAATAATTACACACCGTTGCTGCAAGAAAACAAAAGGAATCGCAGTCGGAAGAAAGGTCAACTCCAAGGATTGTGTCAGGTCCCCTCCCTCGGTGTCCCGTGGCCCCTGCCACAGCCATCATCTTCTCGGTGTGTGGATCCTCCGTCTCATCATCAGCCTGTGCACAGATGCATCCTGTGTCAAGAGGTGTATAATGTGCTTGCGTGTACATCCCTGTGGCCCGTTGCATATGCAGTGTTCCTCATTGTACGCGTATACGTAAATATCATGTATATAAATAATGTATGTACATGACTTGTCATGGAATTACATCAATGAATATGAATATGTATGCAGATATGAATGTGTTGAGGATTGTGAGGCACTGCATGCAACATTTGTCAACACTCGCACCGTTCCCAGTGGCATGGTATCGCCTTGGCTCCTGTCGCAAGCTCTGTGGACGAGTCATCATCGTCACTATCCTCAAAGAAATCACCTGAGTACACGGGTTTGGCACCAAGTCTCTCTCTGCAAGTTGGTTCATGGTGGGAGCCACTAGTCAAACCGTTCAACAGCAAGGATACGGCAAGCGTAGCACTGCTATATTCATGATGGGAAAAATACATGAATCACTAGTCAATGGACTCCCTTTTTTTTGAATTCCTGCGGACTCTCTCTACTGATGGCTTTTACAGTATGCAAATCTGCCAATGGACCCAACAACCCCCCGCTCCAGCCAAGCAACAGCTTTGTTGGGAAACTACATCATACAGATAGACCGATCCATGACATGCACCAGTGTACTGCACAGATCAACTGATCTTGGAAAAGGATGGAAAAGGCTTGGTTCCACCTGGACTCAAGCTACATCTGGGAGTTGCAAAGTATCGCCTCCCCACTGCAAGCTAAAGCAAGTTCCAAAATTATCTGCAGCAATGCGGCAATCGTCGTCGTCCAAGATGTGTTGGATCACTGAAGTGTCAGTTCTCCTCATCACTTTGCCAAGATGAAATTTGAAACCCAGAAAACACTTTACTTCTTTTTTTGCCGGGTTCAAAATCAAGTTCTGTATCGAGGATCCCAAAACCATAGCGGAAGAACTTGCTTAG
Source organism: Symbiodinium kawagutii (assembly GCA_009767595.1). NCBI lineage: Eukaryota > Dinophyceae > Suessiales > Symbiodiniaceae > Symbiodinium > Symbiodinium kawagutii. The sequence continues at coordinate 150,167 of VSDK01001681.1, read as the reverse complement.
CCCCATAGGTTTCACAGCTCTGCTCCCGATAAAGTCCCACCACGTCTCGTGTTTTGAATCGCGGATGACAAAGATTCGAATACAAGCACCTACTCCCAAAAAACTCTACGGTTGCTTGAGAAAGCCACACTTTGGTAATCAGACCTCAGCCTTAGCTATGCTTGACAGTGACCAGTGCCCCAAGTGCCCCATCCTTCGCCGTTGCCTTTGAGCGAAGGGATGTAACGACCTGCAACGGTCGCAACGCCACAACGGCACGGCCGAGGCGCGCACGCCGCACCTCCGAAGCCGACTGCAGGCGATCCCTGGTGGGAAAGGCCGTGGTGGTCGTTCACCTCAGAGACACGGCCGTGCTTTGCCGCATGTGAAAACGAAAACATATATATATACACATATATATATATATACAAGTTTGATTGTGTAAATACATTAAGTATCTTGTATATCAGAATATTGTACATCAGTATATGGTATCTATCAAAGAATTATGTATGTATACTCTGTACTGAGGGGTAATCCCAAAGACATCCATATTGCTTGAGAATTTCATCTGCCTGTCTTGCTGGTGTATCTGACAAAAAAATGTTGCTTCAAAATTTACTGCGGAAAAATCCTTTCCGATAGATATGCATCTCGAAGAAAGAACAAACTCTCCCCCTTCCACCACCACCACCACCACCACCACCATCATCATCATCATCATCATCATCATCATCATCATCATCATCATGATTGTTCTTAGCTGCATTGCAAATATTTTCGGATTTGGATCCTTATATGGCCTAAGTGCCTGGGATTTTGTGTAGGAAAATGTTACAAGGCTTCTACTTCTATTGAAATCTCCAACTTCATTACAACGTCGCAGCCACCATCAGCTGGTAGCTTTGGCCGAGAGACGAGGCTGTAAAGCCACAAGCTTCTGGATGTAATTCTCAATATGACTTGGTTTGTCTTGATTCGCATCCTGCAGTCAACATTCGGGCCAGGCAGAATGCGTGTTCACAAAAAAAACATTATACGTACTATACAAATACCATATTGATATATGACATTCTATGACAATATGCCTACTGTGCACACGCAACTCTGTAAGACTCACGATCAACATGATGTCACTGTGGGATTTGTTCACCCTGGTACCACCCTGTCGCTGCAACAGCTTTGAGCTCAGCTCTCCTGTGGTCTCAGCCAGTTGCTCTGGGTCCCGATGGTTTCCAGACGGAAATCCAAGTAGTGCTTGGACAACGCCTGGTACCAGGTGATGCAAGAGGCGCAACCCATCCTTTTCTCAATACTGAACGAAGCCCACAACATGCCACAACCCCATCCTATCAATTTTCAATTCATTCATTTTTCAAAGCTTGAATTTGTTGAATCCACATTTTTCAAAGGTTGAATCAAACGACATTTCTGCCACATTCCTCCCAACTGATGACTTTCGCTAAGATCATCGTATCACTCGACACTCCGAGCCTCATCAGAACGTAGGGGTGCTCCAGGCAGCGTCAAGAACCCTGCATTTCTGGCCTGGAAGCAGCAAATGAAGCAACTTACGAAGCCGTGAAGCGCAACTGTGAACTGCAACTCACTGAGTTTTCTCACAACTTCTGAGTTTTCTCACATGTGTTCAACTCACGAGTAACATCTCTTCTTTATTACGAGATGTTAAGCTCCCAATTGTCGTCTTTTCTTCTGAAAACTGCTGTGGCTCCTCCTCGATGAGCTGCGGCTTCAGCTCTGGCTTTCGGGGTGCCATCGGCCATGTGCCGACGTCGTGTTGTGTTGCTCCGTGGCTCCTTTTGTTGGCTCGGTGAAAGGGTGGGAGAGCTGAGGCATGGGTTGGTTGCAAGATGTGATGAGAGTGAAACACCTGAGCCAATGGCAGCGAAAGAATCACTGAGAGCAACAAGGCTCAAGAATTCCTGGCCAACGACAGACGGTATAGTTTTCGTAGGCAAAGATTCTCCACTTGGCACTTTCGATGCAGTCTCAATCCGTTCGGAAAATTGAATCGAAAGATTGAACCATTTCTTTTTGATTCTCAATTTCGGATTTCAGCATCCCGTCGCCAACTGCTCTCTTGCACCTCTGCGTGAGCCTATTCCTTGGTGTAACTTCAGAACTGACGAGGCATGGCGTGTCCTCACTTTCTTCACAACGCGTCGTCCCTGGGTGTCCCGTGCAGCCACTGCAAAGGCCTACCTCCTTGATGCACTTGCAGGCGATAGCTGGCACCCACCCATGGGAAGTTGCCGCCGTACTGCCTGGCATGTTGCAATGGACAGAGATAGGGACATCTCGTGCACAGAAATCAAGCGACCACAAAGATGTTTCCAGACAACAATGAACAACCCATCGATCAAAACATCTCACCTGCCTTGTTGTCAACTGCTGATCCCTGAGCGATCACTTGCCACATGGAACATCTGAATGACTTCGTGACAAAACTTTCCGTTGCCTCCTGACTTCCAGCTGAGAATCACCAGAACCTGAAAAACTTCTGGGAAGTTTTGAGTTCAGTTTCCATGTAAAGTTGGTTTCACAATTTTAATATACTTGAAGAAGTCTATTATGTACGCAATAATAGATATTATACATACATAGTCTATCTATGCCTATTTTAAGATTCAATTCAAGTTCTATTTAAGTCAAATCTAAGTTAAATATTGAGATTGATGAAATTACACTTATTCAACGTTATTCAACTTTTGATTCAAATTTGTCTTTTCCGTTTCAAAGAACTTCGTTTCTCTGCCTTCGGACGGCGACTCACTTCCCATGGCGGGTTGCATCTGTAGCTGAGGCTGTCGGTGTCGTTGCGGCGACACTTTCATTGCGAATTGAAGCGTTTCTGACCGTCACAATGAAAACGTTTATTTTCAGTTTATATATTTTCTAATATTTTTGATTTTCTACTTTATTTGTGTTTGTCAAATCTTATGTTTAGATTGCGTTTTCAATGCTTTAGTATCAGAATACTGGCGACAACGCGTGTCCTGTGCCTCTTTGCTCTCAAGCTGCAAGCCAGAAGACCGAAGCCCAGAAGTGGATCTTTGATCTAAATTGATCTCTTCAAGCAACTGTCCCCTTAAGAGTGGCGACATGCCTGGTGCTTTAAGTCCTTGTGCAGCACAGAGGGCATGGCACTTCGAAAGTACAGAAACCGGCACTTCTACCTATCGTTCTCAGCGGAGGCAGCGCACCATCAAAGGCACCAGCTCAGAGTGGCGCAGACCATCAACGAGCTGGTCCTCGACTCCACACATGGAGGGACAACATCCATCAGTTACAACATGTTACAACCTTCACGAAAGGTTGAGAGAACTCTGTGGCACTCATTTGGAACTATGAAACGCGAAGACTTCTGATGCTGGAAACCAGAATCGTGCCCAAATCGTGAATGTGGATTTTCCATGCCACAGAAGTGTCGGATCAAAATAAAATGTCTGGAGACATTGCCAGAGGGGATTCCAATAGAGAAAAGAGATGAAAAACAAACAACTGAGATAGAGAAGAGATGAGAAAAGGATACAGAGAAGAGATGAAATCCATTTCTGTAACTCTGTTGGCATGTTGGCAAGTCATACGAAGTCCTGGATCTTTGGGGCCAATGCAAGACCGTCGCTGCGCTTGGGTCCAAGCAGGGAGACCTGTCATCGACATTCTGTGGCTGGAGGACTACCAGAATCGCATCTTTGTTGAGAGCATGGAATGAAACGTAGTAGTGACATGACATGCGAAGATTAAAAGATTGAAGCATTTCTGAAAAGATTCAAGCCGTGCCAGCCATGATCATGTCCGCACATTTTAGTGTGCGAAGCATGTGCTGGCTCAGAACGGGGATACTGATTGCATCTTATAAAAACGCATCCTCCAGCAGCAACAGCAGCAACAGCAGCAACAGCAGCAGCAGCAGCAACAACAACAACAACAGCAACAGCAACAGCACCAGCAGCAGCAGCAGCAGCAGCAGCAGCAGCAGCAGCAGCAGCAGCAGCAGCAGCAGCAGCAGCAGCAGCAGCAGCAGCAGCAGCAGCAGCAGCAGCAGCAGCAGCAGCAGCAGCAGCAGCAGCAGCAGCAGCAGCAGCAGCAGCAGCAGCAGCAGCAGCAGCAGCAGCAGCAGCAGCAGCAGCAGCAGCAGCAGCAGCAGCAGCAGCAGCAGCAGCAGCAGCAGCAGCAGCAGCAGCAGCAGCAGCAGCAGCAGCAAGACCCAGTCTTTTGATTCCACTGTTCATGTGATGCTCGAATATCAGATATGATGTTCGTGCGTTTCTTGAAATGTGAGCTTGTATTGAACTTGTGAACTTGTGAATTTGTTCATTATTTTTCCTCATGGATTCTCTTTGGATTCCTCTCAAAGTGAATTGAGATCCTCAGGAAACATCTCTTCAGTGCTGAGGTCGTGCAGCATCACTCAGATTTTGCCGCACAGTCTGGTCACTGATACAACCACTTTGAGCGGCAGAAAAGACCAACTTCCACTGTTCTCAGGTTGAAATGCCCAAGCTGTTCGAAGAAAGAAGGGAGTTGGGACATAAAATTCAGGATTGCTTTCTCCTGCTTTCATATATCTTCACATGTTCCTTTGTCTACCTCTGAATGCAGTCTGACTGTTGGTGTTTCTTGCATGTTCAAACAGTTGCCAATCAAACCCAAAGAGTAAAGAGAATAAGCACGATTGTTGGGATAATGTTTCTGGGTCAAGACTTGAGACGACATATTTCTGGATTCCCATCATGATCTCGTGTTCTGTGCTAAAAGTGTTCCTCAGCAGAAACATTTGCAACAAGTGGGCATTCGAAGATCACAAAATCAGAAAAGTCACAGTTTTGCTCACAATCTTTGGTCACTGTTGGTCACTTTCCGCAGGTCTTGGCCCTCCCCGAAGTATTTTCGGGGCCCAGCTGCAACGCGGCTGGGGACCACAGGTGCCGTTGCGGGTACCCTTGCTGCACGCCAGACATCGAGTACCCTTTCGCGAGACCAGCTGTGACCGGTGACCGAAGCACTTTCCAAATCTCAGTGCATCCATTGACCTTAGACACTAAAAATAGTTTTGAAGATTCGAGTCGAAAGATGTAGATCCGGTAGACCCATGAAGAGCTTAGAGCTTGGAGGGTGCTCTTTTCAGCAAAGAGCTGTGGATTGCAGTTGTGATAGCAGTGATAGTATGTAGTTTATGTAGTGATAGTATGTTAAAGTATGTAGCTTATGCAGTTGGGAGTTATGCCCCGAGGTTGCTGTTTCTGTGCTTCACATGGGTTGTTCATGATCTCCCCATCTAACCAACCCGACGTCAACCCAAACAAAATCTGTCATATGCACTATAACTGGATTCAAGCCCCTCAAATGCAATCCATGTAGGCTGGTTCAACACCTGTATAACTTGCTATAACCACGTAAAGTGCGTAAATACAAATCAAGTGATTGAAGAGTTTTCTTGCAACAATCATAACTCACGTCATCATTGCTATTTTTCTGAGTTTGAGGGCACCGGTAAAAATGCCCTCGGAATTCTGCCAGTCAGAACCCAACAAAGCAGAGCAGGAGTTCTCATTGTCCTCACGTCGCAACGGAGATCATTCGCAAGTGTAGCTTGCGAATTCAGTTCGAATTGTTTGGTGACTACAGCTGGCTCTAGACTTCAATGATGTGTTTACCGCATGCCCACGAACGCACACCAGACATCGGTCCGTCCTTTCCCCGAGACAGAAGACACACCTTGAAACTCCAAAGAGAAGAAACAGCACTAAAGATAGCAGAAGAAATTTGCTGAGAACCACGCAACATTTGCATGTTAGATATATATGGCTAAGCGCATAGAGGCCATGCAATTTTTGCCGTTTCAACACAGGTTGTCTCTGAGAAATGAAGTTCATGAGACATCAAACACATCTTCTGCTGGTCCTATGCAACTCCCAGGAGGATTCTCAGCGGATCTTCCTGGCTGAGCTTCTCGCCTTCGAAATCTTGAGATTCTGCGAGTGCATCCAGGCCAGCTGGTGCAAAGACCTGCAATGCACCAAGTGGCTCGACAATGAGAAAAATGAGAAGAACGAATAGATATCGACGTAAATTTGAAAATAATAAATGAATAAGAATGAGTCAGACAGTAAATATGTACGTACATAAATAAATGAATGAGAAGAATGAGCGACTCTCAGTAGTCAGTCTCTTAATAACTCTGAGAATGCCAAGTATGTTGATGTATGTTGATGACTCTGCTGTGTGAGCTCCAGTGGCATGTCCTTTTCTTGGCTTCGGGCAGATCGCTCTGCAATCCAGGAAAGGATGCCCTGGGGGTCGGTTTGCAGACTGTGGGAGTTGATCAGCGGGCTCCAAAGACTCCAAAGAACAGACATCCACTTCTTTAAACCACCAGCATTTCCAAGTTGCTGTTGCTGCTCTGTTCCCTGTTCAAAATCATCCGTTGGCATAGTTCGAATGGTACCCGTCACCCGCGTTTGTTCTTGTTGGTCCTTGTCCAACAACGTAAGTTGTCATTGACCAAATGGTTGAGGCATAGCGCCACAAGCGCCACATCTGGGCTTGCAGACTGCCAGTGTAGCTGGGCCATCGTAGGTCAGAAAACCAACACCACCTACCGACGCCAATCGCAGGCTGTGCACATTGCGAATTGTTGACTCCTTTTCAGTTGCTTCAGGCTGGACTTGATTCAATAAAAGCAACACAACTTTCAAGTCTTTAAGGGTTTGATGAGTTTGATGTTTAATCCCGACAGAATTGTGTGTTCCCGTGATGTCAACATGTGCTTCCAATGTGAATCTGGTCACTTCTCGCCTGCAACTTTGGCAGCCTCGGCACATTGTCAGCAGAGGTTTCCATAGTTTCAACATGCGTGGAACTGCTGTGGTTTCACACAAAACGACAAAATCATGAAACGAGGGTCTTTCTCCGTGAGCATCATTTACGCATGCATGTGTTGAATCATCTCTGCCTGGTGCTACCCTTCATTGCCACCAAAATGTGCCTATTTGTGGACCAGAATACGAATGGCTCACGGACAGGTGAACAAATTCATGAAGAGCACTGTTGGAACATGTGATCATGTGAATAGCGGTGCACCCGTAAATGCTTGAAAGAAATGAACATGAAATGATTGTGAATGACAACATGTGCATATCATACATGGCATGCTTAGTGCTCTGTTGGCTCCTTGAAGTTTCTGTGTTCCCCTTTGAGGCTCCAGCACTTTGGCACAGCAACAACGTTGGGAACCTCATACCATGCATCGCTTTGGAAGATGTGCTGCATCCATGTGTTGAGTCGGTTACATAATCCTTAGTGTATCTCTATATCCATTACAGATCCGATCCACCAATGCTTGAACACTGCTGACCATTTATGCAATGGGCGACTCTGAACTTCAAAGTTGAACCTCGCATAGAACTGGTAAGGACCTGGTTCTCAAATGCCATCAACCATGAATGGCGATTCTCGCTATCCACTGCTGATTATGAATTATAGAAATGACAGAGCACACATCTTTGAGTCTCCCGGACTGTCGGACTGGCGGTAGGAGTGGATGCCTGGCGTTTGGCCGCGGCGATAGTTACTACTTGCTCAGCACTTTACGCATTTTAGAAACTTCACAACTTCAAAAATGTGTTTGTGAACTTTGCTACACTTGGAACTCCAAGATCTAAGATGTAATTGTCTTACACAACTTGCACGTCTCTCCTACACCTTCCTACACCTTCCTAAACTTTTTGGAACTTCCACATCTTTCCCACACTTTCCTACTCTCGTTATGGGAAGTTCCAGGTTTCTCTTGGTCGCTGACTCAGTTCCCAGGTTTCCGCGCTGCCCCAGGTTGCTCAGCAGCTAAGCACAGGCCAGAACCACTCGTTTTGCATCGCATCCATCTGTGCAAGTTGCAAAACCTACCAGGTTTCCCAAGTTTCTGTGCGCAGTTCGCCTTTTACTCCTGATTGAAACTTGTTGAAACAGTTTTTGGCTTAAAGATGTCGTATGTTTTTCTGCATTCTCAAGCCATTCGACCCAAAGTGCTTCAACAGGTTGACTTCAGTGAACTCCAACGTGCTCTGTTTCGGAAGGCGCCTTGGGTGTCTTGCCATCCTTGGGGCCTCACAGGTCTGAGCTCGGGCAGCTTGATCTCTTAGCAAGGAAGATACTGCGGCAACCACTGGAAGTTTCAACTTTCGACTTCCTGCAACTCCCAAGTAACCCAAAGCATTGATACTTATTTCAGTAACCCAAGTAGTATTGAAGCACTGCACTTCGGATGGAAACGTTTTGGGTCAACGGAGCATTTCATCGAAAGATCACAACAGATCAATGCATCGAGATGCCACGAATCTCAACCGGCCTGTGGCAGCTTGGATCGCCGAGCTCAGTTGACCCCAGATCCAAAAGAAGTGTTGCCTCTGAGCCGAGGGCAGCCAAGGCAGCAGGTCTGCATCTTTTTCCATGGAAACGTTCCAAACCAAACTGTAATCACCAGTCATCACTTGGAATGCCATGGATGAAGATTTGCCGAGCCACGAATAGCTGCAAAAAGGGGCATAGAGGAGAAGTAGAACCTGGCAAAGATCAACTCCAAGAGCAACACCACTTGCACCACCGGTCCGTTTGATTTCTTTGTCCACAACTTGGCTTTGGCTCATCCAAATGATTCATGGTACATTCATGGGATATTTCACATTTTTTTCACATGAGACCTATGACTTCTCGACACCTCGGTCTGGTTCTCCTGAAGCGGCTGCAGCAATTCCAACTCCACCGATGACCCATAGAGCTCCTTCACCTCGAGTTTTCGGTTCGGTTCCCATGGCACCATGAACAACAACGGCCCGTAGCAATCCACGGCGCTCGTGGCGAATGGGGGTTGAGGTCGGTTGGTAGTGGATAACGGCGGGGAATAAAAAACATATTTGGTACGTCAAGACAGGCAAGCATAGGGATATTGCCAACAGTATGAAGAGCTACAAGTGATATCAGCAACATGGACCTTTGAATCTTTGCTGCTTGTGTAGTGAACATTTCTCTTGGAGAATGATGGTTCGCTGTTTGTAGAAATCCTGGTTGATAGTCAGCTCACCCAACAACTGGTTGTGAACCCCATCGTGTCAGGAGTGGTACTATGTCTTGATACAAAATGGATCAAAATGGTGATGTCAAACAGAGGAGGATTCTTGTAACCCTTCAGCATGTGTGACCGCCCCAGCCCCGAAACCCACAGAGGAACAACTACCAGAGCAACCAGGCGCCACTGAGCAGCACCCCACAATGCGCTGAGCTACCCCAGGACGTTCTTGTACATCGGTGCTGGGCCTCTGCGTTGCTGCCAGCCCCACCAGTGATTTCTGTCTTTGGAAAGTTGCAGAAATGGAAACACAACCAGATCCATCCAAAAAACGGAAGGGACCCAAAAAACAGTGGTTCAGTAGTGGAAATGATGGTGCCACGTTTTTCAAACACTTTTTTTCTTTCGGAGTTGGGGGCATCCCCTCGTTCGTGGATACACAGAACCTGTCCCACAGCTCCTCCATCTTTACACATCCTCCAGTGCCTCTTCGTCGACCGGACGTATGGTGAAACCTTTCCATCCTAGGCACCGGAACCCACAGATTCTGCACAGTGGAAAGAGCTACCAGTCCGAAAGAATGCCCCGAGGTCAATTTTTGAAACTATCATCTTTCTTGACAGGCTAAGAATCGCAAATGTCATGCTCTTGCCATCGATTGTCCTGCACCCATCGCATGCTTTGCAAATATGCCAAGGAACGAGCACCGAATCCGTGAAGAGACACAGTGCCAGCTCATCACCAGGACACCAACCTGCTCGGTTAGTTGATAGCCACTCAAATTAATAAGTTCCAACTTTAGGATGGTTATAGATCACTGCTCTTTTCAATACAAGTTTCTACCACCTTTCATCCAAATAAATAAATTCTGATCAAAACCAGTCACTGTGAAAAACATCCCAAACCAAAACTGGAGATGCCCCATAACCTTGATAGTGGCCATAGCCTCCCTATGTTCCTCCCCCAAAAGCCTGACAACAGCTCGCTACCACTCTCTTGACTGTGGGTAACTTATTCCTATTGTCTCTATCCGTGTTGGTATTTTTAGTGTCACAGCCCTATCATTGAGGCCATCACCATGTGCTTCACTCTGATGGCTCAGACTTTATCTCGCTGCCTGCCCCGCCGGGCGCAGGATACTTCCGTCGTGTCCGCGTGTTGAAGAGCGACGTGGCGAAGAGGTCGATTCCGGTGCGCCGCGAGGCCTGGAGAAGGAAACCACTGAAAGAAAAAGAGAAAAAAGATCTACATATATAAAAACTACATATGTAGCTGAAATATAAATAAATATGAATAAGATATAAATATATTCTATCATATTCTTATGAGAATATAGAGATGGAACGAAGACCGCAAGAGAGTTGAGTTTGAAGTAGAGAGAAGTAGAGAGAAGTAGAGAATATAAAACAAGAATGAGAGAGAGAGAGAGACCCCCACGCAATGAGGTCCTGGACCCTGCAGGACCCTGGTTGACTCCGAATGCTTGGGACGTCCCTGTGGTAGGGTACTCAGTCCATGGCGAAAGACCGGCAAGAAGCTGGCGAATGTGCCAAGGTGACTTGTCACTCGCATTCCAATGACTTGCAATGACACCATGATGATACCCCGATACCTTCACAGTACCCTGCAGGTCCAAAGATATCCAGACACTTCCAGCGTTGGGATGCTGCTGAATCAAGACCTTTATGGTGTGCCTATCTGGTGCAAATCCAGCCCCAACCTCCGCCTCATCTAGCGCACTGCAGTCAGATCTCAGCATTTACAGCATGTGGGACAAGGAAAATACAGCAGCGGGGCATTGCTCCGAAGTCAGTCATCTGTGACATCGGAATTCCACCACTGCCTTTATGATTGGCAAGAGTGTGAAGAAACGGCTGCACATCCAAAACATAACTGCGTTCGCGTGTGTCTTGGCGAAGATTCCACATACCTTGCTGGTCATAGCGTGTCTTTTTCTTGTGTCGCATCTATACCTGTTGGTGGGGAACTATCCATCTCATTTGCCGTCACCACATCACCATTCAAACCCACTTGGGTGTTACCTCACAACCTAACCCACCACTACCTAAACCGAACTTCTTCCAATCATTGCTCATTGCTTGTCACGTCATCTGAGTCTCGAACAGCTGAGCGTCGCCTGTGTGTGACATCGTCACCAAATCACGTCTCCATCCAAAGCTGGGCAAAGCTTAGCAAAACAACAGCTGGGAGACAAAGTTTAGCCGATCAAATTGCAAACAAGTTTGCTCAACAATGTAGTTTGCTCATTAGTGTCATTTGCCTTTGCTGTTGTTACTTCTACTTGCTGGCTATAAGCTTGAATGTACACCCCTGCTTGAATCACTATGGTTATCATCGTTGATCCTTGTACACGTGTTGTGTGCATATATGTATGTACATGCAGAATAGTGTCGCTGGTGGTGGTGTTGATCATTGTTGTGACGGTCTTTCATTTGTTGCTTTGCTGAGGTGTTTGCGAGCGATGGTCAATATTTGATGCGTTGCTCAAGGTCATTTGGATTTGGTGAGTGGTACAGCAGGTTTTGGCATTTCAGTTTTATCTAGGTTGATAATTGTCTGATTTTGCTTGTTGCTGTTTCCTCCGAGTTACAACAGCAAAGCCAACCACCAAAGCCAATACACTTGTTAGCACAACCACAGTCAAACCCACAATTAAACAACAAAAGATCCGCCAGAAAAGACAACGAAAAACTTCGACAAAAACCCAAAGGTTGAAAAACACTTGGGACATCGAAGCAACGAAGTTCCTTCCTATGGCCTTCCCAGGGCGTTCCCACGGCGTTGCGTTGCCTTCCCGCCGGGGCAACGGCAGCGCCGGATCCTGCGCTGCGAGACCAAAGGCGGCCCGGAAGGAGGCCACGTCCTGGCGGCAGCACGTTGTGGTGAGTCCTATCTACATTAAGTTAACTATTAATCTCAATATGATATATCTATCTATAATATTTAGATAATCTATCTACATTAGTTAGATATATCATATTGAGATTAATAGTAACTCTATATCATAAATATGCTATCTTGAATATAGATGTGGCACTGGGTTTGTGGGCGATTCTATTGGGCTGAAATGTGTGTGCGTGTGTGTGTGTGTGTGTGCGTGATATGGTTTGATTCACTATGATTTGTGATGGGCAGCATCAATAGACGCGTGCTTGCACTCATGCATCACATGTTTAACTGTATCTTCAATGCAATCTATGTATATGTATATATATATATGTATATTCATGTGAATATTGCTAATGGGCCGTCGGTGGTTGTTGTATACCCGTCATTATTACCGACAGGCCATCACAAGATCATCCCTGGGATTACATGTGCACCTGCAACGGTGGTGTTGCTTCTCAACATCGAGGATGGACATCTGGTCTGATCAAAAGGTGTAACGATATCGATGTCTCGTTCGGATCCTAGACATCTGTGAAAGAAATAGCTTCCATGGCAGGTGAGAAAAAGCTATATGACTAACTATGACTATATGTTTGCTGATGTTAGGCAGCCATGAAAACGATGTTTTCTTCGCAGCAGCGACACTGCTTGGACTCCCGCCCTCTCCAACTTGGGAAAGAGGAGCGGCTGCCAGCGACTTTGGCCCTCAGAAGTGGCTTCCACACAGCAACCTGCAAGGGGAGCTGAGAGGTACAAGTGACAGAAGTGACGGTTCTGCGAGTCTCAAAATCACTAGGAGACTGACCGGAAGTTTAATGAATAACTCGGAGTCTCAAAATGTACTAGTTCTAGAAGTGACAAAGAGTGACCTACGAGGTAAGAGAAAGTTCTGCAAGAAATCAAACGAAGAGTGACCTACTAATCCTATTAGCTCAGAAAAAAGAGACAGAAAGAGTAAACAAACATGAACAACAAGTCTGTTGGGTCAAAAGAATTCTGCGTCAAAGGACGCTTCCATGTCGTGCAGCTCCGAGCGACTATAGGACACCGCATTGGGCCGAGCAGAACAGGCAGAGAGGTCGTCTAGGAGCTGCAGAGATTGCAGCCAGTAGTGAAAGTGTTCACAGGCATCCATCCTGTCGAAAGCAAATCGACGTCGCATTTCGATTGGAAACTTCTTTGACTTGCTTTCGCAATTTCTTGCTGAACATGGAGACATTTTAAAAGCAAAGGTTGGCATAGAAATCATGAAAATCTAGGTCTTTCCCTTCTGCACTGTCTCATCTACTCTCTGATTTCTTCCACTCGATATACTTCCACGCACGGTCGATGCACTGTCGACAAGCCATACAGCACACCACCAAGGCTCGTCAGATTCACAGTGAGCACATCAGGCTCTGGACCGTGCAGCTTCAAAGCCTGTCGCCACTGCCGCTGCCTCAGCTGGAAGTGAACAAGCAAAACTCTCAAAGCAAAAGAAAAGAATTCCAAAATATACTTAACTATATTCCTGAAAGAATCAAATTTCTTGCTAAAAATTGCTAATGTTAAACTTATATTAGAAATCTGTTTTTCCCGAAAGACTTGCTGCGGTCCCAAGGGGCTGCACGCAGGCGGTGACTGCGAGGCTCCGCAGCAGGGCTCCGCCGGGCTCCGTGGACGCGACGCTGCGGCGCCACTGGGCCGCGGACGCGCAGGCGCCGAGGAGACACGTCCGCAGCGCCACGTCCCAACGACGGCCACGGAGGTCGTCTGCGTCACAAAACGAAGAAGAGAAGTTAAGAGAAAGAATACAATAAACTAAAAAAAGCAGAATAAATTCAGAATGACTTTAGCATCAAATAGAAAGAACAAATAGAAAGAACATGCAGAAAGATGATGAGAATGAATATCGAATATATTGAATACAGAAAGAGAAGACAATGAAGATTCAAACGGAGATGCAAATGGAATGTACGTTTCATCAAGTATCCAACTGTCCGAGTGTTTCCCTCTCTGACTTTGCACTGATTTCTCATGTTAACCTCTTGACATGAAGTTTCCGCAGTTGAAAGCGTGTGCACTACGAAATGAAACTGATGAAATGCCGCTTGGTTCCGGCCTAAAAAACAGAATGCTTGGGACCAACGACTGCCCTTGTCACATGCACTGATAACGGAGTTGCTTGTCATCTCTGAAGACTCTGGGATCAAATGCCCAAAATCTTGAAGTGTCTGCAACGCATGCGACCACTGGCTGCACTCCTAAGGACGTAGAACAGGGGTTCACGGAGAAGTACAAAATTGAAAGCTGAATCTAAACACTACACCAGCTATCAGCAAACAAACATATAACAACAACTTGACTTCAGATTTGTCCAGTTGAATAAATCCACAAAACCCCTTACTGTGTTAAAATTATCTCCCTTGGCCAGGGTAACTTCAGGCACTTCTGATCTCACTTACACACCTGCGTCATCTTGGCTCTCTATCTCCACAAATAGCATCTCTTAGCATCTCTTAGCACTGAATTAAGCACTCACAAAGAATTAAATGAATTCGATGCTGAGAACTTCGTGCGGTGAAGTTTCTTCGTGCGCACTGATGGTCGAGTTGAAGCTGATCACCGTGGGGCGCAGGCGGCGCAGCTCCCCAAGGCTCCACAGCAGCTGCGAAGCCCTCTGCCACCGGCTGCCTTTTTCACAGGCACCTCACCGCTGTGAGAAAGCCCAACCACTGACGAGAAAGCGAAAAGGTTCACCATTTCATTGGCCCGTTGGAATCCATTGAGAGTTCTCCATTTCAGGAGGGTTCATGGAGTACCAAAATAAAGCGAAAATGTGGTCAACACCAGTGGCCATGCAGCCAGTCACTGGAGATGTCACTGGGGCATGACCCTGCACTATCGAATCGTCGCCAATGAGCAGAACTCTTTCCACTCCGGTGCAAGAATTCTCATATCAATACATTCAATACTTCAAAATAAAAATAAAACATTGAGGCACTGAGCTTCAAATACTGAACCAATCTCGTCGGCTCGGATTCCCATCGTTATCCCACAAAGTGCAACACATATTGTAATAGATGTGAATAGATCATTCTTTAATATGTACAAATATATACAATTTTCATCATGTAGAGATCCTCAAAGTACAACGACAGCAGCAGCACAGTGGGTCCAGGGCACTGATGACGGAGTTAACGGTGATGACGTCGGCAGAAAGACCGCCGCTCCGCAGCTCCTCTGCCAACTGCAGGGCCCTCTGCCATCGCTCCTCGAAGGATCTGATGGCTGCGTTGTAGCTGATGACGTTGGCTCTCACCTCAGAAGATGTTCACTAAGGACCAGAAGATAAAGAGACTATATACAGAATACAGATATACCCCTTTATATAGATTTATAGGGAGATATTGTTATATATATATATATATACATGGACAGATATATTATATATGTTTTTGTTTCATATATTTCATCAAGTCTTCAATGTCCACTTCAACAAAACAAATCCCAGTGACATCTTTGTTGCGCGCAAGATTGAAGGCTACTTTTGCTTCAAAAACGTCTCCACAAACAAAGTGACCTTTTGGACTCTGGTTGACTCAGGTGACTCTTCATGTTTGAATGCAATCTGTTGGGCTTGGGAGGGTGCGCACCTGACAACTTGGAAGTTCTTCGAGCACATGCAAAGCCTCCTGCCATCGCCCAGCTTTTTCGCAGGCGCTGATCAGGGAGCTACAAGTGATGACGTTGGGCTGCAAACCTAAGAGACGCATCAAGCAGTCCACTACCGATGCTACCGCCTCATCATTGGATTTATGAAATGATTCAACTGGACATGACAAGTTTGGCAATGGAAATGGTTGAAATGGTGGGCTTCCAAAAATATGAAATCGTTATGCGCTAGCCCCCAATCCCATCCGAGCAGCGGCACCCCAGGATGGCGCAGTAAAGAGAAATGGCTTCTTGCCATTCCCCGCCTTTGGCGCAAGCACTAATTACCTCAGATCAAAGCTTGTGAGCTGCGAGGTGCAAGCTTTGACCAGTCACTAAATGTAATCTGAAACTGAAAGCACAATGTATCTATAGAGTTGAAGAACAGAACTGGACGTATCCAAAGAGTTGATGAAGTTGAGCCAAGTCACTGTGTTGTAGGTGATGATGTCAGGAAGCAATTGACGCGTGATCAATTCTTCCATCAAATGTACGGCCATTTGCCACTCGCCAGCTTTCTCAGTCGCACTGATGGCGGAATTGTAAGAGATCAGAGTTCCTGAACACTGCTGTCAGAAGTAAGCGTGAGCGCGCAGCTGTTGTTGACATGGTCGATATGTGCGACTCCCTTTCTCCTTCTCTCCTTTTCTCTTCATATACCAAACCTTTGCTGCAAAATACTTCACCCGCAACTCAAAACATATATCTATACTGACATATGTATACATATATATGTATATATCAAAATATATCCATGTACATATATAATATCATATGCATATATCATATACACATATTTGGTATGTATGTAAACCTGGTTGTTGTTGTCCGTTTCTTCATGTCAGTCCTTGGAGTCCAACCGCCAGCCATTTCACCAGCACCAAGGCATGGCGCCAACGTTCGCCACAGGCGCTGATGGCTGCGTTGTACACCTCGGCTTTCAGCGGCTGCGGCAGTCACACGCAGTGAGGGAAACCATCAACAGAAACAAAAACAACAACAAGAACATCACCGACAACAAGAACAAGAAATAGAACAAGAACAATTACTACTATCGCTGCGATTGCTGCTCCGTGTCTGCTCTCTCTGCTGCTGGAATAGCCCGATCATCGCCGTTTTTTCCCCAGTAGAGACGCCTGCAAATACTTATCTAGTTGGGTCCGCTTCTTGCTGGTCACCCAGCATTGAACTTGAGAAAAGGGGGATGGTGTACAAACAGTCGCGTGGTTGCTACCCATCATTTCATCCACATGTTTGATTTATGCCAAACGAGCACATCAAACATATGAAACATATGTATGGAGAGAGGGAGAGAGAGAGAATCTCTAGAAAAAAACACGGAAACTGCTGCGGTGATCACTTTCCATTGCTGTTGCTGTGTCCCAGTGGCGATGACATCGCGCTGCAGCTGTCGGTGGTCCATGCGTTGGAAGACTTCCAAAGCCAAGGTCCAGCTGCGCCCTTTCTCCAAGGCGCTCAAGGCAGAACTGTACGAAACCACCTGGCAGAAGGAGACACAGAGAGAGAGAGAGAGATAGCGTTTATTTATAGAGAGGTACAGCTATATAGATAATATTTATGTGCTTTATTAGAGAGATGAAGAGATGTAAATAATCAATATAGCTGGACATGATATGTATATATATACATATTTGCATATGAGAACTCCTGCATAATTCATATGGTATATGGGTATCAATATGGAAAGCGCCAATGATAAGAAAGAAAACCATTGACAAAACGGTACAGAATTAAAAGTCGTCTCTAGATTGGTGGGTTTTCCACCATCAGCACACTGAGGATTGTACGATATCATCAAAATGGTCATCCCGATGGAGTTGTAAACTTTTTTAGCTGCCGCAACTACCAATGGTTTGCGCTCAACCAATTCATCGCAACTTCTCTGTGTGTCTGCCATGGATTCCAGACAACAACGGTCTTGCCCTGTCTCTCCATGAGATAAAACTCCTTGACAGCACTTCGGTGGAACAAGCCAGGCCCACCGTGGCTTGCAAATGCTTTTCCTCAGCTACAGAAACAGTAACTTGTTAAAAGAGAAGCTTCTATGCATGCAAATTTAATACTGAATGATGCATCTAAAATTTAATACTGTCGACGTCGATGTCTATGTCTTCATACTATGGATACACAATATGATATTATATATATATAACATGTGTATTTAGTGGCGTGTAGGACATTCGTGCGCATGCCCATGTGAATACACACCTGTCCTGGATCTAAGCATCACTCACACCTTTGACAAGAACCATGGGAAAACGCATACAGTGGCGTTACCACAGTATTTCCATAAGTTGACAAATACCTCTGAATTCAGCAGAATAAGCTTTCTATGTCAACTTGTGTCAGAGGGATCGTCTTATGATTTACATCCAATTGTACAGTTTTAATACTCCTTTGTCCAATCGACTTTTGATTTCAATCAATACATGTTTACATTACACAATCCTCTACTGCATTCCAATTTGTACTGATCCTCTACTAGACTTATCCTTTACATTAGATGATTCCAATTGTACACTCCTCTGACTTTGGGAACCGCTCCCGAGGCTCCAGTTCTGTCAGAACCACGAGAGCTCGTTGCCATTGACTCGCACGGTGACACGCTGCAATGACGCTGTTGTAGGTGACCTGCATCCAAGTGGTTGGCAAGTTCACTGTGGTTGACACTGCGAAGATCACGTGGCACCATGTCCTTTGCAAACAACGTGGGGTGATCCAGAAACATGGGCGACCTATGTTGGGTGCTAAACCTGCTGGGCTACTTCGTCATTTTGATGTGTGCCAGCTTTTACAATAGCTGGCTGTTAACATCTGTTACCATGCAACTAGTCGCTACTTTAGTGTGTAAGTTAAGAATCTGCTACAGCCAACTACCCAATCATCAATCGTTTCGGAAGTGGCGGGTGAATGATCACATGTTCAACGATTGAGAATCACTGAGAACCATCACTAAGCATGATGGTGATGTTATGTAGTTCAAGTCGTGGTCATCAATGGAATCAAGTGATAGTGATAGCTGGATAAGCGCAATGGCTTTCATGAGTCGTGAATGAACAAAAATGCCCTTGTTCTTGATATGATGCTTAATACATGAGTCCGTAATTGATACCATGGATGTTTTGTGATTGCTATTTAATAGCCCGTGTTGACCAGGATCAATCATGAACAATCATGAATTACAGACACAGTGTGATAATGATCCACCAACCGTTTGTCAACAAAGAGTTTAAGCAATGATAATTCAAAATGACTGTCTAGCAATGACAATGATGACAATAAAAATGCAGTTTATCGTAGCCAATCAAACCCTAAGTCAATGGTGAATTTACAACTTATTGTAAACTGTTATTGGTATGCTGCCATTCTAGGCCTGCTGTTATTATTGTAACCAGTGAGATCAGCCATAATAAGTAAACTGCTTTAATCACTGTGATCGCTAATTTTCCCCGTTATTATCAGATCAAACAGGTTTCAGTGTTATTTCATCAGGTTCAATCAGGCTTCACACTAATCATGAACCACTACTGCTTGATATTAACCAACATAAACCATTACGAATCATCAAACAGTAGCTAATGAACTATTAGCTAACCGTTTACTAATCATAAACCATTACTAACCATCATACATGCCATGGCTTACCATCATTCAAGACCTTGTCTTCACCAATGGCTTCACCACATCTGCGCTCCAAAAAAACTCACCTCACCTCGTTGCGTTGCGCTGCAGCGCTCCAGAGATGGAGCGCTTGCCGCCAATGGGTGGCCTCGTGCCATGGCAGGTGGTGGTTGAGGGTTGGTGATGGCGTGGTTAGGGCTGCCTATGGCTGGTTATGGCGCTTAAGGGCTGGCTGACAATGATTAAATGGCTGATGAATGATTGCAGTAAGGGGATAGTAATCCTAATGGCTGGCGAGTGATCAACAATGACCACGATTGCAAAGATGGACTGCTTTTGATGGTTGATGGTTACTGATTTTGGTCCGTGGTTAAACCATGGCTCATTGATGACGGTTAGACTATGATTAAGTGATTAAGCATGTTTAACCCCTTTACAGTTGGACTGTCGGAATTGGATAGCAAATGGCTGTTTTGAAATGCTTCAATTGGCTAATTGATTGCAGTCTGAGAAATGGTTCACAGGGATCTTCAATGGCTAACACATGAGGGTGGAGCTTATAATAGTTGATCAAACATCGTGAAAGATAGTCATTGGCCAAGTAAACACAAATGGTCGTTAACCATCGTCACCAATGTTGTAGTTGGGAATGATTAAACGCGTGTTTGCTGCTGAATAGTCGTTGATCGTGCACTGTTTGGGATGTATCAAAGAACAAAAACAAATAGAATAGTTGGCAAGTTCAATAAAATGTTAGACCATCAACAGTTGATGAATAAAATCACAGGCAATTTTCGACTGCCCCGCAAGCAAAGATTTGCAGGTCGTCTTCCAAAGCTCAGGAGACTCATAGAGAATCTGAGAAAGCTCTGTCAGAATCTGGGATTGAAATTTATCCCGAATGACGTCCAAGCACTTCCCGCTCTGAATCCAGTGATGAAACTTTTTGAAGCGATTCCGGTTTCAGAGATTCTTGAATTTTGGAAGATGTGATTCAAAATCTATTCGAAAACAATCTCTACAGATTTTTGGTTTTCAGAGATCTGCTTTTCCAAGCGCTTCCCACCTTCGCATGTTGATCCACCTCCACGTTGAGGCGCATCTCCCAAGCCCTCCATGGCCCTCGTAGCCATTTTTGGCTTGGGCCACTCGGCTGCACCATGATGTAATGACATAGAAGATAGATGATGTAGATAGTAATGCTAAGAAAACCTCGAAAGATTTCATGGTTCAATGAAGGTTATCGTTATACTAGGTCCTAGTGACCAAGGAGTTGTGAAATTCCCAAGAAAGGTTTCTTTCATGATTGAAAATGGCCGGGCAAGTGATCACCGCTGGTGTTTGTTCAAGCGCAATCTCAGCTGCAGTCCTCTCCACCAGAAGGCACGATCACAGGGAGTACCTGGGACGGCTCGGCGTTGCGCTTCCCGGGACCAAAAACAGGCTTGCGCAGCATCGCGCGTTAGTCTTCTCTGGCAGATCAGAACCCTGGACCCTTGGTGATCACAAAAAAAGTTGCTGATTTGCTTCAAATCTGCAAAGTTTGGACGCGTCTCTTGTCGCGGCTTCGCCCATCTTGCTGCTAAAAGTGCCCCGCAGTTTGTAAATTGTGTCCACAAATGGTTGGTGATTCCCAATTTTGTTGTACCAGCTGATCATTCTTGTGATACAATCGCTGGTACCAAGATTCCAAGGGATCATTTGGGGCCAATTTATGTCAATCAATGTATCAAGTATTGATCGTCTGTTTTTTACGTATCAGCTACAATATTCTGCTCGCTTGGGGTTCCTTGCAGGTGATTAGTACGCTATGCCCCATTGCATTCCAACTGTTTGATTTGTCCAATGTCCCCGAAAAAAGTGACCTGGTAAACTGGTTCGTGGTTTACTAATGTGAAGTTTAACAAGGCAAACTAATGTTTACTTGAAGCTTAGCAGGCTAGACATAGGTGGATTGGTTCATGGTTCATTTTGGCCGATGCCAAGCCGGACCCCAACAGCTCCACATGACGGGGGCCCCTTGGTGCCTCGTGGTAGCGCCGGTCCTTGGCGCAGGCCGCGCGTGCGAAGCGCTCCAAGCGATGGAGCTCGCGGCTGAAGCCCTGAAGCACTGCGAACGCGGCAAAAGAGAAACGAAGAAGAAAAACGTTCATCAAATAGATAGATAGATGAGGGCTTTTTCATTTACTATTTATGTAGATGAGAAGTATTCGATAGTGATACATAGAAATAAAATATTATACGCTCTTTATAGAACAATGATGTGATACATTAGTATCTTTATCTCAGAATTAAAATGGAGTAGTGTAATGCAGTAGTATCTATGAGTCATATACTGGTTACTGATGTTGACTCATCGATACTAATCATACAATACTATCTACTAGTATAAGTATTATCTTTTTTGATAGTAGATACTGTATACGATCTGCATCTATCTAATATAGATACTGCCAATCTATTGTCAAGTACATTAGTATCCAAGAAATCTATGGCTGATAATTGATCGAATCTATCAGTCTATTGCTAGAAATCGAGCACTGACATTACATGGACGACTTTATGTAACAGTGACTATGAAATTAATGCGGTTATTGTGTAATAGATAATAACAGTCAGCAATAGTTCGTAGAGATTAGTTTAATGGCCAGGTGATGGCTAGCCGTTGATTATTGAAAATTGTTTGACCACTATCAACCAACAAACAGCTGACTCTGATTGATGGCAAGTTGACAGGCGTTGTCAATGAGTGGGAAATGATTCGGCACAACCAGCAACCAGCCCAGCCAACCACCAGGTTGATCATGGTGGTGATGCTTCATCAGCCTTGATGGATGCCTGAGGATGCTTCATGATGGTGTTGGCTGATGAAGCAACGGCAGTTCTGGTTGGGTCACATCATTGGTTGCGCAACGCTTCAATCAATTGTGACTCTTCCACGCAGGAAAGTACTCAGAAACTTCCAGTGAATCTCCAACTCTCACGTGTTCCCGTGCCACTTCCCAAACCGATGCGCCTCTTGATCCTGCAGGGGACGGGAGAGCACCCAACACTGAGATTGTGTGACAATGATTTCCCCAAGGCTAGCAAAACATTTTTTCCAGGCTCCACAGCACTCCACAGTTCACCGGACGCCAACGCATTTCAGGATTAGCGCCCGCACAGAAAGGAATTGGAGCACTTTCACAAAATTCCTTCGAAACTTGGCTGAATTCAGAAAGGCAAAAAAGAGGTTTGTCTGTCGCCAAGGCTCAACTGTCTGCCATGTCTGGATTACAATCAAACAAACTCAAACAAACCTCCAATTTCTAAAACCTTCGAGGATGTCATCCTTGGGTCCTCGGGTGCAATAACTTTAGCTATGCAAGCGACACCATTTCTCCCACCCGAGGACCTTAGAAGCCCTGCAGGTGCTCTGAAAAGCCAGGCACAAAGCACCGCACGAATTATAGCGTTCGTGCGATGTGCGAAGAACTGAAATCGTATGATGATTCTTTAGTTTTCTTTAACATTCTTTAACGATATATGTTCAAGATGTTTTCAAGATGCTTTCAAGATGAAGGCTAACATGTGTGTAATCAGAGCATCGCTTGAGCTGCGTGACTCAGCTTGGAAACCCATGTTGAGGTTCAGGGCGGCAAGCAGCCCGTGGTCAAACCCCACATATGCGACTCACATGAGAACGCGCCAACCAGCCTGGAGCTGGGAAGATCTCATGTCTTCCGTGTCTTCCCACATTTCCTGATAGAAATTCTTTTCCTATCCTACGGGCCCTCCTTTCCTACGTCGTTCCTTATTTAACATTTAGATCTCTTTCATTCTCTTTCTTACTCATCAATCCTCCTATTCCTCCTATTCTTCCTTATTTCATCTATCTCATGTTAAAAATAGATTTCAATCCTCCTCCTTTACCAGGTGCCCAGCCTGGCGCTGATCCACACGAGAACGAGGGCGTAGATAATCACGACGAACAGCAGGACCCAGGCCTCAACCGAATCTCAACCGATGACTTCGACTTCCGATTTTTCTCCGCTGTCAAAGCAAGCGCTCCAAACCATTCTCCAAAGAAAAAATCTTTGTCTTGTTCTCCAGCAAAGCAAAAAAAAATCATTTCGTCTCAGAGAGATCCATTCCAAAGCATCTAACACGAGCTCCCCAAAAGCTTCAGGGTCAATGGATTGGATCCCTGAGACAGTATTTTGCAAATCTCCAGCGACAATGAAGGTTCCCCAGTTGAACCCGTTCGAGAGATTCACCTTAGCTGCAAAGAGCTCAAAATGTGAAAGTGGACAGCTCACAGAGCTGAATCTTTGCTACGAATGCTTTGAAACAAAGCATGCCGATCCGAATGCAACCGCGACTGTCACTGCTGCTCCGAAGCCGAGTGACCCAAGAGGAGCTGGTACGAAGCTGTGTGATCAGAGCTGGGACTTTCGATGCCCCGACCGCCAAGCCTATGATCATACCAGCGGCGTTCTTCAAGCGGGCGTCCCAATCTCAGGAGACAGGAGAAGACATGTCCTACCTGCATGGTTTCTGAAGAAAGGAGACACAGGAAAGATCCATGAAGCATTGAGGTTTCCATTCGAGGAATCGACTGCCTCACCTGAGGTCTGAGCCAGTGAAATTGAAAGTCAGGGAGAAGAAAGAGGTCTGTATCCACAATTGCAGCCTCAGCCGAAAACTGTGGGTTCACAATCAGAAAACTGCTGCTAAAACTGCTTGGTTTGGATGTAAAGTGTATAACCAACCCCTAGAATGATGTGCAGCATATGCAATGCGAGCTATCTGAGTGATCTAAGATAGGCCAGAGCTATACAAAGTTGTTCTCATGCCTCGGCTTAAGACTGGGATTCTCATGTCATGGTCTCAGATGATCCCCACATACCAGGGACTAAAGCCACCCCACAACCAACTGAGTTGGATTGATCCAACGGCTCAAGAAGTTGGATGCAACTTCAACACGGATCAAAATGACGAAAACAGAGAATTGGGATTCTACAATTGATTAATTATCATCTATTTAATCTATTTCTATTTTTCATATTATGTATTTCAATCAGGCAGAAAAAATATGCATTTCAATACCAAGGCGAGGTCGCTTCACTCAAAGGAGCTCAAAGGAGTGCAAGAGCAATCCGTTTGGGAAAACGCAGATGTGAAAGACAAATGAACAAGAAGTAACTCCTTAGGAGTTGAAGTAGTAAGCACTAGTAAGCACCGTGTCAGCAACATGTACAGCAGCTTAGCAAATCTTAAGAGGAACCGCTGAGTTCCCAAGATCTCCCATCTGAGCCGAGTAGCAGGTTCTCGAAGACCAAGCGCGTCAGTGTGACCTCTGCAGAAGGAACTCGGAAGTGAAAAGTTGAAACATGAAGTTTCAGCAAAGCGCGGGAAGTTTAAGCAAGTGCTAAATGTTTTTCAGCAAAGCACGAGTGCAAAACAGTGCCGAAACATGTTTGAAGTGCGAATCCTGTGCTGTGCAGCGCACGGGACGCCAAGTCACTTGAACCAGGCGTTCGTTGGCCTCTCCTTGGCGGCACAGCTCCCGTGACAACAAAGCAGCTCCACTGTGTTCTTTCATCCAACACCCATGATCTAAGCAGCATATTTTATCAAACTGGTACCAACAAACTGGTCGCATAGTATTTTTGCCAAAGCTAGCTGCTCTTTTGCCAAATACACCTCTTTTGAGACGTCCAAACCTCAAAGTTCAGACAAAGCTCGTTCGTTCAAGGCCTGCTCAAAGATGTTCATGCCGCAGAACAGCGCCGTGCTGATTTCGTCGCCCCTGAAAGGTCGGTGAGTAGCAAAAGACTTCCGAGATAAGACAAGCTGCAAGAAGTACAAATGTAAGCCGTATCAGTCGTGAAAAGTACAGATAGAAGTGGGATCAAATGATCCTCATGAATAGTTGATCAATAGTTAACTAAGGTGGCAAGCTGCCTTCCATGTCAAGGACACCACAAGTGTGTGTGTGTGTGTGTCTGCTTCATGCAATTGAGATTCTATGATTCCTGTCACTGAAGACAGGCACATTGGGAAGATATGAGATGCTTTAAGTGCTTTGCTCCTTAACATTTCTCCACACTTCTCAGCACCATGACAATGTTAGCCAAGGCTCACAGAAAGCTCCTTCCAGATTCTCCATTGTCGTCCAAAAAGTCCTTCAGGAACTGATGATCCCTGGGAACTGAATGATGAGCCCAAAGGATGAGCTTTTTCATGGATTCCCACGTTGTTCGAACGCATGGATTCCCCGGGATCGCCAACCAACCAACGCTGACGGACTCGTGAGAAGTGGAGGCACAGTGGATTGCAGTTCGACAGATCGCTCAGCATTAAAAAGTGAATTCTGACCCAACTTAAATGTTTAAAACATAGTAACATTTATTCAAACAATAAGATCATTATTCACTATTAGTTTAACTGACTATCATCACATCAGTGATTTAAAGTTTAAATAGCTGGCGAATTTGCGAAAGCGTCAATTGTAAGTCTCCGACGAATAGATTTCCAAAAAACATGGGTGACGGTGACGATGCTGGGTCTCAGTCCCAGCTCCAGTGCCTCCCCAGGCGAAGATAACCACGACTGCAGCGAATATAAAGATGCCTCAAGTGGCGGGCAAATACAGAGATAAAATAGATGAAATCCATTTATACTTCAAATACTGAAATTGATACAAATTGAATAGATCTGTTGTTTCTAAAAATTTGAACTCAAATAATCACAATGTTTGTATTCATGTGTTCCCATGGTGTCCTTGATTTTCTTCATCTGTCTCTGTTTTGTTCGCTATCTTTATCACTGCTTTCACCAATCCACTTCACTGCTTGGAAGCGCTCAGAGCATCAAGGCTTTAAAGAAAAACAATGCGTTTGATGTCGGCACTTCGCTACGCACTCTCATTTGGCCACAGGGATCTGGCAAGCTCCACGAGAAGCTACTTGCTGTTTCGAGGGTACCAGACATGGAGATCGCCCAAGACTAGAAATTTTGTCCCCACTGTCACAGGAGTTCCACATGGTTCCAGGAGACAGAAAATCTATCTGGTAAAAAGACAGATAAAAATGCAGAAAATGCAGAAAATGCAAAGAGTTCCTGAAGCAAATGCTGAAGACCCACGAGCCAACCCCAATGCAACGTGAACAGCATGATCAGACCGCAAATCATTGTAGTCACGAGTGCGAAGAAAGGCTTTTGTCCTCAGAGAGTCGTTGAAGGCTCATACTGCAAAGCTTTCAAGGACTTTCACCCGCAAAAGTCTCGTGGGTTCACAGTAGTCTGGGTGGCCACCTACTAAGAAGGTATGGAATGGAACAGCTTCCCGCCCCAGCCAACCTGGACCACCCCCGGTGTCCTGTCAACTGCGGGACGTAAACGAAGTTGAAGAAGACAAAGAGCACAATTCCGCTAAAACCCATTTCCTTCGCAGACATTGACTCCGGAATTCAGAGTCACTGAGAACTTGACTCAACTCAAAGTCAGAAATTGACTGAGGAAGCTGAAAGGGGAACCTAACCTTGAACCTGACCTTGGGACCTTCCCAAGTTCCATTGGAAGACCTCCGACCTTGGAGTTGCACACGTTGACCCTTCGTTCCGAGTGTCTTGGATCGTGAAGGTGAGTTGTGGACCAGCTCCAGGAATCGCTTCCCAACTCGACCTGACTGATTGCCATCGACAACTTGGAAATCAAGGAATTTCCAAGGACTGACCATCATCCCTTGGAATCTCACAGATCCATTTGATCATTTTCCAAGAGAAATTTCAAGCAAGGTGCTGGTAAGTAGAGGAGATAAGGTCTGTGCAGGCTACTGCACTGCCCACAAACAAAGCATCCGTAGCCCCGTCCAAGTGATCCAAGATCAAGAAGAACACCATGACAGGACCCACACGAAAGATGTCCTGACGCAGCAGCGTGCTTCAAGTCCTTCAATCTCAAAGGGCTCCTGCGCGCGCAACATGGTGCAACCACGACACAACGATCGCCTGCCTTGCTGCAACTGCAAAAGGAAACCGGCAGCTTCGTCTGCTGGACTGCCAGGGCCATCAAGATGATGTGCGCCTGCCAGAAGAATGACTTCAGAAATCGATGTAAAGATCTTGGAAGCAGTGGGCTTGGCTGAGCTTCAAGGGTGCTGAGTGAGTCTTACAATTTCTACATCTTCTAAGCTGGACGAGGCACAACCAGGAAGAAAGCATACACGGCATATCCAGAATTTGGAGGTCCACCTGGCAACACTGCTGTAAATTCAAAATCTTCAAATCAAAATTTGAAATTTGGAGATGAAGAAGATTGATTTGATTTGAGGATGTTTTGAGTCGTGTTTCGTCCTGGTCAAAGTTGATCCTGCGCTAAATTGTTCACCGAGCCACCCGTGCAAGTCGCGTCTTTGGCAAAATATAGCATCAGCAATGGCATAGCGATCCAATTGAGGAACGCAGACAGCCAGAAATACCAAGCGGGCTGATAAGCAGCCTCAGTCTCAGTGAAGGACCCATGGGTTTCGAGTGATCAAAAACAAGAGTCTGAGTGTTGCTCTGATGGTGACCACCACTTGTCAGAGAGCTTTCCGAGATTGTGGATTTGGGGTTCAGGGGTGCAAATACATCTGTGGAAACTCTGAACAGTCACATGGATTGCTCCACGCGTCGAGTGAGCTTGCAATGCCGCTGCACTCATGCAGTCAAGTCACTGTGACGGTCGTATCTTTGCCTTGCTGACTTGCCTTCGAGAATGCGAATGACTGAAGATTTCACAGTTTTCAAAAAAATATCTTTAATTGGAAATTAGTCATGCATTATGGAATATAAGATATCCTACATATATTCATTTGGCCGAAGAAAGAGGCAGTATGGCATGGCTTGACACAGCTTCACTGTCACATATTGATTACTATTGTCCAGATTTGGTCTACTGACACGACGTGCGCTGAAGCTGAAAGCTTTGGGAACAAGCTGCATTTTCCATGGGAACGTAGCCATCCTTCTTGTTGAAGACACCACCGAAACCGCAGCCCAACCAGACGTAAGCAGTCAGCGCGAGAGCAACGCAAGCTCCTGGGAGACTGCCGCTGTTGGACAACTACTTTGCGACTCACCAAACTTCGACTCACACTGTGACTCACACCGTGAGATTCGCTGCCCCATGATTTTGTTTCAAACTGGACCGGTGTTTTCCCTTTCCACAGTTTCTTCTGCCTTCCCTTGGATTGCCAAGCAAAGCTGCTTTAGGCCACACAACCTATCACTGCTAAGGCTCCGATGACTTTGCCCGGGAGTCTCACGCCAAAGTACTTCTCCTGAGGTCTCTGTCATGTGTGTGACATGTAATATGTACATTATGTACATTATGTACATCAGATCAATATATACTGTACCAATGTGTAACACAGAATGTCTACTCACCGTCACTTAGGAGAAACCCTCCACCAAATTGACTCGGAAACTGAGCAAGTTCGTGAGAGCTGCCGACGAGCCTGATTCATCTTACTCTTAGAGCTGTCGTCCTGAGGCAGAGATTCTCCAAGCTGAGGTTGATCCATCTTGACTTCCAAAGAAAGACGGAGGCAGATTGTACGGAGCTGACATGAGGTGACATAAAGTTGACATGAAATTGAGATAGATTTCATTCACATGATCTCTTTGATTTGCGCTTCTTGCTCCAGGCATCCGCTGCTGAATGGGCTTCTTTCTTCACTTCTTCCACCACTTTCTTGACCTCTTCCTGAAGACTTTGCTGGTACGAGTCGTGACTGCGAGTCTGCACATCGAAAACTTGGTGCTTGGATTCGCTCTGGAAAATGTGGGTTTCACATGTGACATGTCCTTACAAAGCTGCAACAAACCCCAAGTAGCTCGTGAATGTCGCTCAAATTCAGCAAGTTGGCAAATGGAAAATGGTTCACCGGGGAAACTAATTGCTCTCCAAGCTTCATCTGACTCTTTTTCTGACCTGAACAGTTCTGGGTGGAATGGGCAGGAAGGCATCGTTTCAATGTCACAACGGTATCTCAGTACTGAAGGAACATCAACAACCAGTAGTTATACTGTGCAGTCATTTCCGATCATGAAGTAGGATCAACCATCATCACCTCTAAAGAGTCATGATTGTCCAGTATTTACTGTCACTAAACATCGCCAGACATAAGTCATCTTCACCAACAGACACCATGGCCAGTCACAATTCAGCATCAAGCACCTTTGGCCATCATTCAGCGTCGTCACCCTATCTCTTTTTAGATGAGAGAACACAAAGGCAAAGGAAAGACATTGCCTGAAACATGGGTAGGTCAAACCGAGTTTCCAAGGAATCAGTAGGCACTTGGTTTCAGGTTGTTTTTGTGGTAAAACCGATGAGGTTCCTTGGGATTGCATGGGATTATGCGCAGATTCCCATGAAATTCCACGACCTGACGAGAATCACAGAACCAGCCATGGAACCCCGACATGTCAGCACTACGCTGCACTGCAGCCAAGTGGTCGAAGAAGCACTGGATGATCAAAGATTCAAACGATTAGTACGATCTGCTAATCCACCCTTCCTATTGACAATATAAAGAAGACATCTGAGACTACTAGAAGATATCCATTGGAAGAGATTGAGATTACTGATGATCGAGTGATGATTCGGTGATCGTGCCGAGCGGCTGATCCAACTCGATGAGGTCATCGATCACGTCGGGCAGACCCCGGAGACCGCGAGGGTCGCTCTCCGCGAGGGAAAACCATGGTCCAAGCAGCAGGAGCACTGCCACACGGGGCGCCATGGCGAGATCTCCGAAGCTCCAAGTTGAGAAGTGGCTTGTTCAGAAAGCAGACGAAATGTTCGAAGTATAGCAACTATGTTAACTAATAAATATATATATATATATATAGATATACATGTATCAACTATGTAATGACTGATGTTTTTTAATGTTAACTCAGTGGTTCTTCATGACACTGAGACAGGTTTGTCCCGTTGGTGTCTGAGCCAAAGACTTTCCAATCGTAGGACCTTCTAAGACAACTGAAGTCTCACAGCCTCCCTGGTTCCGCACGCCGTGCACCGCACCCCATTCCATCTGTCAGCACTTTGGTCCTCCATGGACTTGGGAGCAAAGAGTAGCAGCAACCAATCGAAGGTGCCTCGCAATCATTGAATGTAGTCCAAAGATGTTCAAAGTAAGAAGTTTTGAGAGCTAAAACCTGCTCCGAGAGCATCTGGAAACCGTTCTGATGCATCTTGCTTTGCTTCTTGAAACATGAAAGGTGATTTGAGGCAGTTCTTCATGCAGTCAGCCCAGAATATCCGAACACCTTCTTCAGAGTTTCCTTTCCCAGTGTCACTGCAGTGTTCGGAGTTCCTTTGACATTCACAAAAATTGTCACCAAAACTCGCCACATGTCATATCCCGTCATGGCCGGAGTTCTCCATGAATGGATATCCTCAGCATTCCCCAAACACCTGACCCGGGCATTTTGGATATTGGGAAATCACCTTAAATTTGCGGGCAAAACTTTGATTTCTTTAAAGGCTGGTCTTCTGATGGCTGCTCCACCATTCTTGGATAATCTGCACCTTGCAATTGTGACCATTGAAGTTCCGTTCATAACCATGACCTTCATCACCTTCATCACTGTCATCACTGTCATCACTGTCACGACCTTCGTTTCAACGCCGTGAATCCCCAAGCTGTGCCGCCCGGCCATCCAGGGCTGCCGCCCGTGTGGCATCAAAGACCGCCACAGGCGACAAGACCTGGAGATCGCTGTGCTGTCATCCGAAGGAACAACGATGACGTTCCCATCTCGGATGTCGCATTTCTTCTACGAAAGCGACTGAGAATCATCAAAAGTCATGTTGATATCAATGGTACAAATAGGAATCCATTTCGTCCATTCTGATTATGGACGACAAAAACAAGAGCAGCCGCGCCTGACGTTCACACCAAGCACAAAAGGACTCGACTTGGTCCCTCCAAGGTTTGTCTTGCCTGGAGGCGAGCTTCCACAACACATGAAGAGGTCAAGAAGTTGAGATCGTCAATACCAATGCCAATGGCATCCATAAATCCACAGACCATGTGGGAAGATGTTTGATGATTTTGTTTAATGAAATTTGCTGTTTCAATGTTTAATTTGTTTAAACATTTTTTTGTTTTGATGTGTGTTGTGAATGCTGCAGGTGCAGCAGCTCCTCCAGGTCCAACTGGCCCAAGGTTTGGAAGCCGATGAACCGCCTTCCTGGTACACCACGAAGCCCCCGGACGGGGCCTCAGCGACGGCAGACAGCCAGCCATGGCCCCTGCGGCCCTGCGCTGAGGTCACGACAAACTCGCAGGCGTCGTCGGAGCGCACGTACACGATGGCTTCCTCAGGCCTCAGACGGTCCCAGATCTCCCTCTCCAAATGGGAGCATACTCTCAGCACTCAATGTCTGGACTCTCAAAATGATTCAAAATGGACATCCTGGTCGGAATTCATTCAACCAAATGCTCGATTTAACAGGTTCTGTTGCTAGAGGATCGACAACTGAGTTTCGTTACTCGGGATCGGAGTACTTGATCTCCTTGCTGCAGCACAGTCAGATCTTCTTTATGTCAAAAACCACACTTTCCACAGGTCCATGCACAAGTCCCTGTCCTGCTTCAGCATCTGTCCCTGCTGGACTTCTTTGATTCGCAAGGCCTTCACAAACATTTGCGCTGGACCACATGCCCTCAATTTTCCCTGTGGACGTGTAGGGTTCCTCACAAGACAAAAAGACCCATCTTGCCCTTGTAAAGATTAATAATGGAACCAGTTTACCATCGGGCACAGGCCGCTAAAAGGCGAAACACACCATCCAACCAAAGACGTTCGCCAAAAGAGAGACAAAATCAAACCTCACCTACCCTGGAAAGTCCGATTCCCAGGAATTCACCTGCCTCCACAATCCATCCCCTTAATTCCCAACATTCAAAAGCAAAAATCTATCCCCTGAAATTTAATCCCGAAGCTCCATTGCCGAAAACAAACCAGAAATTCAATCCTTGAAGGAGGACACCCTATGAAGGTGTCCCCTGCAGTTTCTGTGTTTTGAAAATGGCAGGAACTGAAGGGGGCAACCGCATGCTGTGGCAATTTGTCCAAGCCAGTCGCCTCCATGCCGAAATCCAATCCAGCCCATCGCCAGAGCTCCTGCGGGTATTTTGGCTGCAAAGCCATGTTGTAGGGGCCCGTTGACGCATATCTATTTATTGATATCACTTCAATGTGGGTAGTCTTCCGATTTACTATGCACAGTTTCTCTGAAACCTAAAACAATGATCAAACAAATCAAGTTTGGTCCAGGTACGGCTCTGACCAGTTCATCACTTTCTAAAATTAAAACGAAAATCTGCAAAGTGAAATGTCTTTCTTTAAAGTTCTTTACTTGGCAATACAGGCGGACTGAACTGGTCTCCTTCTCTGACTCATTTTTGCTTTCGTTGCCCCACCTGAAGATTGATCGCCAGGATGAACATAGTTCTGGGATAAAAGATGTCCTTGACATTCCTTGACCTATTTGAACTTCTATTTATCCCCAAACACTCGAATCAACTGGGAGGTCAACTGTGAGGTCAACGGGCTGCGTTCATCACTGTGTTCCAACGGGCTCCCAACCGAGCGAAGGCGTATGCACGGCTGTGTCGTCGCAGGCAATCCAAGGGCCAAAGCTCCTGGGCTCCAAATCTTGGCGTGTCATTGTGAGCCAAATTGGAAGGAGTTCAAACTGAAAGTTAAAAGTGATATGTCAAACTCTTACTGAGTTCACATATGTTTACATCTTTTCACCTTCAAATTGTTGAAGTTCAAAAGAGTTCTCTCTTTGGACTTCACATCATCAACACGTCCTGCAAGGGCCCTGCATGCTCTGGCGATCGAAAGAAGCCCACCTTGGATCGGCACATTAGCAAAGTTACTAAAGATTGGAAGTTCAAGAACTACCCTGTTAAAAATCGAATAAGAATAGGATAGAGAACTCGATATTCCAATTTCGAGTTTTGAATTTGTTGCTTTAGAATCCTTGATAGAATTTAGAATATACATAAATATGGAATGTAGAATAAATTGTTAGAATGACACAAATACAATATTCAGAGATAGAATAGAACTGATAAGATATAGAGAAATAGAATAGTTAATAGAATGTATATAGAGTAATAGAATATATAGAAAATCTATTTAGCATTTTATGTCGAGTGATGAAATCGAATTCGTCACTTGCGATTTCTCGTCACGGGTCCCCGCACGAAGGTGCCGCGACCGTTTTCCTGCACAGCCTCCTGCAGCTCTGCTCGACTGTGCACTTTCAACGGCCAAGGCCTCAGCTGAACTTCGCGGAGTCTGAGAAAAGTCAAGCTGTGTGAAGTCATCTTAAGTAAGGAATAGAAAAGTTAAAGTCATCTTAAGTAAAGAGTCGAAAAGTTAAAGTCATCTTACGAGTCGAGTCATAAGATGTCCTAAGTCTTAAGGCAAGAGTAGGCAGTAAAACATGAGCTGAGTTTAACCATTAGTCAGCTGACTTTAGCTGACTTTACTAGTCAAGATACTGAATGAGCTGGTGAGTCGTAAACGGAGAAGTGTGGGTTAGAAAACTCAATATCAGGCAAGCAGGGTAATGATGACTTGACAAGGGGGTTAAGAATGTGTCGATGACTGACCGTTGGTGGTTGTCAATTAACAGCTAGCGACATCTCTGCACACCGATCCAAATCAACATGGATCAACATCAGAGATCAAGCTTAGCTATATCCTTCCCCACAGGCCGTACCAAGGTACCCTGAAGTGAAAGCCACCAGGCTAGCATGGTTCAACTGCCCAGAAAAGACAGCCTGGCATTCACCGGTGCAAGACCTTGAGATGTGCCGTGTAGACACTGGAGGACAGGGTAAGACACTGGAGACCGTGTCAACAAAAAATGTCTGTTTAGCTATGTAACGTCGTATGCAACGTCGTATGCAACGTCGTATGCAACGTCGTATGCAACGTGTGCAACAAGTGGAAGGTGGCAATTTGGGTCGATGACTTTATGGGTTCCGATACTTGACCAAGGCTTTGATGGCGAAGAGATGAGCTCAGGACATGCCTGGAGGCCAGGGAGGAGCACCTGGGTGTCTGGGAAGAACATGACCTCAGTCGGAGAAGATGGTTTTCACTTGAGATGCAATCACTTCCTTAGATGAAACTTGAGTAATGACTAGATGTGATGGGAATGTGATTAAAGCAGTTAAGTCAAATGAGCGGTGTTCAAAACCTAATGACCACGGCTTTATACTGGCACACTGCTTTCGCGAACCCTTTCGCGAAGCTTTCGCGACTGCATGTTTGGCTTTCGCGGAAAGTAGTCTTTCATCAATTGCTTTCGCGGAGCTTTCGCCATATTTCTCCATATGCAGGTTTTAGCTTTCGCGCAGCTTTCGCGACGGAGCCAATCAATCAAGACTTTGCGCGGCTTTCGCCACACTTTCGCGATGCAGGTTTTAGCTTTCGCGCGCGCTTTGCAGTTTAAGCCCCTTTGTAAACGAATACATGTGACTTTTGAACGCTGCTCAAATGTAGACAAAGACAACGAAGACAACGACAAGGCCATCAAAACAATCGAAGCTCTGACACGACAGGAGCGCTCACAGGACTCGACCTTTGGATCGCCACCGAGGCCGTGGCCAGTGGCGTGCGCCAAGCATTGTAGATCTGCGCGAGTCGGGCTTCGGTGGAGACATCGCACCTGGCCAGGATCTTAACGTGCTAATCATCTGTGAAGCTGCTAACTAAGTGTCTGAATATACTAATGTAAATGGCTAGTAAGTATCTATAACTAGACAAGTAACATTGAGTAAATAAGTATTTTGATTCATAACTATTTCATAATCATCAGCTATTTGCGGTTCATTGATATCAACTATTGACTATTCCCATTGCCTCTGATCAAGGGTTCTGTGACATCTCGTTGTGCTCAAAGACTCAGGCCTGTTCTCGCTACATTGCGTCGATAGCTAGTGCTTCATCCTTTCCAAAGGTTCTTCGGTATCCCATGGAAAAACTCGCCGGCAGGACTGTGCCACCAGCATGGATTTGTCTCGAGCCTCGCAGCCGTTGATGAGCACTATGCCGCTGTATACTGCGAAGCTGAGGCAAAAAATTAAAAATAAGTTGCGGTAAAATCAGCGTGGAGTTCATTTTTTCGGTGGAAAAGTAGCCATCATCATCTCATGATAAGACCATTGCCCATGATCACTACTGCTGACACAGTACATCAGTTGTCAGGCCATAGCATATTTCACCATTATCCAAATTTACTGGAGAAGTGATCATTATACCATCATATGGGTTTGTCCAAATCATGCAGCGCAAAACTGGTGCTTTCCCAAAAGACCAACCTAGCTCGGGAGCTGAAAAATGTTCAAAACCCACCATTTTGTGGATAAACAATCATCTTTGGAACGTTGGGTCCACACAAGACCTCTGGAGACTAAAGGTCTTCACAAGCAGTTTGCCGATGGTTTGTGGCCCCATGTGTTCATACAACACTTTTACACCACTATCTCACGTAAAAGTTACCCTGTTTCCAACTGATACAAACAATTGATTCACAATTATACTGATAACAATATCAAAAGTTAATACTGTATGTATGTGTTCTTGATTCAATGAAGTTGATAGATTCAAAACAAAAACAACTCAACATGTTGTATTGATGTCAAATGAACAAAAAGGAAATCAGTAGAAATCTCAAAGAAATTATCCCAACATATACAAAATCTATAAATCAGTAGAAATCAGTAGAAATCACATCTTCTATAAATCTATTTTCTTTTTCAAAAGAAAATCGTGATGCTGCCAAGTCGCCAGGGCAGCAGCAGCCTTCTCTAATTCCGGCATCAAGAGCCGGCAAGCCATGCACCTCGGCCGAAACACGAACTCAAAATCTTTGAGGAAAATGTTGGGCGAAGTTTTAGCTACTGAATTTTCTGGTCTAAGTTCACATTTTTTGGAGATTCTTGTTGGGATGTCGCTGGATTTGGGTGATTCTTTTTGTTTGGATTAAGAAAAGAAGTACTGAAACATGCTGAAATCCATGATGTTCATTTTAAAAGGCTTGCTTGTCATAGTTCCAATCTGAAATCCGCTAGCTGTTTAAACTGAAAGAAAACCTGCGGCTGCCGACAGGATGACTTGCCCAAACCACTTGATTCGTTGGAACCTTAATCATCCATAGTGCGCACTCCCAACCCCAAATTAATCTGTCTCTTTTCCAAAATTTCAATATCTTGGGTGGTTTTGGGGGTATCCCCCATCTGCAAAACATCTATATGCTTTCAACCCCTATATCGCTCCTTTGTCTTTGTTTTGCGGTTGAACACCAAGTACTTATATGTACTTATTCTATGATTGACGAGTATGAATCAAAGTGAAAACCATTAAGCGGCCGTAAGCACCACTATTGACCATCAACTTATTGATCATGATCAATCATTAATATCTCAAGCACATCATAAATCACATAGTAATCACATGAAACTTTTAAATTTCAGATTATATGTCATCATTAAAATACAATGTTATGGTCAAGTGGTTCAGATTCAAGCACAATTAATCATATATTGATCTTAAGTACCAAATATATCCGAAACAAATGAATTGCCATCTGTTCCAAATCTCATGGCATCTGCACCCAATCCAAGTGGTTGCTGCAGTCGCGTCGCCAGGGCGTGACGAAGGCCACCAGGGCCTTCTGGCTCTGCCGCAAGGTCTCCACGAAATTCGCCTAGCGACATGGCGAGGGAAGAAACGACTTAACCAGTGCGCTTCAAGCTATGAACGAGCGATGAAACAAGTTGGAAATTTCATTCACTTCATTCATTCTATACTCTATTATTATTTCATTCTATGTAAGTATAATTCTTCATAACTTAAAACTGTATAGCTAGTGCACAGCTAATTGTTCATAACTTAAAACAGTATAGCTAGTGCACAGCTGTGAAAGTTGTTTTTAGTTTAACAGCTGCTGATAGAATGCCCTTGATCGACAGCCATTGAAAGCCATATCATTCTCAAGAATCAAGCATAAGCATTAAGACATACATACATATGATCATATAGATCAGATACGATCATATATAGTCACATATAATCATATATATTATATATAATCAAATATGATCATATATGATCATATACGTGACCTCCACATGAAGGAAAGTATCCGGCGAGGATAAGCCACAGCCCACCATGGGCTCCCCGCCTCTGTGAGACTCACGATGGGCTCCGAGTTCGACAGCGTCAGCAAGGCCATGAGACCTGCACGGTGTCAGCAACGGCGTCAACCGGTGGCAGTGTGGCAACGTCGCATGCGTGGCACCTTTGGCAAACACCATCTGGACACCCGGCCAACCTCAGAAGCGAGACAGATAATGACAGCTGATCCAGCTCGACTTAGCCAGACTTTATCTCATTTCAAATTCACTGATGAAGATTGTCATCCTGATCTTCGGAGCATCTCAGAAACCGAGCCCACAAGAGTGTGAAGCAACAGGGCAGAACCAGGAAAATAAGAATGGCAACATGCAATAATTTCAGAAATTGGAGGTTGAAAGCTACCTGGAACCCACTCTTTTCATTGGCCTCAGGCTCCCACCACGCTGCGGCGATTTCAGGGCACATCACCACTGAAATGATATAAATGATACAAGAGATTTCAATAAGATCGTCAATCAATTTGTTTGCATCTTTTCAATACTTTTCATCTTCGACATCTGACGAAATGTGCCCTGCGCAAATCCCCGAGAGCAGGCTCAGGTCCTATGGGCGTCTCCTGGGGCCTGTTCCCCTGGACACGCCGAAACAACGAGATCCCTCGCTGAACAAAAGAAACATAACAGGAAGGAACACCTGTGGAGCACCTGATTTTGTATCTGGAGAAAGATCCTCCTGACCTTCGCTTTGAAGAAGAAGAAAGATCCTCCTCGTATCTTTCGATCTGGGTGTTCAACCAGGATCACTTGATGATGGAAAAAACCCAGAAATTGCTGCTGTTCCTCATACCTGTCTCACTGCGGCTGGCTATCTCGGCTATCTCAAGCCCTCACTCTGAACTCGAAGAACCGCCTCAGCGTCAAGGCTCAAAACCTCACAACTCATCCCATGTGTTGTTCATACAAACCCTATGCCACTTGATCCGTCCTTCTGTTAATTGCTCTTGAATGTTTTTGACAAGCTGTGTATCTTTCCGTGCCAGCACCCTTTGCTGGAGCCGATGTGTGGACAAAAACGGACATGACCCAACCTTCTGTGCGCGCATTGTGACCAAGTTGACAATTTGACTGGTATCATTTTTTCCAATATGTGTAATCACGCATCTACTGCTATCTTGATGAGGGAATTCCTGCCCATTTTGAGAGCAAGAGAAGTCATGAGACGTCCTTTGCTGTAGGGAA
>VSDK01001681.1:100050-111394 GCA_009767595.1 Symbiodinium kawagutii | reverse complement strand
TTTAGGGAAAGCAGGCAAACCATGTCAAACCCATCTTCTGGCAAAGGCACCTTCCACTTCCACCTCCAAAGCAACAGAAAGTGGAACATGGGAGGAAAGAAGTGCGGCTAAGAGATCTGTCACTTCTGAAGTGCCGATCCTGAAAGTTTCCTCTTACTCCTAAGTACGACTGGACATCTTTCTCGAAGTTTCCTCTTCAAAGAATGTCCCAACTACTGCGACGCACCCGAAGGTTTGGCAACAGCCCCACCTCAGAGAGTCGTCGTCCTCCGCGCCTTCGCTTTGACGGCGAATGGATGAATTGCCTAAGAAACTGTGGAAACATGAGGAAACTGCAGGAAACTCCTCAAAAACATTCAGAAACTACAGAAAAATGATGAAATTGAATGAAATTGAATGAGATTTAGTTAAATTGAATGAATGAGCCAAGTCTAAATTTGCTTCTGCCTCTCTTGGGAGTCACAGTTTGGTGCCCCGGCTTTACCGTGGGCGATCGCACGTAGAGGCAGGTGAAGCCAAGGACCATCGCCAGACTCAGCACAAACGCTCAAACTAACCCGCCATGAGAAGCCAAAACCCCGCGAGCTCAAAATAAGGGAAACCACAAAGACCTTGCGATTTACCACATTAACATAACAAAATAATGCACAAAGTATCATAAAGTATGACCATCGATGCTTAGTACCCCCAAACATTGATTTACCACATTGACGTAACCAAATGATGCACAAAGAACCATCCATCATGCTTAGTACACCGAAACCCATTGATGGTGACATCGCTGGCGATACGCAGAACCTGCGCCCCTCTGGAGATCTTGCCACCAAGGCACAAAACACCCAACGCAACAAAAGCCCAGCCCTGGTGTCACAAGACATGCGATCAAACTTGGCAATGAAAACATCCTCGTTTCACTGAAAAGAGCTGAGGTCAAAAGTGTGAAGAGGTGCAACAACTCAAGTTTCTCATTGCAAAACTCTTGAGGTTCTCCGTGGGAACTGGTAGCAAGTCCAAGGCACTAGAGCATACCCTGCCAGCCACTGAACCTCCCATTGCACGCCTGCCAGGTCATTCCCGGGGGCGGCACAGGCAGCGCACAAATCTCTGCCCGGAAGCTCGGCTTGGCGATCTTGCAACCGAGCCTTGGCACTCCCAAGAACAATGGAGACCAAAAAGCTTCGAGAGAACAGTGACTTCGAGCAATCTTCCAAAGAGACATCCAAAATGGAGACGAAAAAGATAGAGAAAAAAGTGAAGGATCAAAATCACATTAAATGTAGACCTTTATTAAAGGTTCTGAGATGGTATCCTTTGAAGGAAACCAACTCTTGGGGGTGCATCTGGATGCAAAGTTATCCTTTACTTGATCAGAAATCGATGCAAAGTTATCCTCGAGTTGAAATCAAGGCGTTCAGATGCAAAAGTGCCTGATATCTGCACAAGCAAAGGGATGACTATGCCAAGGAGAGGCATGTATTGTATGTATAGCTACTGTGTATGTATTTATCCAATCTTCTTGTTTTGATTGGAAGTGCAAAAACTACACGATGAATGTGACCTGGGTGCTGTTTTGAGAACAACCCCGACGCAACTGAAACTCTTTCGCTTTGAGGCTTTACTGTTTCGACGAGAGTCGATTCGCAGCTCACGAGCAAACCGAAATGCTCCTGCAAAGCCCACACGGCCCAAGGGCTTCATCGTTGAACATCCAACTCACCAATTGTTTGGTCATAATATGATGATGTTACACACCCAAACAAATACATACCCAATTCGATGTTACATAACATGATGATGTAATTCATCATCGTGATCAGTTTGATCATACAAAGTGATTTCTGTGATTTATTTACACCAACTGTCATTCCCAAAAACACAGACCTACTAGAGGCATGTTGCCGCAACTACACAACAATGTGATTCAATGCATCACAAAGTATGGCCAGAAATGTGCATGGCCGCACCAGAGAGTTCTTGCCCCCAAACCTGCCATGTGTAAGCAGGGTATAAGCGAAAGCGGAGTTCATCTACAAGATATACCTTGTAAAAATTGCAACATAAAGAATTGCTTGAAAACACCTACCCTGTCTATGTCACACCCTATGCCTTTGGCGAGAGGGACTGATTGCACTGCTTGCAGTCGAAAATGTGGACTCCTGCTGGCCAAAGTTCAAGGCATCCCGCAATGTGAAGTAGAAAGCCTCCAGCACCAAGGCACAGTCCCCACAGACCCACGGTGTCCCAAGGCGTGACATGACGGGAGCCTACTCTTCCCGCCAAAAAAACATCTGTGAAAGCTCGAATGCAATCATCTTCATCGTTCTACGTCATCCAATTCAAATAAAGAAAATGGAAGAAGATGGATGAAGATAGAAGAAGATGGAAGGCTTCAGACGTATATTGAATTCTAAAGACGTGGGCCATTCTTAGCCAGGAAATAACCTCCTTTCAGCCACAAGTTTTGGCGAGCTGCGTGATCAGGACCAGGAAGTGATCCAGGGATTTGTAGATCCCACTGCAGATAGCCGTTCTCAGAGGGCGACCGTGCAACCAATCAGTGCTGTTGAGCAGCTGAACCCTCTGTGCCCTACCGGGAAACGCCAGAACTTTTGACGCTGAACTGGGGGACCACAGTTCAGAACTTCGAAATCCTGGGGCCTTTTGCAGCAACAGGGTCTCGACTTGTTCCATTCTTCGACGGTTACAGCAGAATCAATTTCTGTCAAAAGTGTTGATAACTGTTGTGCAGCAAAAAAATGTGCAAAGCCAAGGCTCGTAGAAGGTCTGAAAGGTTTCGAGTGAGGAGAACCTCAGATCGAAGCAACATTTTCTTGATGATTTCATGGCGGACAGAAGGTGAGTCCTCAGAAAAAAGTAAGTCCCACATGTACATCTACATATACTCTAAAAATGCTTATATTGTATTGGTGTAAATAAATATAGTAATGTAATGATAATGGTGATCAGTTGCCAGCTGCCACAGTTAATTCTCCAGAAGTGCAGAGATGTGCTGTCTCCATAGCGCCAAGAAACTCCTCGCAGTCTGCCATAGCCTGAGACAAACCACCGCTGAATTGCCAACAAAAAGCGATGCTTAGCCAATCTGCTGAGCTACCAAGTAGCCAGGAAGCATGTGAACATAATGTGAACATATGTGAACCAACAAGGTGAAAGAGATCTGCTTTCACACCAAGCTGCAGTGCC
This sequence comes from Symbiodinium kawagutii, assembly GCA_009767595.1. Classification (NCBI taxonomy): domain Eukaryota; class Dinophyceae; order Suessiales; family Symbiodiniaceae; genus Symbiodinium; species Symbiodinium kawagutii. Next base: position 108,190 of record VSDK01001681.1, on the reverse strand, counting down.
AAGGGCTTCAGCCTTTGGTGAGGACCATCCAATCTCGCCGATCCAAAACCTCAGGTGACTGGTGCAGCGACACAAAATATCCATTGGAGGGGCAAGAAAACTCTGAAACATTTCAAACAACAACAAAAGAATAGTGAAATTTAAGAATACTTTCAAAGCCTCATAAAAGCCTTTGTGTTCAGAAAGTCACAAAATGGCACAAACAGAAAGGCAGAAAACGGAAGAATTGGGCAGAGCACTCTGAGTGCTACGAAGCGATGAAAGCAATGAGCAAAGTGTGAGGGCCGGGTGACAGATCATCCGTCCTGCCAGTCAGTCGAATCATCTGTCTTCTCGCAGCAGCCTTAAAGCACAGTTTGTCACCTCTGACCATGTTCCATGGGGGTGACTTGTACTGTTGGATGTATGAAGAATGTGAAATAGATGGATACCTCTAATCATTGATAATCCCTGATGGGTTCGTATTCCCGTGGATCATGATCGCCATTGATGCTCCAGGTCCACCAACCAGCTGGGCATCCGCACCATGATGTTGGGCCCTAGACAGTTGGCCTGATCCCAACAAATCACACGAGGCAGATCCAGGCTGCACTTGTCCTGCAGAGTTGCCACACAGGAAGGCAAAGCCACAATAGACTATACCCTTTCACCCTCCCTAACCCACATAGAATAAACAAGTTCTGCCCCTCTGAAGTCTTTGGTGACGAGCCACAGCAAGGGTTCAACAGAGACTTCAGAGAATCACAAAGAAGGTAGGTGCAACAGGAGGCCATCCTGAACTTCACTTAGACCTGCCATCTTTTGACATCTTTGAGCTCTCTGTTTCAGAACAAAATCAGATTTCAAGACTTCGGTCCGTAGTGCCCGGATTGAGGTGAACTCCAGGGTCAAAATACGGATAGACCTCAGAGAGTCACTCAACAGAAAGGCTCGAAGGAGATCCTTAAACTTCTCAAGGAATAGATCTTGTTCAACCTTTTGAAGTAGAAGTAGAAGTGACTGACTGCTCTTGTTCAGATCATTTGCCCTTTGACGTCGTTCTTTTTATGTCACCACTCTTGCAGCTTTCGTTCCAAGTTTGGATAAGTGGCATTGAAGGCAAAGGCATATCGTTTGGAATACCTTCGTTCCCGTGCGGCTGGACATCAAGAGCCAACATCCCCAACTTCTAGATACCACAAATGTGGTTCCATGCAGCTTGAACTGATCTGGTCAAGTTTGATCCTGTGATTATCAGTTGCGTATGCATCAAGAATACTGTTGTCACTGATACTCACAAATCATGATGGGACTGATGTGCAATGGGGTTGTCAGTATGTTTTGGTAAGCCTTGTTACCTTCGAAAATGCATCGGTTCTACTAGGTCAAGCATCAGTAGAAAGACTGGTAAACAATTGGACTCTTTGGCTTCGCATTGAAGACTTGCCTGTTGAACTGTCTTTCCTGCCGAGAGGCTTCCGCGTTGCCTTCAGCAGAAAGCTATTGATCAAGCCCGTCTTGGGATCTTCCATAAAGGGGACTTGCACCCGGTCTGACAACTGCAAACTGTTTCTGACACAAGCAGTCTCCCTTTGATCGTTTTGAGTTCAGGCTGGTTGGTTTGACGGAGGCAGAGTGCAAACTGTGAATATTTGTCACCGCTTCAAAACGAAGCCAACGGTGCTTTGACACATTTTTCAAGGCCAGTTTATTCACCTGGCCTGAAAGGATGCTGGCTGTGAACACGGATGTGACCTCACGATCGTCAAACTCAAAGCAAATTTCACATGGACAAATGTCCAAAACAGGAAAAAATGCATCAAGAATTCAGTTTTCTCAAGCACACATAGGCATCATTCTACCAAAATAATTGTTAAAGTAATACTTGGAGGTGACATTGGTATGCTACAATTTGTCCATCCCGAAAAGGCGGGAGTGCATCTTGCAGAAGAGGACACCCCCCAACAGCCAAGTGACCGGAATTCCTGAAAAGCCTCAGCTCCAAAGCAAACCAGAAATGAAGAGCATAATATATCAAAATGTTTTTGAAAAAACACTCACATTACAAATTTGAATACTTCCCTGAAATCTAAAAGCTGCCTCTATTCTCAGGATTAGGAACAACTCACGCCTAAACAGCCGACAACAACCGTGAAATGCGCTGCCAAGGCACCCAGTCTGTCCTCAGAGAAAGATGCTGCACTCGAACAGCTCAACTTTGTGCATCAACAAAGATTGTATTTGTAGACAATAAAGATTGCATTGATTTCACCAACATTCTCATCTGCTCACTTCAAAGGTCCGTCACCCGGGACTTCCTTCCAAGGGTCAAACTCCGCCACGCGATCCTGGAAGGTCTCCCAGAGACGACCACCGCTGAAGAGTTCGGCGACACACGCCGCATCTGCCTAGAAGCGCCGAAGGAAAAAAAAAAATGTGTTTAATACTGTAAATGAAACTTTGCATTCTGTTGCTTGTACTCTATATATTTCATTCGATTTGGCAAATTTCATTGTATTTCATTATCCCTTTTTCTATTCTAGCCAGCGATTCCATTCAATTCCTTCTTAGATCATGGTGACCATGTTCAAACGGAGGCGATGGCCAAGAAGTTGACTGATGGTTCAGTGTTCCACTGATGTCTATGTCCATTCACATCCATTGGCCTGCCCCGTTCTCGCAGGAACTACGTCTACCATGGTCTTGCAGCTGTTCCAAGCGAGACTTGCCATGGCACATGGTTGTGGAGCAACTCCAACTCGTTGCCGATGGCCAGTCCCATGACATGTTCCGGTCCCACCATCATGAGGAACTCCTTCGTCCAGCCTTGGGTCGACTGCAGGTAGGGTGGCGAGATCCTCCACTTTGTGGTACTGCGAAGCTATGCTGAGCAAACGAAAAACATTGTGTGCACGTGTGTCTAGGCTTTGGAAATGTTGCAAACACTGTGTTCAATCTATGCCAATGTTCCTATCAGCTTCCCTAATCTTTCATCCTCTGTCACAGAGGCTTCGCCTTGGGTTTGGCTCAGACTCTTTCTGTTGCCAAGTTTCTCCAAGTTTTTTCATCGTCCGCTTTCAAGCAAGTCACAGGTGTCCCAACGAGAACTTTGACGCCTCAGGGTCTGAGACTGTCAGAGATCAAATGAAGCGAATGAATCTCAGCTTCCATGGTCTGGTTACGATGAATCTACGGGCATGTTCCGCGCATTGAGGCCCAAGCGTTTCTCTTTCCTGAGGTTAACATGCCATCCCATGCACAAAAAAATTCTGTGTCGAAACCACATCAACAAATTCACAGCTTTGATCATGGAGGGGATCACAAGCAATCCATCCATGATAATCCAAACATGTTGCTGAATGATGAGCACGCCATGCTGACAGACTGCTGTCCCTTGACAGAATTAATTGCAATTTGACCGAGTCACACAAATCTAACCAAGCCTTCCCAAGCAGCATGGCGACCTGCCCAAAGGTTCCACGCAATAGGACCAACGCAAACAGGACTTGAGACATGAGCAGTCTATCGGATCAAAACAGATGACATCGACAAATATGATGCACAAACCCAGGAGCAAAACGTACCCGGGATTTGACTCAGAAAGCTGCACACATGGCAAGTAGGAGTTTGTGACCCCATGAGAGCAGCATTTTCTCGTCCTGAATTTCAACTTGGCTGCGCTTTTAAGCTGATCCCTAGAGTCTGGCACGGGGAAGAAGTGCACGCAACTGCTCCACAGCAAATGTTCGCATGCGCAGCTCCGTCAACCAACACTGAATTTCCCAACTAATCAGCTTCCACGTGTCTCTCTGACGCCACTCGTGCTCCCAGACACGCTGCTGCTGCCGGCGCTGCTGCTGCACAGACCACAGAGCAGAAAGATAAGCCCTCAACGCCACGGTGACGTCTTCTGTTTCTGCGAGTCTTTCAGCATCTCGGTGAGTTGGAACCAATTCATGCACCCGTTCCAAATCGCGGAAACTCATCCGCAGCAAAGAGCTGCACCTGGCCAGCAGCCAATGCAAATGTGGAACCAACGGCCTCAGGACCAAGAATCCAGCTGTGCTTTCTCAAGAACATGCATTCTGGCATGCTCTGATCTATGCCACGTAACAACCACTGAAAATGTTGAACGTGCATTCTGACATGTTCTGACGTTGTACTTGAAAATGAACATCTTGTAAACCTTCCACACATCTGTGCGAGCGATCTTCCTCGCGAAGCTACCTGAATTATAGCTGTCGGTACTCTGTGTGTATGAACTTGTATGCTGATGCTTCCTTCGACATAAGCAAACACATACATATGTATGAATGTATGAGTATTTTTTCTGCCAGTCAATCTGACATATTCAAATTCTGAATGCACAATATTGTGATACTATCTTGCATGAATTGACAACGCATTATTGCATATAAACCTGTTTCCACAAAATCACACGCTACAGGGATTGGGTAGCGACTGGAGGAAAGGGATCAAACAAGTAGATGACACACCATCCAGAGAATTGGGTGGGGAAAATGTACCGGTAGCAGCATGGCACCTTGAATTGGTATGTGTCAGGTTGAGTTGAGGATGCTGTGGAGAATGGTCTCAAATGGACGTGGCTAAAACGATGATGGATGATGGTGGATGACCTGTCTGTCCCTTTGCCAAGTGGCGCATTGACCCGAAAGTGTTCTTTGCACTGAGAGTAGTTTGGATATGCGAACTGCACCGTCTCTGCCACACGATCGCGCATAGCAGCATCAACTTTGGCTGGGAGGTTGGTGGCCATCACCTCAATTTGCAAGGGATGATTGGAACGAGCTAAACTGCTACACCCACTAATCTTTGCAGTTTCCAATTGCAGAGGAATGACTATCATGATAGGTTTTCCACCATGTCGTCCGCTTTCCAAACCTTCTGTCCATGTCAGGAGCTCTTTCACAATGTCCTTTCTTGCCTTAGAGGCTAAAGACAAACACTTTCAGGAAACCGGCAGAAATAGAAAATGATGGAAGTAACAAAAAGAGAATAACTGACAGCTGAAGGAATGGAAATGAATGAAATAAAGGCAAGTTTTGAGGTAACTTCATGTAACTTCTTCCTTGGTGCATTGACTCCGACGTTGTGATAGTCCTGCATGCTGCTTCGACTGCCTACCAGCAGTTCCGCTTCATCTATGAAGATCCCCACGCCAACCGCTTCAGGGCCAGAGGAGATCCTATGTGCCGCTTCCAAAATCGCACAAAGCCACAAGGAGATGAATAAAATAAAATAGATAAATATGTTTAGAAAAACAATAAATGAAAATAAGATGCAAATAAGAAATGACAAAGGCTAAACAAATGAAGAGTAGATCCTTTTGGAGATCTGGAAATCTTATTTGCAAAGGCACTCTTCGATTCTTTTCAAGGCGTCTTGCAATGCCTTCAAAGTACCATAGGTCGGATCACCCAAATTCAAACTGAATGGCTTGAGACCTGGCAGAAAGCTTGGACAGGGGTGGACTCAAACCCTCAGAGCGTCAGTGTTAGGGACCAACAGAGATGCTTGCGGGCACAACCTTGAAAATGAACATGCACCTTACCATTTCCCTAGTCATTTGTAAGTTGCTCGCGCAGCAAATCCCGGAAGGGCACCTGCTTCAACTGCAATGATCTTCATGGCCAGTGTCTTTCCAGTTCCCGGTGGACCAGCGAACAGGTACAGCTTCTTGTTCTTGGTTGGAACTTGTTTTCCTCTGATTTTGCTGGTGATTGCTGCAAGTTTCTTCTGATGAGCTTCATCCTGCAACTTGATAATGCCTCAAATGACTGGAACGACAACAGAAGTTTCCATGGAGGACAGTGTGTTGCTGGACAAAGAACCACGAACTTACAACACAAAGAACACCTCATCTATTTGGTAAGTCTCAAAAGGTGAAAAGAGGTACCCATCAAGGACTCTTTCAGCTGTTCTGGAGCAATATAGTTCCTTAGAGGGTCAATGCACGGAAGTGCCACAAAAAAACTCACATCGCTAAAAGAAGTAAAAAGGTACAGAAAGCAAGAAAAGGGACTTGATGAATACTCCATGAATAAAGCAAAAATTGCAGAACTGCAAAGCCAAAGGAGTCTTCATGGACACCTCATCGTCAATACTCAGTGGCCGAAGAATTTCCATATCATCACGGGTAGACTTTTTCCATTTCTTCCAGCCCTTCGGCGCTTGTCCTCGGCTGCAAACAGTTTTTTGATCCAACGAGCAATGAAAGGATTCAAGCCATCCGAGTGAAGGCCTCATGCCCATGTGACCATTCTGAGGTTGCCATTGATCACCCAGCGTCCCTCCTCCCACCGGGCGTGGATCTCAACCATTGCGTCTGGGACTTTGTGCGGAGACCACTCCACAAATCGCTGGGCTGCTGTGTAGTCTTCAAAAGTCACAAAGCCATATGAACGGTCCTCCTTGTGGCATTGACAGACCCAGGACAAGGGGCACCAGTAAGGCTGCCTTGCACAACCAACCTACTGAGGATTGTCCAACTACACACAATTGATTCATAGTACTGAATTTGCTGCGATGTCAACTGATCAGATATTGACAGATGTGAGTAGTCCCGCCTGCCATGGAATCCAAAGGCCTTTGAAGTCGCCATACTGTTGGATGTATGTTTCCAATTTCTGCTTGTCCACCACTTTCGCCAAGGAACCTGACTCAGGGCACCGAAAAAAGCAGCTGGCAGCTGTTGAGGCCGTCAAAGGCCATGCCCAACATGCATCACGGAGTCGTAGCAAAATTTGCGCAGTGATTTTTGCTGATTGAGTTCATTGATTGCAAAGTGATTCATGAAAAATGACTGAATGGATTTTTGAGGATTGCTATCCAACATGCTGTCCCGGCAGACCGATCCTGCCTTGCTTGCCATCGCCAGCTCGCATGAAAATCCTGGACCCCATTGTGTTGCTCATTGCACGAAGTCCGGAGCGCAAGCTGAGACTTCGCTGAGCTTGAGAGACAGCTGAGAAGATGTGCTCGTGTCTACTAAGCTTGATCTTTGTTCTCCCAAGGAACAAACATGGTGGTGTCAATGCAACCACTAAAAGCAAAACACAAAGAAAAGCCACAAATCAAATATATTGAATTCACATAAAGTACGCACTTCACATATATCAAATTCGCAGATTGCAATTCACAAAGTCTTGAGCGTTGTTTGTGCAAAAAGAGGATCGGTTGAGTCTATCTGAGCAGCTCTCCCAACAGACCGTTGCCTTGCTCTGGCCACTGTGTGGTCCAGGTTTGGAAGATCCGAAGGGATCCCATTGAAGAGCCCTTCCGCAGACATGGCGCTTCCACAGAACTCACATCTCAAGGAATTGGAAAATGTTCAAAAAAGTGATGGAAGGTCATGGAAGGTCATGGAAGGTGATGAGATGTCCTGTGTTTCATCTTGCTGAATTCAGATGTCTGAAGGTGACAAGTAACAGCATCATTGCCCTGTACCAAGTCTGCCTCCAGATTCGGCCAGGTTTCAGGTATTCGCGAAGAGCACCTAAGAAATCAAGAAGTGCCATCGGCAAAGACATAGGAGTATCCCGGTAGCTTTGCCCATCAGAAATGCAATGAAATTAACATGTGGTAGGGGGCCAGAGGGGTTTCAGTTGCCATAGATGAACAGCTGGAAGTGAGAACCTCAGAAAGCTGCTGCCAGGAAACCATCGAAGGGTCGTGTCATCAATCCTGAGCACAACAGCTTGGTCTCCCCTTTCCAGCGCCGAAGGTCCAGTGTGAAGGCCTTTTCGTTTCCAACTTCTGAATTGTTCATCTTAATGTCATCCTGTTTTTGGATAAGCTGAAAGTGGTAGACCGTCTCCCCAAATGCTCGAATCTCACACGATGTCTCAAGTTTTCGGACGATGACGGTGCATGTTTGAACCGTGATGCCGATTGATGCTTTGCATTGCCAAGCGGCGTGACGCCCTTCTTCTGCATGGCATTTGCAGCCAATCTGCGCGAACTATTCGTAGAGTCCTTGCTTTGACTACGTCACAGATCGTCACTCCTTCAACAGAAATCATTCTTTCCATCTCTTCCAAAAGTGTAAATTCTGCTTGGTGTCTTCAAATAAGCTAGTCTCGCTCGCAAATGGGCAGTGTTTAAGGCTGAAAATTAATTTAATCAATTTGATTTCAGCAGG
>VSDK01001681.1:78472-100040 GCA_009767595.1 Symbiodinium kawagutii | reverse complement strand
AATTAATTTAATCAATTGGATTCCAGCAGGATTCAAGGCTTCAAACAATGATTGATCATAGGAGAATGCAAACCAAATGGCCCAAGCACCACAATCTAGGCGCCGGATCAAACGAGTGCACCGATACAATCAGATCCATGCTGTCTGAGCGGCGAGCAATCGACGGTTCTCACAACAGCTCAGGTGTTGACCATTGCTTGTTGGACCTTGCTGAAGATCAATGGCATCTGGGAAGCCCCAAACTCAAACAATAGCAACATATCGTGCGACATGCTGTTTCCATGTGTTTCGTGTGTTCAAACATTTGTGTTTATGTTTCTTATTTCCTGCTGTTTGTTTTCTTGCTTTGCCTTTCGACTACGTGATCCCTTCTTTTCCTCTATTCATGCACTTGAACATGGCATCTGCCGATTTACAGCTGTGTGCACTGTATACAAATATTCAGGCTCCTTTGTCTGGAAACTAAGGAAGCAGCACTTCCAATGAACTTCGAAGGACTGTTACTTCAGGTAAATCTAAAATTGATCCGAACCTGTCCATGGAAGTGAGTGTCTTACAGTGATACCACTGATGGAAAGCCTTTTTTGATTTAGATTGTTTCATATGAGACTCTCTATTTATCAAACCTTAATCTAAACTTAATTGTCTAGTTTCATTTCGTGTCATAAATAGCCTTCATTGTCTTATCTCTATACATCGATTGCCTTTTTCATCTTGTGGAAATTGTCTGTTTTGTTCATGAGACTCTCGTCCAAGACACAGCAATCGCCCTTGGTGAGTCCCAGGGCTGCACAGCCACCGTTGGAGGAACATGCAGCTGAGCCCGCAGGCTCCAACGGTAAAGGTGCCACATTGCCACCCAGGGCCACATCCTTAGTGCGAAAGTGAATCTGAAGTTGAAAAACTCACAAAAAAGTTACAATTCCAACCGAAGCAAAATCCAAAATTTCTTACAAATTGAAATCACACTGTTTCAAAGGCTCCGCACCTGGCACACCCTCAAGTCTAGCTAGTCACGAGTCCATCACAGAATCCCAACCTTTGCTCCACAGGAACCGGCCCCACCCACCATGCCCACCATGCCCACCATGCCAACCATGCCCACCATGCCCGCCATGGCTCGGTTTGACAGGCGTAGAAGTCGTCTTTCCCAGGTTTGGGACAGGTGCCACGAGCCCATGGCAACCCCAACCTCGAGCTGTCGCCAGCTGGTGAAACAAGGAGGTAAGCAATTGCTGATGGACAAGCGTGGCTGCTGGATTGTGGTTTGCAAAGCCTCACAATGGTTTGGCATGGTTAATGGTGGAAAATATAAATCGTTCACTGTGGCTCAGTAAAGCACCATCATGGTTGCTCACGAATGGCAACTTGTTCAAGGATAAGGTTATAATAAACTTAATCAACGCTGTTCAGTTGCAAGTACGAAATAGAACCTCTGATTCATAATTGCTCATGCGCAAAACGGTTGATGAATATTGCTTGACAATCTGAAATTGGTTGATAGTGATTCTACTAAGGACTCATGACTGTCAATGATTGATGGATGTTGCTGGTATATATCCCCTATGCCAGCTGGCTACCAACAGTATGGCCTTGTGATGAACAGCAACGGCCAAGCTGCACTCCCCAAAGCGCCAGCGGCTTCAGCCATCGAAAAGGGCTGAAGCCCGACATGGCACAGGGGGCGAATCTGACGAAAGGTGGGCCAGGGGGACAGGACACGACATTGTTTGCTCTTCGCTGTGCCACAACACCACTTCCAGCTTCATTCATCTTCATTCTCCGAGGAGAGATGCCTTTGATTTCCCACTTTTCAAACTGGCAAAAGGTAGCAACATGACTTGCTGTTCAGCAGAACCGAATGGGTTGATTTTTCGAACCGAAAAAAACTCATCTTTCAGGTCTCAGTGTCTCTGAGAACAGTGGGGCTGTGAAGCTGGTTCCTTTCGACGCTGTTGGATCGGAGCTTTTGTGCACCGTCGCTGGAAGCCAAACAGCTGACGTAAAGCCTACCCATGAATTTGCAGCTGGACGTTGCGGTCTGATCATGACTTCTTGTTCCTATTCATTTTGACTTCATCCTTGCTATAGACGTAATCACCATCTAAATCCTTTTGACCGGGTTCGATGTACAAGAGTAGACCTCTGAAGCAGAAAGCGATAGCTTGAAGAAATTTGGGCATCCTGCAACGAGACCGACCGGTCATGGCAGCTAAGCACGGACTCCGTTATGTTCGGAGATCTTGGAAAATCAGGCGGTAGATGTGCTTGTGTCCATACACATTTTACCCCCTACATTATGGCTGATTTTCCACTCAAAAAGTGCAAAGATTTTGGGATTAGGATGGTTTGGAGGTGCCACCAGAATTAATAGACTCTTTTCCGTGGAGACTTTGTCATAGATGATCTTACAAGCTCTATATCTTGCAAACCAGAGCGTCTTGACACATGGTATATTCCAAATGGTTCAGTTGTTTCAATTTGCCGGGTGCTAAGGGTGAGCTCTTGCCACTCTCACCGTGAAAAGGGTCGGACAAGGAACATGTCTATTACTTACTACGAGTTACTATGAGTTAATGAGTTGCTACGAGTTGCAGTGACTTACTATGACTTCCCAGGAGTTACCTTCGACATGTCATGCCCATATCTCTCTGTGATTTTGACATGTGACCTATGGTGGACTGAGCCAGCGAAAACGTACGAAGCGCGGCTCTGAAGCTTGCACCATGATCAGTGCCCCCAAACTCGGCCCAACGAGCACAGCAGCGCTATGACTTCGAACTTGTCACTCCGAGAGCTGCTTCAACTGCTTTAACTGCTTTAACTGCTTCTATTCGAGGGAACTTTCAGCTGGAAATTCCGAAAATCAGAATTTTGGACCATGGCTCGTCCTTCCTGCATGTTCCTGTTCTACCAGAAATGGGTTCTGATTCACCAAACAAAATTGTCACTGGCAAAAAGCTTGAAGCCAAGTTGTCAAGGACCTCCCTCCAGGCCAACTTGTTGTCGTCAAAGGATCATGGTAAAGTTATGGGCAATTCCCACCCTTTGCCCCGCAGGTACAAGAGTGACGGGATCATCATCATCATCAGCATCATCAGCAACATTATCATCATCATGATCATCATCACCATGATCATCATCACCATGATCATGATCATGATCATGATCATGATCATCATCATCATCATCATCATCATCATCATCATCATCATCATGCGGCACGTGGTGGACCCGCACGCACTCCCGGGGCTACTTCTTTTGTGTATATGAAACATATAGTTCAGCGGGGGTGGGACTTTTGATTTTGGTAATGAATTCTTCGTATATATAGAACATATAGTGCAGCCGGGGTGGGACATTTGATTCTGCTAATGAGTTCTTCGTATATATGAAACATATAGTTCAGCGGGGGTGGGACATTTGATTCTGGTACTGAGTTCTTTTGTGTATATGAAACATTTAGTTCAGCATGAGTTCTGATGATAACATGATTCATGGCTGATGGATGGTTGATGGATACCACCAACATGGTTGATGGATAGACCCACCATGGTTGCTGGATACACCCACCATGGTTGCTAGTAGTACGCGCACTTCCCACCCTTTGCCCCTGCGGGGCAAAGGGTGGGAATTGCGCGTAAAGTTACAGGTGTGACTCATAGTGAGATGCCATGCACTGTTGGCTTCGCAAATGTTTCAACAACCACTTCCATCATCTAGAAACGGATATGAGCTAATTTACACCAAATTGTTGAATGACGAATCTCAAGTATCCCAAACTCGCAATGCACTTTAATCAACCAAATGAACCAGTCGTTTATTGATCAAAACGAAAAACAAGACTAGAATAGACCTGTGAAAACTCGTCAACTAATGTCAACTAGATATCGATGGAATCAAGACCTCTAATTGGTCGTTGGATTCGAAGCAAAACAGGACTTGCCCATCCCTGCGGGTCCGCCTGCTGTTGGAGGGCAGCTTCCTCTGCATCGTGCTGAAGCTCCTGGCTACAGTTTTCCGCTGCAGAAATGGCAGAAATTCTGCTGCGAAATGGTGGAAGTTAATTGCGGGTGGAAGCTGATGGACCAAAAGTGTTTCTCTTTGTCTTGGGGATAAACAAATGCTTCGAAATGGCACTGGTTCCATCCAGTTCTACGGGTTGACACAGGCTGTTGATTGGTTCCACCCGCGGTCCCGTGAGGCTCTCGAAGGCATAGCTTCGGCCTTGGGCCGGAATTCCCAGCATCTTTGTGCAATGGCGTATCATGAGTGCTAGCAATGGCCAATGTGGGTAATAATGATGGTAAATACAGGAATGATGGTTGACGATGATGGTTCACAGTGATGGTTAACAATGGTTAACAATGGTTAATATGCTTCATTGTGGCTATTCATTCTTGAGGATGGAAAAAATGTGTAAAGAATGATGGCTTGCTCATGGGTAAGAGTGATGGGTAATAATTAACGTTTCAAACACTATTGACAATGATGATGCACCACTATGTTCTCATGACTAAAAGGAGCGGCTTTGACAATAATGACCATCCGTAAGTAGTCCGATTCACCAACCACAACTGACCAATGGTTCTGATTGATTCAACCAAGGGCTACGATAAATATGGTTGAGATTATGGACACGATCAATTACCGTATCACCAATCATATAGTCAGTCAAAGTTGGTAATGGAAAATGATGATGGCTTAACATTGTGGTGCTAATGTTGTTGGTGTTCTTACGGCCGATGCCAAGCAACGATTGTGATTCATAGTAAAAATCATGTAGAAAAGTTAGAGTCATTAATTTTTGAAACTATCTATGCAGAATTGTGACTTCAGTCAGGCATGCAGCATACTTCTGATTGACAGGATACCAAATGAGTCGTTTTCGACTGTCTTTGACAGCAAATCACGTTGGATTTGGGAGGATGCTCAAGAGCTGTGAGCAAATCAGCTTTGCTATCAAGGCAAACACCGACAACATTCCACAGTTGATGTGGGCATTGCAACACTCCAAATGACGATGGAGATTTCCTGAATCCTCCTGCAGTTACTTGCCAAGGCTGATTGCTGAGCAGAGCTTCAGCTCTGAGTATGGCACCATGCAGCAGTCAAAGAAAGACCAGCTGCGGGTCTTCAACTGAAAGTTCCTGTCCTTGCGCCTCAGCGGGAAAGTCTCAATTGCTTTCTGGCTGTTTTTGTATGTCACCCTGGTCCAAACTGGCCAAAAAATCTGCAAAGTCAATTTTTGCAGACCTGAAAGAAGATGCGAAGGAGGAAAGCCACAATTTCAATATTCTCAATATCTGAACTGTAGAGGCAATAAACATAGAATAATGAGAACATCAATGGTGTTTGAATATTCATTATTCTTCCACTATCTTCTTTCAGCTATCATGAATAATGTATAAAACAACAAATAGTATCAATGATAGTATCATATTCAAACCCTGAGAATATCAATGACTATATATATTAATATTACCTTCAAATATCAATTCTTTGGTTTTTCAATGCTCTGGAGCTGAGATCCCGCGCGTGGCAACATGGTCCAAGGCTTCGGAGAGTTGGGTCTCACGCACCTCCAGCTCCTGACGGCTTCAACGGGGGACCAATGAGAAAACATTATCAAATAGATAAAGATATTGACAATATTGAAATCATTACATCTATTATTTATTTAATGATTTTAACAATATCAATGATTTTAACTTACATCTATTTCAAATAGATCAAAAGTAATATACACAATCGGAGATCCTATTCATGTATTTAAGTATAGATATGTATGTGTATATCAAAAACACAACATCAAGAAATGCAAGTTCAATGCCATATAATGACATAACATCTGTATGCATGATAGTCATTACCTTCCCCACAACAAATCCTCAGTTGACACATAACCCCTTCAAGAGCCAGCTGGGGAAATGAAACAAAATGCAATGAATGATCTGTAATGTTGGTTTGTTTGGTGGGAATTGTCCACCTGGCGGTTCAGTCATTTCGCCTTGTGATCAGAAACTGTACAGATTGAACAAACGCAGAATTTCCCGTTTTTTGTTGAGCTGTGCCTCTCGTTCACAACTTCTCAAGCAAGATTGCAAAACTTCAACTGAAACAATGACTTGCGCATGCTACAACTTCAAAGGAAACAACAGTGACTCTAGAGGACTCCAAAGGAAACTGAGAGCACTCAGATTTTCCTGTAGCACTGATGAGTTATGATGATCTCTGAGATGATGTAAGATTTTCCTGTAGCACTCAGTCAGATGTGTTACACTCAGATCCGTTGTCAAAGTCCTTGGGGATGAGAGCACTCAGCTCCGAGACACCCATGGGCTTGGCCAAGACCTGGGAGCTCAGATCTGCCGCAGAACGAAATGGAGGAGCAAAGATCAGATCTTCCATGCACAAAACAGGTTTAACACAGCGGCAAAGCAGCATAGATCAGCATCATTGTATTGAAAGATAATGGTGAGAGGTGGTGATGACATTGATGATGAATGGCGAGACGTTCATGACAACGATGACTATGGTACTGATGAGGATGATGATGATAATGATGATGGACAACACTTCAAGAACCAAACGGAGATGAAGATATGAAAGAGATGAAGAGAGATGAAGACGTTGATGTCTCTAACCCTTCTTTTTGGAACCAAAATTCTGCCCTGAGAGAGACCTTTATGGAGCTCGCCTGAATCAAGAAGCGTTGAAGGATCACCGAACATCTCGCATACCTGGCGATGTCCAGACACTTCAGAGAGCAAACACAGCTCCGAAAGCACCACGGCACCTGCTTTCCCACTTTCTTCTGCACAACGACACCTGTGGCTTCGTTAACGGTGCCTCTGTTTCTTCCACCGACTAATGTAAGTTTTACCAAATGCTAAAGGCAGAGGGAAATAGACTATGCATAGTCAAAAGTCAAAAGAGTTTAAAACAAATGACTTGGCTCAATTTTTTGGGTAAGTTGACCTTGCCTCAATCGGTAGCATTTCGTTGAGCACTTGCGCCAGAACTGTCCAGAAGAGTCGAAAGCGAAGCCTCATCACGACATATTTGACACAAGCGGAACAATGGTGGGTTTATCACTTCAAATCTGTTTGCATCGTTTATCCGTTAGGTTTGCAGTGAAGATTCACTTCTGTCCAGAAGACCTATCTTGGAAGTTTAGTTTCTCCATTGCGTCTGGGCTCGGAACTTAGTTTCAACTCTCAGTTCGTCTGACCAAAGCCTGCCAAGCGCAACATTTAAGAATACTGACAAGATCTGCAGAATATTCCTGTGCAGTAGGCCGTGACAAAACCATTGAATCAAGTGAACACAGTGTGAAGCAAGCCAAGACGCGGCAGTTTGGCCTCTTCCAACAGTCAAGAAGTGGAGGCACCGTGGTGTTTGTCGGTGGTGTTTCATCAAAGGCAGCTCTCCTGGACTCACTTTGGGAAACAGATTTCAACAACGATGATCGATTTATTGTAAACTGAATCTTAGATTGAAATACTCATAGGATCTTTTCAGATCTGAATCTTCTTTTCGTAACTCCAAGCTGTCGCTCCAGAGGCAAGACAGCGGCTCCGCTTCTTTCGCCTGGCGAACACAAACATCTCGGCCTGGCAGCGAAGTAACTCATCTCTGCCTCATGGAGTTTCAGCAGCAGCAAGGAAGCCTCCCAACAGCTGCTGCCCTGGTGTGCGTCGAAACGCTGTACTGCTCCCATTGTAGAAGAATTGTTGGGATCTTCACATCTACACATGTCTATTGTCCATTTTTGGGGAAGATTTGCTCTTGACCCACACCAATACTCATGGTGAATCTGGAAGCATCATGAATCCTTTGGTCATCATGAGTCATTGGATCAGTTTTCATTCCCACGAGTAGTCCTAGTATCAAGATTGATACTTGGCTATTCTGAAGCCATTCTGTTTTATTCCCACATACATTCTCATAATCATAGGTCGGTATTTGCTGTTCTACACATTTTGGGCTCCCTCAACACTCAAAACTTTCAGGCTCTCTCCACGCCTGCACCGTCATAAGGTCCAGTTGCCGGAACCTTCTCCG
This sequence comes from Symbiodinium kawagutii, assembly GCA_009767595.1. NCBI lineage: Eukaryota > Dinophyceae > Suessiales > Symbiodiniaceae > Symbiodinium > Symbiodinium kawagutii. Next base: position 91,973 of record VSDK01001681.1, on the reverse strand, counting down.
ATACTCGGCCTGTCATCTACAAATTTGCACCTTTCAAAGGCAAGAAAAATCTGAGACATATGTTTATAAACAATTCGAAGTTTCGGACAAGTTTCAAGCTTCGAAAAATATCTGAGGCAAAAGATTTGCAAAGTTTTGTTCAAACTTGTTTCAAATCATTCAAATTCTGACCAAACTAAGCAATCCATAGCACATATAAGCACATCACAGCACGCTATCATGCCACCCTTTCGTGCTGAACTCCTTTACTTCCTTGGGCACCAGTGCCTGCTGTTGGTGCATCGACTGGCCATTCCGCACCCACCAACCAGTCTGAATCTCGGCCTGCCAAACACCGAACTCAGCACCTATGGATTCTGAGTTGGTAACCTGATGATGACCAGTTCCATGATTTTTGCTGATGTAATGAATGTAATGTAGATGAATATAATTTTACATGGGAACCTAAATCACCTGCGACTCTTAGCTCAACAGCACTCTCCTCAAAGCGTAGAGCTCGGACTGCATGCGTCAAGGAATTGACCTCGGGACCAGTGCCCATCGGAGACCCCTTGGAGCTCGCTCTGAGTTCCCATACCAACAGATTCGCGGGAAAGATCTCCCTCAAATCATCCGCCAAGCCTTGCTGAAAGTCACAGTTCCTCCTTCAGAAAACTTCAAGCTCTGAAATATGATGAAATATGAGATGAAATATGAGATAAAATATGGGATGAAATATGGTAGAATGATTTGAAGCAGGGCTTCCGGGGTTGCGGACTTGCATCTTGCAACAGCTCCCAGTTCATGGAAGAAGTGAGAAGCCTAGCAAAGTCAAAGAAACGCGGAGCCCGAGCACACTAAGTGCTGGGACCTCCAGGTGGCGTCACTCCATTCCGCATCTTTCCGATGAGACAAGAGTCCATTTTTTTCGAACAAAAGAGCTGCTTTCCGCGACCTCTTTTCTCCAAAGTTCCTAGATTCTGCTAGAACTCTGCTAGAACTCTGCCAGATCTGCTGAATGTCTTCCAAACACACTCATGATACTTCTCTCCCACCTCAGAAGTGGCATGTGAAAGGAAGAAGCAGCACTGCAGTTGAAGTCACCTGAGGAGTGGAACAACTACTTTCAGAAGTGCTGTGTCTGTGTGAACCTTTGGGGTTGGTCCAGATCTCCTGTCACGTGACAACGTGCAACTGCAACACCTTGCAATATAAGCTTTCACCTGATACGTCTCCAATTGAAAACTTAAAAATTCTACAATTCTTAAAAAAAACTCTCCCGAACTCAGTGCAAAAAATATCCGACATCATTGGCAAAACATCCGAAAGGGTCATTTGCATGTTTGAAATCTGCAGAGAACACAACTGAAGCTTCTCACCCTTCTGAGCTCCGATCTTTGGAAGCCTTCACAACGCTGGAGACCCAGAGAAAGCGTGCTGTACCATGGTCGCAACTCCTCCGGGATCTTGGGTTCGCTGCACAAAATGGTAGCAGTTTGATTTGTTGGTCCACCGAACTCTTCTACTCCATCACTTACTCTACTCCCTAGGGTAACTCGTTAGTCACCCTCTAGTTACCCCCTGCTTATCCTGGTCATCAAGCTATGGGTCCACAATTCTGCGGTCCAAGGCTTTCCCAAATCTGCTGGCTCCTCAAAGGTGGCATCTGGACGACGGCAGAAGTCAGTGAAAGTCGTCAAAGACTTCAGAAGTTCCCCTTCCAACAAGAAGCCCTGCAGGTCGGTGACGTGGCTTATAACAAGACTCCAAGACTCCTCCTACCAGGTCCCACCAGGTTCCTACCACTCACCAGGTCAACACCATTGACGTTCTGCATCAGCAGCCAATCACGCGTCTTTTCTCACGAGTCAATGCAGTCCCAAAGCGTGGCATCGAAGTTGTTCGCTTCAGTTCTCTGGGCCTAAAGCAGTGGAGAATTCTCAGGACCAAACCAGGACCGTTCCAAATTGTCCAAACCAAATTCAGATTGCTGAATAGATGGAAATTCAGAGTTGGTTCAAACACGCGAGACCTGATGAACATCTGAAATATCATGAATGTTCACAAGCAAACGCGAAAAAAACTCCAAGTGTAGAAATTCACTGGTCACCTTGACATCGGTAGTCATAGGTTAAGTCCAAGGCTTGAAATCTGTCAAGCTGTCAACTGCAATAGCATTCCTTACATTGGTTCAAACCAGGGCCACGAGTAGTGTCGACATCCCATCCTGTTATCTAAGTATATCAGCCCGCTCTATGGAACTTCAAAGTGAACATTGCTTAAAGCCAAAAACAATATGACTTAAAAAAGTACTTAAACAATAATCTAAAAAGGAAATGAAGTACTTTTTGTTTAGATTGTTGTTTAGATTATAAGTACAATCTTAAAATTTCTTTTCATTTTTCATTGCCATGATGTCCTCTGTGACACTTCCCATGGCAGAGTTGACCAGGCACGGGTGGGTGACTTTCAGCTGCGGCATGGATGCACTGGTGCGCATCTGTCGCCGTGGTTGCATGGCAGCACCTTTCCAGCAAGCACAAACTGTGAAGGACACATAAGGACACCGAAGCATTCTCTTAAGACAAAGGAACTTGGAAGATGAGTCATCAATTTCGAGGTATTTCGCATAATTTGACAGATATCATCTGATTGCCATCCAGGCCATGCCATTTTTCTGTGGGACAAGAAGTGCAGCACAGCCTTGAGAGCCTGTGCCAGTTTCGGCACCGCAGAAAGAGGGCCAATTCACCATCCACTGCATGGCACTTTCCTCAGCATGCTGTTGTTGGCTTCTTCGTCATTCCAAGGGTGGAAAAGGAACAGAAGTGAAGCCAAACAACTTGGAGCAATGTGACCTTTGCCATTAGCAGCATGTTGGATTCAACATCCGCGAACATGGCCCAGTGACGGTAGGGTAGTAGTATTTGGTGTGAAAATCCGTGGGCTGCAGCCAGCTCAATGCGCCGGGTTTGGGTCTCTCAACAAGTTGGATTCCAGGTCTGCTTCCCTTCACAGCCTGGCAGCGGAACAGAGAAGGGCGGATGTTTTTCATCGAAAAACTTCAGTCAACTTGAAAGCCAACTCCCTCTTTCAAGTTTGAAGTTTGAAAAATGATTTTCTTTGGAACAATTGAAAAAAGAAAAGAAAGTGAAAGGAAGTGGCTGCACAACTTGATTCCCAAACCAACCCAAACCAACCCCTAGCTCCTCTCCATCCACCACGCGCAAGGAGGGGCACAAATCCAGCAGCTGGTAGCGGTAATGCCCCCATTCCTGTAGCAGCACAGGATCTGTGGCTTGACAACATCTGCATGTCCAGCCAAGCTATGGACCAAATGCCAAGCTTCATCCACAAAGGGATTTCCAGCTGCCAACATGACGGTCAGCTTGCAACAATTGCCGATCATCTGCAGAGCCTCAAGTGGGTAAATAAAACAAGAACACAAACATAAACCAAAAGGTCAAAGAACCAGAAACTCATAGAAAATCATGGAAACGCACAGAAAGTCATAGAAAATCATGGAAACGCACAGAAAGTCATAGAAACTCATGGAAAGTCATAGATAGAAAGTCTCACAGATTTCTTAGAGAATGAAATTCCTTGGCTGAACTCAGGTGGGCCACGGCTCCAGGCGAGGGCCCGAGCAAATTCTCCGAGACATCCAGAAATTGCAAGTGCAACAGATCTCCCAGCCGCTCAATGCCTCACAGAGAAAACAAGAAACAAAAAAAAATATAAAACATATATAGTACTATATTCAAAAACAATATCTGTAGATATAAATAGTGCATATACAAACATTTATCAACACTGGTTGAAAAAATGCATGTTCAAAAAAAGATGAAACCTAAAAGAAACCTAAGAAACAAAACTAAAATGTCTTAAAATATGGTGAAAAGATGTCGAAGATATCTTGAAAACTAAGATATCTGAAAAACTGGACACAACTCAAAAACATGTTAAAATTAGCGAAGTGGCAATGGCTTCCAGAATGGCTCAATCTGTGCAAAAATTCAGTCTTTTAATGCCACAAAGAAAAAAAACTTTACTATTTCCAAGCATTATCATAGCATGATCTTTCAGCATTTGATCCCATTTTTCCATGTGTTTTCCATGTGTTTTGCATATGTTTTCCACTTTTCTTTCAGTATCTAACGAGTGTTTCCATAGAATTCTGATTTGTTTCAGTTCATCTGTGACAAACCAGGTCATCTTCAGGTCATCTTCAGGTCATCTTCAGGTCATCTTCAGGTCATCTTCTGTATCCTTTCTTCCGTTGGTCTGTTTGCAGCACGGCTGCGTCGTAGGCGGTTCCGCTGCAGCTTGAGGCACTGCAGCCGCGGCAGTTGAAAGGCCAGGCGCGCCACGGAGCCGAGGTCTCAGCTGTCAATGCAGAAGTTTTTTTACATCTTAAAGAAGTTCCTAAAGAACCTGAATCCCATTTTGGATTATAAGTTATAAAAACCTGAATTTATGAAAGCTAAAAACCTCTTTAAGCACCTTCATGAAATAGAGGTTTTTGGGTATAGAAGAATTTTATGAATTTAGAAGGAATGTATAAATTGAAAAATGCATTCCTGAAAAGAATTATAATTCTACATTGGAAAAAGCAAATCTGGGAAAATTGTGCTATTAATTCGTATCAAATCAAATGTCACATGTCACATGATACACTGGGCATATTGCAATGTACAAAAAAATACTTGGAGTTAGCCCATCTGGAGCCTGAGTTGTGGACTTGCAAGGTCCAAGAATCCAGATGGGTTCCTATCTCTGAGGAAATCTTTGATCTGTGTTTGTCCTCATCTTGGTATCCTCCAAGGAACAATTCTCAGAGGCGTCCAAGGCGGTCAGCTCTCCATAACCTGAAACTGCGCTGCTGAATCCAAGATTTTTGAAAAGTCCATGCGGGTCTTTCTAAATATAATCAGAAATCCTCTCAGAATGAAAGCGGACTTAAAGCACACATAAGTTTCTCATAGGAATTTTCTCAAGTTCTCACAAAAGCATTGTTCAATTTCTCGACATGTTCTTTCTTCAGAAAGCCCCTCTGTCACAAGATGTGTCGCCTGAAAGATCTGGAAGCATCAGCAGGTTTCGTCCCGCCAGAGACAGCGAGCCACAGGATTCATCACTGCCCTCCATGCAGCACGACGTCACTGAGGCACCAAGCTGCACAACTCGTGGCACAGCTCAGCGCTTTTTGAGAGCCAAAACACACAACTCGGTGAGTAAAATCTAAGACTTGAAATGTCGAAAATTCTGAAAAGCGTAGAAGATGAAGAAGTCGTTTGTCAAAATTGTCTGAAATCAGTTGTGACACTTTTTCAGAAGCTGTGCAGCTGCACCTCATTGTGGCTCACTTCGAAGAGCACGTGAGCGCGTTCTTCGCGCTTTTGCCGCCGCATGCGCCAAAGACCATTCAAGAGCTGGCCAGGCAAAGCACTTCAGACAGAGAGAGAGAGAGAGCATACAAAGAGACAAATGGAACGAAATGAAGTGAACCACAGCAAGAAGGACCCCAAATGACTCCAAGAGTTGAAAATAGTTCTGCAAAAATTCAAACATGTTCTGCTTTGGCAAAAGAAAAAAGTGTTCATGACGCGTGTGGAACAAGAGATGCTCCTGCACTATCTGCGTCTGAACGGTCTGAGAACCAAGAATGTACCTCTCACCGCAAGGCAAGGAATGGGCATCAGGGCTGAGTACAGGTCACCGCTCCCAGGGCACTGGCACACAGCACTGTGAGTCAGCAAGTACTTTAAGTCGTGGAAGGATCGGAAGCACTTCTCCCAGTCTTTGTTCCTCAAGGCAGCACAACTCGTGGAGGCAAGTGTCATCACAAGTCCTGGTATGTTTTGCTACCCAGGTTCTGTAAGGTTCTGCAATCTCGCATGTCTGCTGGCTTTGTGATGATTTGTAAAGGATTCTACTCCATGTCTGGCACAAGCAACAACGACCATGGCAGCAACAAGAACACAGTGGCAACCACCATTCCATAGGCCAAGCAGTGCACATGTGAGTCACGTGAGTGGTCACGTGAGTGGTTTGTCATCGAGGATTGGTTCGGTCTGGGAATCTGTAAGGGTCGCAATGCCAAACACTTCGAGGTGCCGAGTGACCCGCTGCTCATTGGCTTGGGAACCTTCACACCATTCTTGGTCTCAACCAATGCATCTTGCAGCCTGAGCACCCACTGAGATCCTCTGGAGCTGTATCAGTTGAAAAGTTGAGAGATTAAACCAAAGACTCTGCACCTTTTCGATTTCCAACGTCCACTGGGGTATGTTGCAGTCTTTGCATGGCTTCTTTTGGAGTCCTAGAAACGCACCTTGTGCTTTGCCAGTCTGCTGTGGCAACATTTGAGCTCTGCACCCTTGCATAGTGTCCAGCAGGGTTTCAAGCATGTGATCCCGCAACAAATCGACTGCCACCTCGCCACAGTGAAGCGACATATGCTGAGAACAAGCAAAACAAAAACATGCACACCCCATGCAGCACATGAGTGCGAGAAATGCTTTCAGCCCCTTATTCGGTGCAAATATCTTTCAGACTGTTACTGAGCACCAACCCTTCCTTGCAGGCTTCTGCTATAGTTTCTACTTCAAACAATTCACACTCTGATCTCAATAGAACATGAGGGTGGTGATGGAGGGAATCATGAGGGTAGATGACAATCATGTCAGCAACAAGGAAAAATTAGAAACCACATGAACCACAACGAAAATCAGGAAAGGATAATGTTAGGAGCACAGGCCATCGGAGGTCACGGCTCCCCACCTCCTGAATAGTGAAGAGCTGCACGCTGAGTGACAACAGCTCTGATGACTCCTGGCTCGTCGGATTGCGAATCACTTCGCTTTGGCGACATGAAAATACCATCACTGAGTGAAAAAAGTGGCTGAAAAAAATTCCAGCAGTTCTTTCACTGGTCATTGAAGTGCCAGGAGAATCAAAGGACTTCTTGCAGATGGAGGCATCTAATCAAAGGAGGCACAGATGGAGCACAGGTCGTTCTGAAGGCTCTCGCGGCTCCTTGCAGAGCTGCCGGTACTTCTGCGCAAAAATCTTGGAGAAACGTCGCTTAAAACACGGAGAGACCTGCCAGGAAAAAACGATGCAATGCAGAAAACCAAAAATTTGAAGAGCTGTCATGATGGGCAGAAAAGCCGTTGGAATGCAAGTTTTGATATTGGAAACAAAGATTGCAGAAGTTCTGAAGACATCAAATTTGTGTGAAAGTGTTTTGCTCATCAGGTGTCGCACAGCTTCATCTTCTGTGGGCTTTGCCAAGCCGCATCGCTTATAAAATCCAACATACTGTTGACACATGGCACATCTTGGATAAAGATTCAAGTTCTGAGTCTTTCTCCTGGACGTAAAGAAGGAAGAACCTCTCCATGGCATGGGCCATTTTTGCAGGTGGCGTCATCCACAAGTTGATCCGTTCACCTGGGAGGACAGAAGCAGTGCACAAGGCATGCACCAACATCTCTACTCGCAGCGCGTAAGTGTATTTCTAAACATCTATAGTATGCATATAGGATCTATGTAGTATGTATGTATCATGTATGTATACATATGTACCTCTACATATATATATATATATATATATAAATAGATATATTCAACACATGTACGCATCATTGTGTGTATGGGCATATCTTATGTATCGATTCATGTGCTCTGAAAGTGCTGTGAATCCCAAGCTGAACTTCTGATCGTGCCAAGGTCAACACCTTGCAGCTGTTCCTGCACCAAAAAACGAAGACCGATGACTTCCTAAGTGGAGCTCTCCGTCAACCTCTCAGCCTTCGTTTGTGCAACAAATCTGCTCTATCAGCTCTCTCTCTCTCTCTCTCTCGATCTCCATTGAATTATCATCTACTCTTCTCATCTCTTCTCATCTCTTCTCATCCTGTTGAGTCCCACTTTTCATTCACTTCACAAGGCTTGCAACTAAGCTTCGCCAAAGCGTTGGAGAATTTCCAAGATCTGAAGAGCCTGGCAACAACTGGCAGACCCACATCAGCCGATTTCCCGATCTCAAAACCTGTATTACAACTCGGAAGAAAACAAAACTGCATATGTCATAAATGTAATTGACTCAGTCACTAACCCAGACCTTGGGTGCCATCAGATCTCAAGGTTCAGCCCTTCAGATCTTGGGAACTGCTCCTATGATCTTAAACTGATCTTCTCAATCCCAAGGACTTCTTAAAGCGCGCCTTCCTCAGAATGTTTTGAACAACAACAAATTTGCAAAGGAAATAGAAGCAAAAACGACATAAAGCAGTTGAAAAGCAGTTCAGTTTTTTCGAATAGAATGCCCTGAATGCTCTGTACTTTCAAAAGCATTGTCTGTAGGCACCTGCGTGCAGTCAGATTTCTTCATGCTAGCATCAACCTTGGGCGAACCCAGGACCACCCTGGTACCCAAACCACGGATCCACTTTGCATGGCATGGCTAAAAGGACCCTGAGGACCCTCGTCACTGTTGCAAGCTTTGGACAGTCCAAGGGAAGAGAACATCCAGAAGCTTCATCAAGATTTGTGTCACGGTGTATGAGGAAAAAAACTTTGGGAGAGTTAAAAGACACAGCGGTACTCAAAACTGACTCGAAAAATCTTCAAAGCACAGGATACAAGAAAATGTTGAGGCACTGATAGATCAACAGTTTTCAGTGAATTAATGATCCAAACAAGGTAAAAAGGGCAAAGGAAGTGCTGCAACACTCTTCACCGCTACCTCAAAATGTGATCCAAACATAACATCCAGAATCACTTGAACCTAGCCATGAATTCAAGCCTTAGAAACAGTAGACTCCGCACATGTTGGAAAACATGTTGTTGGTACACACATGTGTGTGTATGTGTGATTTGTGAGTACATAGCTCTGGCCGACAAAGGGGCTATTCCCCGCTTACTAAGAATGCCTCTACGAAATGAAAAGGACGGCATGGGGTGACCTTCTAACCTATTTGCCCACTCACATCAACGGCCCTGGAGTTGTGTTGTACAAGTTCTTTCAGAGTCAACTACACCCAGGTGCTCCCAGTTTCACCGTATTCTTGGATTCTTGGGATTCGATCTTCATCCAGAGGTCAAGATCCCAGCTTGGATTTCAGAAGATCTTAGTTGCCTGGACCATTCTAGTCTACAACCATTGCCTTACATTGCCTTTCACTGCCTTGCATTGTCAGCACCTTTCCAAAATCTCAAATTGCACAACACGCTGCATTTCCATCACATCGGATGACGCAGAGACATTCCACATGAATTCGTGACGGATAGGTAGTTCTGCTCAACTTTCAGCGGGCCTCCTCCAGCAACTGTGGAAGTTGGCGCCGGGCTCCCATCAGAATCCTTGGGGGCTGTGCTTGGAGCTTGCGGAGCTCACTCGGCTTCAGATCAGGTTCTGACACTGGTGGGAGGAGCTCCAAAGCTTCCACGCTGTCCAGCCTGGAGAGTGCAAAAGTGAAAAAAAGGAAGGAGAAAAAGGAGAAAAGGAAGGAGAGAGAAAGGCAAGGCAGGGAGAAAGGGAGAAAGGCAAGGCAGGAGAGGGAGAAAAGTTGAGAGAAGGGCAGAAGAAGGAGAGAATAGATGAAGAGAAGAGAGGAAAATAGAAAAACACTTCGGTGAAGATGAAGAATCTGCACTCGTCATGCAACTGAGCTAAGGTGTTCATAAATAGTGGCTTTGTGTCAGCTTGTTGCTTCCCGCACAGACTGTCCACCTGATACTTTTCACAAGATCACATCGTTTTCTATGTGCCTTTAGGACACATTTGCCAGCATTGTTTAGCTTCCTATCCAGCCCGAAGGACTCCAGGCACCTTGAAGCAACGAAGTTCACTCAGTTGGTCATTGGGTTTGTTGGACTTGCTTTACTCCTTGGTTTACTTGTTTTGCCTCACAATGATGACAGAAATGATCCCAGTTGAACCTGGTTGAAGCTGCAGGTATCTACCGTGAACAGGGCACTACCGCATGGCGTTCAACGACGGAAACGTCTCACCTCGGTGGAGTTTCGCAATGCTCGGGGCAGAAGCCCTGCGGATGCCAGGAACTCGGATCCCCACCTCAGCACAGCGAAGGAAAAAATCTTTGACAAGAAAGGAACAAACCTGTGAGAAAAAGATGAGAAAAAGATGCGAAAGAAACAAAATTCAACAAAGATGAGAAAGAAATCAAGAAGAATGCCTCTGGAAATAATATAAGTAAATAAGAATAGGCTGTGAAATCAGATGAAATAAGTAAGAATCTTCCGCAAGGATTCAGAAAGAATAAGCGGATAGCTGAGCTACTGCATGCTACTGCTGACCTCTTGATCTGTTGCAAGGACCTGCTGTTTGTCGATGTTCGAAAGGGAGACTTGGCACCACGCGTGTCACGTGTCCACCACGTGTCCACGTGCTGAGACTCCAGCAGTCGCAGGAGCCTCCCGCGGTGCGGATCATTTGAACCTCGTGGCCCTCGTGGTTCGCCTCGCAGGCGCTGAACGCGCTGTGAAACCATCGAGCCCTCACTTGAAACGACTCACACTGAGCCCACACGGACTCGCCTTGAAAAAGCAGTCGCTGCACTGCACACAGTTGTTATCCAACTCCTGAGTTCCAGCTCCAGCTCCACATCAAAGAATTACAACAAAAGTGACAACAGAGAGACAATGGAAGAGTGGAGATGGGAACAACGAGTGAGGAGCAATGGGATCAATGGGCAGCGATACCCAGAATCACTCAGAGCCATTTATGCCCCGACACCGATACACTGCAAATGCTATCATAGGAGACTGGAGTGTTGGCTTGGGTTGACTAGGGTTACTGGCAAATTCACAAATGAGGTCTTGGTAGGCAACTAAAAAAGCCAGACAGAAACCTGGTTTTCGGCGTATTGATCCACACCAGACAGGAACTGTTGAAACCATAGAAAGAAACACTGCTTCTATTAGGTACTACCTACTGCAGCTATGACACAATACAACTCGCAAAAAACATCATGTCATCCTGATGGGACAAACGTAGCAGGTATGCTAGCATGAATATCGAATCTCAAAAAACCTGCAACATTTGTTCCTATCAAGGTCTTGCTTGCTTTGGTCTGAGAAAGAAACCCAGATCAAAATTTCCATTTGACTGCCTGGTTTTGTCATACACCCTGAAGTTTTGAGACGGAAAATATTTGAGCCTGCCTTCCATGAATCAAACAAACCAATTCGCTGGAAGGATCCGACTTCTCTCCTTGGATCCAAACAAAGATCGGCCAATTTGATACCCAATTTGTCCAAGGCACACAATCCAAGCATCGGAATACGATATCCTGCCGCTGCAAAAACTGAGTTCCAAAGATCTTCCAAGATGTCCTGTCCATTCCTGTCCCAAAATCCAGGATCCAAGAGTCCTGTGCCCGCCACTGATTGGGACAAACGCCAGCTTTCGGCTGTTCATCTTTCAGTTGACCCTCGCGTAGAAGCGCTTCCTCCTGGTGACGCGGTGGAATTAGAAGGTGGCAGATCACTTTGAGCCATTGCCCTTCTTACAACTTGATACAACTGGATCTGAAGCATCATATGTTCAACATGCACGAAGAAAACCCAAACTGGTTGCCGCTTTGGGGATGGACGGTATCCGTGATTTCACTCCCACTCCGTGATCCCGGCTGCCCTCGCTCCAGAGTGGAGACGCCATAAAGTTCAGTTTGAATTTTTTGGAGATTCCTCAGTTCGGCTATGAAGGAACTCCAAAAGGGATAGAAGAGTGGTTCTTCACTACACGGGGAGTGAAGAGTTTGGGGATAAATCCACCACCTTCTCTTTCTGAAGGGCCGATGGGTGCGGTGCAAACTTCACCACTTCAGGGATGGGGGAGATGCACAACACGGTGGTGCACCCCGACAAGCGGTCGCCATGACCTGGCAAAATTTTCAGGCTCCGACATTTCACGGCTCCGACTGAGTCGGAACATCTGCGAAAGCCATGCCAAGTGGGCAAACCCAACACGGTCACAATTGCGGATTGATGGCCCCAATTCCAACATGTTGCAGTCACGAAAACTGATGTCGAAATCACTTTGATATTTTTCCAATTCAATGTCTCCAACAATGGATGTCATCGCGCCAACCTTGATGTGGTAGGTTTAAAATGCGGTTTTGTGTTGCATGATGCCCGGGGCAACATTGTGACGTTTACCTGTAACTGTAATCCAAACGGCTTTGTATCCGAACGTACATGGATCACACAACAACACCAACACGATCCTGTATCAACCAACAGCGCAATTTCAAATGAGTTAAGAAAAGACAATTTCAAACACCGAACAAAAGGGATCACAAGAGCGCAGGTTCATTGGAGGAAACGTCACTTGACATTTTGTTTTCGGCCTATCTGTTGATTGCGTTTTTTATCTTATGGTCGTATCTTGACATTATATTACTATTCTATCGTCACCGTCATCATCATCATCACCACCATCATCATCATGATCATCACCATCATTGCCATCAATGTTACAATTGCTATCAATACCAATAGTACCCTGGCAAGCCGGGGGCAGAAGTTTCCAAGGTGGCTTCAATATAAACTAAAAACAATCGTGCCTATAATTTCCAAAGCCATCAAACGCCTATAATGTCGCAGCGACAACAATAACAACAACGACCACAACAACAACAACAACAACAACAACAACAACGACAACAACGACAACGACAACGACAACGACAACAACCACCACCGCCACCACCACCACCACCACCAACAACAACAAGAACAAGAAGAACAAGAAGAACAAGAAGAACAAGAAGAAGAAGAAGAAGAAGAAGAACAAGAACAAGAACAAGAAGAAGAAGAACAAGAAGAACAAGAAGAACAAGAAGAACAAGAAGAACAAGAAGAACAAGAAGAACAAGAAGAAGAACAAGAACAAGAAGAAGAAGAACAAGAACAAGAAGAAGAAGAGGAAGAACAAGAAGAAGAAGAAGAAGAAGAAGAACAAGAACAAGAAGAAGAAGAACAAGAAGAAGAAGAAGAAGAAGAAGAACAAGAACAAGAAGAAGAAGAACAAGAAAAAGAAGAACAATAAGAACAAAAACAAGAAGAAGAAGAACAAGAAGAAGAAGAAGAAGAACAAGAAGAAGAAGAACAAGAAGAAGAAGAACAAGAAGAACAAGAACAAGAAGAACAAGAAGAACAAGAAAAACAAGAAGAACAAGAAGAACAAGAAGAAGAAGAACAAGAAGAAGAAGAAGAAGAAGAAGAAGAAGAAGAAGAAGAAGAAGAAGAAGAAGAAGAAGAAGAAGAAGAAGAAGAAGAAGAAGAAGAAGAAGAAGAAGAAGAAGAAGAAGAAGAACAAGAACAAGAACAAGAACAAGAAGAAGAACAAGAACAAGAAGAAGAAGAACAAGAACAAGAACAAGAACAAGAAGAAGAACAAGAAGAAGAACAAGAACAAGAACAACAAGAACAAGAACAAGAACAAGAAGAAGAAGAAGAAGAACAAGAACAAGAACAAGAAGAACAAGAA